>VDFB02000003.1:330736867-330757989 GCA_007258455.2 Sequoia sempervirens
GTGTGTTCACCAATGTGTGAACTGTATATTGCAAAGGTTTTTAGGAGAAATATTTTTTCTCTGCATTTCTCCATAGAGTGGTTTTAGGTCTTGCGGATCTGGAAGAGTATTGATAATGTTTGTATCTTTCAAATGAAGTTGTTTGTGGTTTGGTACTTTGGAAGTTAGTTTCTTAAGTTGTAGTGTATGACAAAGTTGGTTGAGTGTATTGGGTGTGTACATTCTTCAAGTGAAAGTTGTTGTGAAGGAACTTGTTGGATTTTAGGGTGTTTGTGGAATATTCTAGATCTTGTTCAAGTGTTATGTGGTGTCCGCGAGTCATCTTTGGATTTGAAGAAGTTTGTACTTAAGTGTTAATGGTGTTAACACAGGTTCGACCGACCTTGGATGTTTACACTACTTATGAAGTTTCTTTGATATTTTTTTCCAAGCATGGCATGGCATGTATGAGTGGATTTAGGTCCTATCTAAGGTGTGTTGTGGTACGCCTTCATTCCTTTCCATTGCGGGAAAGTTTTGGTGTTCACCTAATTTGAATTTGCACGGTTGAGGTGCATCATAGTCAACCTTGGAGAATGTGTTTCAAGGTTGAAGATGGTATAAATATGAGTTGAGTTGTTGAGTGATGATAAGACAAATGAGTATGATGCAAGTGATGTGAATTGCAGAATTGTAGGGTGTGAAATTGAGAAGTGTAGTGTGAGCTTTCATGTGTTAGATTATTAAATGCAATGAGTAGAAGGTGTCTACAATTCTTCAAAAATACTGTGAAGGTGTTGGTGATGCTGTCGTGGATTTTTTTGTTGTATTGAGATTAATTTCTCATTGTAACACTCTTCTCTATCTTCTTTTCTATTCTAGAAGTGAGCCTTTCTTTCCAAAGGAGCCCTATTGTATTTGGTGTTGATATTACTTTATATTTTTTAAGATACAATTTATTCACCCCCACCCCTCAGTTGCATTGTGCATTCAATACGATCATTTTATAAACTATACACTGAATATGATTCAAATTTAGGGGAGAAACTGAGTGTAGAAGATATATTTACTAAGGTGTTGAATAGAGTGACAGGTAATCCAATATTTGATCTCCCATGCTATTTAGTAGGTTTGAATCATGAGGATTTGTTGTATTTTCTTAGTGAGATAAATAAATATTTTGAGTTTGAATCTATTGAAGACCCTAGGGAGTAAGTATGCAACTACTAAGATAGAGAGGTAGGTAGCCTTATGATGGGTTTATGTGTAGAAAGAAAATGTTAATAAAAATAAATTGTCATTCTTTATCTAGGATTAAATGTTTGTGTAATTAAAATTAGGTTTCCACTTGAAAAGTATATTTTGGATCTATTAAAGAAGTTTTATATTTTTTGATAGATTATTTTGAGCACACTAAGAAGTCTAATAGACTCATAATCCATGCATATCATGTGGATACTAATAATAATAAGTTATCTTCATATTTGAATGGATTGTAGACTACAATCTAAGATGATTTTTTTTTATTCAATCCATTATTAAGGGTGCCTACAAACTCATGCTAATGGTAGAGAAAATATCTAGGAAGTAGAAAATGCTATAAGGTAAGAACAATGGGGGAAAACATAGCAATAAATAAGGATTTTTATAGAAGGATAGCAAAAAAGTTAAAAATAATACATGAGACTTGGAGAGGAGGATCATTCAAGAAAAAAGGAGGGAAACTGTAAAGGAGGTAATATAAA
This sequence comes from Sequoia sempervirens, assembly GCA_007258455.2. Lineage (NCBI taxonomy): Eukaryota > Viridiplantae > Streptophyta > Pinopsida > Cupressales > Cupressaceae > Sequoia > Sequoia sempervirens. Next base: position 330,738,592 of record VDFB02000003.1, read on the forward strand.
TATTTTTAGTAGTGTATATTAAATAGATGTAGAGAAATAGACTATAGGGAATTCAAATTTATAGAAGTTATAAAATAAAAATGATGTGTTGGGAAGGAAGTACATATTACATAGGAACATAAAGATTCAAAGATTCAAATAGTAAGATAGAAATAATAAAATCAAAAGGTGGAGAGAGCTTGGTTTGGTGCAAGGATTTTATTAATCCTACTAAGGAGGATAGTGATCCATGATTGATGTCAAAGAATATATTTCAAACTATGTAAATCATAGGGTAAGTGTTGTACAAGATGATCATAGATGGAGAGAGCATATATAACCTAGTTTCCATTGAGATGGTAGAGAAATTAAATCTAAAAATGGTATTACATCCCATTCCTTATTTTTCATAAATTTTTGAAGCAACAAACTCACAAAAAATTTACCATCATGTAAGAAAAACACACATTTTGAAAAAGAAAGTAGTTTAAAAGGTAACATTTCATTTATCTTAGTTTAATCATTATTTACAAACAATCACTTTCCTTTAGAATGCTAGGCCAAAATTTAAGCATCCCTTGTTATTCCTCTCTTACTATTTGTCTATCATATGCACTTATGTTCCTCTTTGTTCCACCTCTTCTCTATTTCTGATTTGTTATTCTTCCTAATTGCTTACCTCTTCTTATTCTCTATTTGTTCTCATTTTCTTTTCTTTTTTTTCCAAAAATATATCCAAAATCTAAAATTTTCTACCAAAATCCCACCTAACTAGGTGTAGCACTCAAAATCTAGTCATATGTAAATGCACACCAACTTATTTTTGGGTTTAAAATTCTTTCTTAGATTCTTTCTTTACCAATTTTCCATGTTGTTCATTTTAATATAGATTTGTGGGTAGGTGGTTTTCTCTCAAACAATAAAAAAATCAAATTTAAATAATATCAACTCATTTACAATGGCAGGTTAAAGAAAAAAGAGAAAAAAGTGCTCAGAAATATATGATGCCCTTGCATTACAAAGATCATCATTGTCACTAGAAGGAGCATACATGTTATTCTTTGTACTGCATGTGCCTTGTCATCCTATGACCACCGTTTGAAACAAACCATTATAATCTTTTAAGCAAGTAGAATTTATAACTTTACTCATTTCCTACTTTTCCTATTTGCCAAATAGTTAAGAAAGCTCCTATTTTGTACCTAAATTTTATTCATGATACAAAATCCATTTATTGTATATTTTTTTCCTATTTTGTAGGTTTTTTATGGAGAGTGCATACCAAAGGACACACTTACATGATGACCACCATGTAGGGTCCATTACTTTATGTGGATCCTCACAACATATTTTTGTTTGAATATTTAATGTACGTTAATGTTAATAAGTGTTAGCATACTTTGAGATTCATGATAATCATAGGATTGCCATACAACTCCAAGTAGAGAAAAAATATATCGGTGAAATTTGTATACCAATACCATTTTCCATTAGTTTTATGCTCATTTTGAGCCAATATCTTCACAGATGTACACATTGACAAATGATACAATCTTGTGCAAAGTTGAACTTACTCTGCTGCCCTTTACTATTTATATCCCTATATATTTAGCCCACACCCTATCTATATGCACACAAACTCTAATATATTGACTTAATCTTAACATTTATTTACTTAAATTTGTACAAAGACCTCCATAGAGCCATTATGTAGCTAGATATGATTCTTTTCCCACCTGGGGTCATTTCCATGAACATACAATTGACTCTACAACTGTAGATGCACCTCTAGCCAAGTTCTATAATTCAAACCAGATTTGGCCATTTGGTTCACTTTATTTTTCCATCCTAACTTGATCAAGTACATATTTTCCAAAATTTGATGTTATGTGCTAGTTTTTAAGGCATTCATTAACATTTATTTTGCACATCCATAATTTAAATCCTATCTCATTCTAGAGTATTATAGAAGCAACTAATAGTTAAATATTTAGATTTGGTGTGCTAAAAGGAGCAAGAAATCTGCATACATCATTCTAGGGCCTTTGATTGTTGTCCATGAGCTTTCTCCTTTTGACATAACAACAATTTTTTTTTAGGTATTCCTAATATGAGCATCACTCAAATATTAGAAAAGAATATATTAAGTGAAGATCATTCAAATGAACACCAAAACAAAATTTAACATTGCATACGATCAAATTTTGATTCAAATGATGAATTGATGATTATGGATTTAACCTAGACCTCAATACTTAATCCCATAAAAAAAATCTAATAGGGGAGAGGGGCCTATAGTGGAGCACCCTAACTTCACATTTCTCAAAATCCTATGTGGAAATTTCAAATCACTGCAAATTTTGTACAATAGTTTATTTGGCAACTCGCGTGCTTCTATATTTCGTTTTAGAGCCACATCATCAAATATGATGCCACATCAGCATGCTTTTTGTTGAGGCATCCAAAAATGCCCCCAAAAAAAGTGAGACCGATAGTGGTGCACTTAGTCATGTTTTATTGGTGTGTTGATGTGGCATCACATGATTTGTTAGTTTGTGTACTTTATGGAAAAAAAATGTTTTACAATTGGATATTAAGGTGCTCCACTGTGGAGCCCAGTGAGAACTACTTCTATTTCCACTATTGAACCCCGCTCCACTATGGACCCCTCTCCCCTACACACTAATTGACCAAAAATCACATTTTCCAAACAAATATAAATTAAATTTAAAAATCTTAATAAAAATTCTACATTTTCAATCAACTAACTAAATAACATTATCCATTATATTTAATTTCCTAAAAACAACTATTAAAATGACCTAATCTATAAACCCTATCATTGGTTTATATCCTATTACTTTTATCCATTTAATTCAGCTAAGCTTTAGTCTAATCATTAGACACCTGAATTTCTTATAGGGTTCATTTATTTCCTTCCCACATCCAAACGTAGCTAAACAACTTTGGGGAGGAACAGCTATGGGCAACCCTACTAAACAGCTAAACAGTACCCATGATTTTGCCAATTGTTGGATAACTCAAAAGAGATGGAAATTAAGAAGTGTACGTGGCATCTTGCAAGGTGATTCATGTTGCCAAACTGATGCATGAGCGCCACGTTGCATGCCACTTTGACAGCTATATCATACTCCAACCTCCTCCTCCCATTGCCCTACATTTCTATTTCACACAAGCTTACAACCAATTTTCTGAGCACCCAGTGAAGCATATGGATCGTTGAAGGACCAGAGCACCATTCTTTTTCTTTTCCTTGTTCATGTGAGAAAGCTTTTTCTGGTTTTTTAGGGTTTGAGGTGGTGAAGCAAAAATGGCAGCAGACAAGGAGGGATGGAAAGGCAATGTGGATACACACAACATGAAATCAGAGGATGTGGAAAGGATTGGGGCTCAGCGGTCAAAGAGGCCCCCAGGGCAGCATCCAGGGAACATCCTTCACCAGCGTGGACGGCTTGGATTGAACAAGTACAGTACTCTGTCCATGGCTGTTGCAGGCATTGCTGTTGTTGGTGCTATTGGTTGGGTTTCTCTTTTAGTTCAAAAGAAGTCCGAGAAGTCTCCTTCTGAAGTTGCCAAATCCACTGTGGGTATTTCTGATTCTCGTTGAAACTAAGGATCTGCCCCATGAGCACTCTCACTGTGAGTTATGACCTTCCATGGCTGCTCATCTGTGGCCTGATCTCAGTATAGCCCTCTTTTGGTTTCAAGTGTTTTTATGGTGTTTTGCCAAGTTATGTAAGTATTGGATTACTGGTTTTTATATATCAAATACAAAATTATCATTGATGAGCCATAACAGCCCACTATATCCTAGATTTGTTTTCTGTTGGACTGGATCAGATAAGTTTGAAAGTAAATCTCTTTCCCTGTTTGCATTGGTTGGATCATTGCTGATGCTGTGGATTAGCTTAATACTTTTTATAGGTTTTCTGTAAACACATATACCTTAACCATGGCAATCTGATTTTTTTGATCTGAGTTGGATCAGTGATGAAGAAATGGGGAATTTTTGTTCTGGTAGTTTGTGTAAGGTTGGCTTTTAATGGAGGTAAAATTATGGTTTATTTTCTATTTGTGCAAAGAATTAAAAGTGAAATTTGAAATCTAGGTTTATTATTATAATTTGTAAGGATGAATTAGGGTGATTGGGTAGATAAAATGAGGATTAGGCTTACACCTTCTGAGTTAGTGTAAATAAAATGAATCTAGGATGATGTTACTTTTTAATTTTGATGTATAAATACATAAATTAGCCATTTTCACAAATAGCTCATAGGCATTTTTGTATTTGGTATTGTATAAAAGACAATTGTATCAAGGTGAGCCCAAAATAAAGAGAAAAAGTCTGCAATTTCTGTTATTACATTTTATTTTCACTTTTGACTTACATTAAAGATGGATGCCAAATTAATGAAACAAATTCTTAGAATTTCAAGATGACATTGATTTCTGTTATTACATTTTGTTTTCACTTTGATAAAAAAATAAATAATGGAACAAATTGTTAGAATTTGAAATAGATAGAAAAAGTATGTGAATTCTATTATTAGATTTTATTTTCACCTTACATTAAAGATGCACACCAATTTTTTTATAAAAAAATAATAAAACCAATTGTTAATTTTGAATAAGTACAAATTTTAAAATGAAAGAAATGCGAACGTTATATAAAGACTTATGGAGGTGAAAATGAAAGGAAATAAGAAGAATATAGACCTAAGGAATGCACAAGTTAAGGTAACTAAGTGTTCTAGAGGAGAGTAGTTTCGAAGCATTGACTCAATTATAATGAATTCATCTTACAACCAAGTTAAATCATTTTGAAACAAGTCTCTTTGCATGTTTTGCAACATTAGTTAAATCAATTTGAAACCAAGTCTCTTTGCAGAACAAGTTTCTTTACATGTTCTGCAAGATTAGTTAAAGATCATTACTAATAGTATGGATCATTGCTAATAGTATGGATTAACTATACTTTTTATGGATTTTTTTTAAACATATAAACCTAAACCTTAACCATGTTTTGCATTAGTTAGATCATTGCTAATGGTATGGATTACCTAAATACTTTTTATAAATTTTCTTTAAACATATAAACCTAAACCTTAAGAGCACAAAGTGTTTAGTGAATTCACCTTACAACCTTAAGAGCACAAAGTGTTAATGAATTCACCTTACAACCTTTAAGAGCAAAAGTGTTAATGAATCACCATTTGAAACAATTTGAAACAAAGTCTCTTTAAGTGAAATCAATTTGAAACAAAGTCTCTCTTTAAGTGAAATCAATTTGAAACAAATCTCTTTACATATTTTACATGTTTTGCATTAGTTAGATCATTCCTAATGGTAAGGATTAGCTAAATACTTTTTTTATGGATTTTTTTTAAACACATAAACCTAAACCTCAACCATGTTAGATCATTGCTAATGGTATGCCTAGTTAAATAATTTTTATGAATTTTCTTTAAACATATAAACCTAAACCTTAACCATGAAAATTGGTGGTGTTGGTGATGGAGGAATTGGATCCATTGCCTACACCATGAAAATATTAACCATGACAATTTACCTTTTTATCTGAGTTGTGAGTTGTGGATGAGTGTTGAACTAGTTGAGGTAAAATTATGGTTTATTTTTTATTTGGTTGTCATATTTTTGTTGAAGGAAGTCAAGTGCACGAAAGATGCTTCCTACACCAATCTACGTAGAGGAGATAGTGCAAAATTTTCTAGAAATCTTTATAATTATAGATTTAGATTACCACATTCATTTATTCTATTCATTTATTTAAAATAAAATTTCAAAACAAAAATCACATAAACTTTTTCAAGAGAAAAACCTTCTACTTAAAAATTCAGAAAAAAATCCCACTTCAAAACACAAGACAATTTATTGACAATAAATAGTGTTTGCAATACAATTGTAGATTTGTGCTTTTATAGGATTCTTCATACTTCAACAAGATTTGGGATTGATTTTGGCAGCATGATGGTATATGTGAAAATGACCAATTATTCAACTCCAAAATACAAGTGTTCAATATATAGGAGTTTATAGTGCATAAATTGGATATTTCAAAATGATACATCCTTTATCATCCCTTCATTGCATGCATGTATATTATTCACGTATGCATGTAATATTATTTACATTGACATGCTAAATTTGCCTTTCTTATCTCACATGCAACCTTCTCTTCATTGCATGCATGTAATATTATTTATATTGACATGCTTAATTGCCTTTTCTTATCTTACAATATGCAAACTAAAATCTGCCACATGCAACATTGCACTTGTAAGGTGTTCACTTAATACGCAAGGCACATGCAACATGCAAATTGAGAAACTGTACGTAATGTGCCTACATGTATTCTAATTTAAAATTCAAAAAACCCAATTTCAAAAACACAAGACAATTTATTGACAATAAATAGTATTTGCAATACAATTGTAGATCTATGCTTTATAGGATTCTTCACAGACTTCAACAAGATTTGGGATTGATTTTGGCAAGATGATGGTATATGCCAAAATGATCAATTATTCAACTCCAAAATACAAGTGTTCAATATATAGGAGTTTATAGTGCATAAATTGAATGTTTCAAAAATGATACATCCATGTTATCATCCTCATTGCATGCATGCACATTATTTATATTGACATGCTAATTTTCCTTTCTTATCTTACACATGCAACTAAACCCCGCTTACATGCACATTGTACCTGTATGTGTTCACTTAACATGCAAGGCACATGCAAACATGCAACATAAGTAAATTGAGAAACTGCATGCAATGTGCCTACATGTATAAGTCTACCTATCTTGTCAATTTACAGTGAGTTATCTTCATAATATTTAGATGAAGCTACCAAATTTTTAGTTAGAATTCAAAATTATGTTGATCAAAAGACATTATGGATGACTACACACAATTAATTAATTGATCAGTATGATGCTCAATTATATAGAATTCATGTTACTCTTGCTTTGACATCTTTTTGTAAAATTTGTTGCTCAATTCTATAGAATTCATGCTGCAACCAGCCCACAACCCAAGGAGGTCAGCCTCTTGCTTCACGCTTTGTTAAAGAGATCCAGGGTAAAAGTATTATTGATTTTCTCATCTTACACATGCAATCATCCTCTTCATTGCATGCATGTAATATTATTTATATTGACATGAATTGCCTTTCTTATCTTACACATGCAAACTAAAATCTGCCACATGCAACATTGCACTTGTAAGGTGTTCACGACATGCAAGGCACATGCAACATGCAAATTGGAGAAATTGCATGCAATGTGCCTACATGTATTCTACTTAAAAATTCAGAAAAAAAACCCCACTTCAAAACACAAGACAATTTATTGACAATAAATAGTGTTTGCAATACAATTGTAGATCTATGCTTTTATAGGATTCTTCATACTTCAACAAGATTTGGGATTTATTTTGGCAGCATGATGGTATATGTGAAAATGACCAATTATTCAACTCCAAAATACAAGTGTTCAATATATAGGAGTTTATAGTGCATAAATTGGATGTTTCAAAAATGATACATCCATGTTATCATCCTCTTCATTGCATGCATGCAATACTATTTATATTGACATGAAAATTTCCTTTCTTATCTTACACATGCAAACTAAAACCTACCACATGCAACATTGCACATGTAAGGTGTTCACTTAACATGCAAGGCACATGCAACATGCAAATTGAGAAATTACATGCAATGTGCCTACATGTATAAGTCTACCTATCTTGTCAATTTCCAGTGAGTTATCTTCATAATATTTAGATGAAGCTACCAAGTTTTCAGTTAGAATTCAATATTATGTTGATCAAAAGACATTATTGATGACTACACAATTAATTAATTGATCAGTATGATGCTCAATTCTATAGAATTCATGCTGCAACTAGCCCACAACCGAAGGAGGCCACTCTTGCTTTGACATCTTTTGTAAAATTTGTTGTTAAAGAGAAATCTGAGGGTAAAAGTATTATTGATGAGAAGTTTTTGTAAAATAAGTCAATGCATCTTGTTTTGAATTAGTCAAAGGTGTATTTTTTTGGGAATTTGTGCCCTATATTTCGTGGGATTCCATCTAGGGAATCTAGAATTTAATGAAAATAGTATAACAATTTTATTATTGTAATATGAGTTGTAATTTTGCAATTCCCAAGAAAGATTGTAACAAAATTTAGTTGAAGATAATGCAATGAATATTCAATATGCTCCAAATATTAAATGCATATGTAATCTTGAACCTTGATGTTGAGATGATCTCCTCCATTGGTTATATGCTCTAGGCTTTATTGTCCTTTCCTATAAAAGGAAATATTCTCCCATTGTAAAGGTTGTTGAAACTGAAATTATTGAAACCAGATATTTGAAATCAATACAAGCAATCATTGGATTTTTGTCTTTACTTATGGTTTCTTATATTTGCATGGTTCCTTTTCTTCAATTTTAGATAAAGTTTAGTTATGATGATGATGAAGTGTTAAGATATTTGATATATCTTTGGTTCATACCATTTTAACTTGTTGATAGTAATTTTCTTTGCATGGTTAGTCTAAACCTTATTCAATCTGTTAGTTCAGTTGTGAAGATTTTATTTAAGTTGTGCTAGAATTGGGCAATTAGATGAATGTTTATGATCTAAAAATATTTCATGACCATTCAAGTTTGCATTTTTCTTGTGGCATTGTGAGTTTATCTCTAATTAAATAGGATTTGGTTTGTGAGGGATCAGTCCATCTAAAGTATTGAATCATTATTGTTATTTTCCTTAGGGTTTCTTAACTCAGTTTCTTATTACCATATCCTTTGAATTTTGTTTGAATATTGATTTAACTTATGAAGAAAAGCATCACATAAATTTTAGAATCAAGTGTTAAAGATTGTTTTCATATTTTGGTTTTGGAAATGTAGACATGCAAATTTTACATTATGCATTCGATCGAATTCAGTCAAATTAGATGTCACATTAGGACCATTCATCAATTAATCAAGTGCATTTTCATCCATTCATTTATTAAATAAATCTTATCATTCAAACTTCATCTTGCATCATCCATTTAATTAAATAAATCAAAAAGCCATTTAAATCAAATCCTAAATCATATTTCATCCTTTTCCGATTTAAATAAATCAGAAATTTAAGTCCAAAATGTCAACTCACCTAATCAGCATTAAATCAGCATAATATTCATCTAATCCTAATCTAATGCTAATCACATCCCACTTGCATTATCTAGATCCTTAGCTATCGCAATAATAAATCAATTTTATTGATTTATTAAAACACTCATTTTCTCAACATGACAAGTCAAACATGGCATTTATTGTTGTTTTTCCTTGTCCCTCTCAAAGATTTATGGCAAAAATTTGAATTCAAATTTTCCTCTCATGGCACTCTTCCCAAATCTTGCACATGCATCAACCACTCACATGATGACAAGTGTCCTTCTTTCATTGGCAGAATCTTTAGTCCCACATTGGTCCCTCTTCAACATTCAGCATTTGAAAATCTTTAAATACAAGCTTCATCTTTGAGCAAATCCTCCACAATCTCTCCACAACTTGATGCAAGGTCATTCTCTTTGAGAACTTATCTTGTCCATTTATCATCTCCATCATCTATAGCAATTTCATCATCTAAGCTTATCAATCAAGGATTGGGAAAGGGTCACTAGCACATGTGACACCAACCAATATGAGATAGAGTTGGATTCTGCTTCTTTATGCTTCATTTAGTTTAATTGATATTTTGTTGTTTGGATTGCATTATGAAGCATGATTCTATATTTCATATGGATTCTATATTTGATTTTGCTTGATTTAACAATACTCATGCTTGTTTGTTTTTGAGCAAAATGCAGATTTAGGGTCTACATTATGGCGCTAGAAGGAGGGCAACATATCTTGGCTGTTGAATCTGACATTTGAAATCAGCTTATTATTTTGTTATTAGTAATGCTATATTGATCAACTTGTTATTTTTAAGTTGCTTGAATGTATAATCTTGATAAAATCAGACCATTGCTATTTGTTCAAGTAATTTTCAAATAACTATAGAGATTTTATAGATCATAATGTCTAAATATTGGTGGTAGCATAGTGTACTCGCTAAAATGTCTGCTGCAATCCATTCGCTTCAGCCTCCCATAATTTCATTTTCTTGGTACAAACGACTAATGAAATCTTGTAAAAATGAGATTAACTGACAGGTCACTATTCTCATTCCACATTCTCTGTTCTAAGGTTTTTGATCTGTCCAGACTTTTTGTTTGTATCTGTCATCTCGTATTTTATTCTGATGGTTTTTGTCTTTTCTTTCCTTTAATTTGTTGAGGGAGAGGAGAGCTCGTTGCAAATAACAGCGTCTATTTTGTTTTGATCATGTTTTAGCCTAGAGAATTCTGTCAAACAGCTTGTGCGCCCTTTCTTTACTCCCAGTTTAGCACAGAGAGAGATTGTTGGTTAAGATTGAGAAATTTTTCTTACACCTGCTCTTTATACTGTTGATGGATGTCCATACATAGTTCTAGAACTCCCATTCGCACACAGAAGAGTACACTTCTTTTGTCATTTTGAAGTACATTTGACTTGTCTAGTTAATGAATGGCATAGGCTGGGAGAACGCTGGTCACAGGTCCTTGGGCGCTGTTTTACACTTACCGAGTGCATTGATTTAGATTTTCTTTATGCCCGATCCATTCTCCTGCCCCACCGCCATAACCACACACCGACACCAAGGTCAACCCGCCATTCTTTTTCTTCAGTCTACTGTAACCACCGACTTTGTTTCACCAGTCCAAGAAGGACACAATATTCGGCCTGTCATCCCTTCCATCTTCATCACTTTTCTTCTTCTACCTGTGCGTCATCATGCTCCTTTCTCTACGGAATCCCAACGCAGCATGAACAGCGGTGGAAGATAAATAAAGTTGCGTGGGTCATTGGCCCGTGCAGGGAGATGAGGGGATAAATCCCAAGGTTGCCAAGCAAGACAGAAAGAAGGTCGCTAAAGTTACATGGGTCATTGGCCTGTGCAGGAAGGAAATCAAGGAGGGTTATCGCCTTCAATTTAGTCACGTAGATTTTGAATCACATTGCGCGGGATTTATGTCTCTAAATCTTTGGAAGTACAGCTACGTGAGATGCTTAATGTTTCATAAAGGAGCTTTGGAACTGTCTTTTCTTTGCACCATTCGTCTTCAATACATCTTCTTTCTCCCAAAGATAAGACAGTTACGTGTGGCATATGTTTGTGTCTGGTTGAATATTGATTGCTGCAGGTAGATTTATGCTTGAGAGTGCTGGATTTTGCTGACAAGTTAAAGTTTTGGAGGGCGCGCAGTGTCTTCTTTTTGAAATCTGATTTAACATCATGCTCATCGTGAAAGGCATTAAACATTCATCATTTATGGTGGACGCTCTGCTTTCAAATCTGGTAGTTCATTTAATGTGTTCAGAATAATTAACAGTTTGATCTACCTTCTTTATCTGTCCACACATGCCTACCTGTTCTGTATCCATTCTTATGAATAATGTTTAAGATTTACTGACTTATCAACGCACTGCAACATTGATCTTAGTGAAGAAATGAATCAGGAAACAAATGCATACTCCAACTTTAGACAGCAGGTGTTGAAATTGGTTGTAGACATTAATAAGTGCAGAAATTGTGTCCCTTGTTTGGAGATATTAACTCTCACCCCATATTGATGCGCTGTGTTTATATGAAAAGATACGCTACATATCAACTTCTAAGGTATTTATTACCTACCATTTGACCAATGTCACTTATAACTGTTGATTTGTTGTCAGAATTTTTGAATATGGGTACTAACATTTTATCTTTGAGGCTGCACTAGGAAAGTGTATTTATTGTCCTTCTCAAATGTCAATAAATTGTAAACCCAGAATATGAGCAGGACAAAAGGTATTAAAGCTTTTTTCTACGTTATGTCAAAAACAAGAAAGTATGACTTTACACATGACTAATATATTTAATTGAAAGTTTTGAAAGATCCTTATTGGTTGCTTATATATTCTTGTTAAATACGATCAGCGTGGAAACTTTTGAGAAATCTTCATCAACTAGTCTTTCATTTCGTAATCATTAGCATCCATTTGACTTATAAATGTGTCAAGGTGTAGGCTTATTGTTTTTCAAAAAATAATTGTTTTAGTCATATCTTTTCGTGGAATCATACATTTGAATCAAAAGGAAAGTCTTCTCATGTTAACCATCAATTATGTCATAGATAAGAAGGGAGGTACAAATTGAAATAATTTTGATATTTTTTTTGTCAAAACTTGCTATATTTCCATTTCCTTCTTTAAAGATTGATAAGACTTGTGTATGTTTTTATCAATTGGCGAACTACATGCTAACTTTCATTTGTGATGGAATAGGTACAAAAGCAAACGAAGGTACAAGCGAAGGTACAAGCGAAAGGTGAAAGGTACAAAAGGGAAACAAAGACTAACGAAGGAGGTACAAATGAACAAAGGCGAAAAGATGCAAAGCAAAAGAGGAGGAGGATTCTTGTTTGAAAACACATTGTGTTTTTTAACACTTTGAATTTTTGATCAATACTACTTCACGAAAGGAGGGAAATGTTTTTTTGAAAACACAATGTGTTCTTTAACACTTTAAGTGTTTAATCAACACTACACGAAATTGTTTTCCTTTTCGTTTTAGAACATTAGTTTTCAATTGGGGCTAAAACGAACAATTTCATTTTCATTGCAAAGGGCTTAAAACGAACCTTAGAACACACTTACTAGATTTCGTTTTGGGTTAAAAATTGAACAAGCAATCCTCATATTTCATTTGGTGCTTAAAACGAATTCACAATTGCTTTGAAGGGTGTAAAACGAACAAGTGTTTGATTTGTGTGATTGTCTTTTGAGTACGTATCCTCTCCCCTTGCGCTTCGTGCGATCTAGGGTGCAAGAGAAACACTCAAAAATACATTTTATTGCTTTGAAACACTTCATTTTGGGCTTAAAAATTGAACAATCTTGTGCGAGTGTGAGTAGGGGCATTTTCGCGTACATTCTCGTTCTTTGTGCCATCAAAGATCGATCGAGTTACGGATTGTGTCTTTGCTCGCTTTTTATCTTAGAGGGGCGACCTTGGGAAAAGGAGTACTCACCAAAGCGGCGACTCAACCGGTAACACTCTAAAGCCAAGAGTATTTCCAGCCAGGGATATAAATGAGGATTTTGGATTTAGCACTTCATAATCACCTTGATTTTCCGACAGATGGATGGTCAGGGGACTCTTGCCGCGTTGGGTCCAACTCTACGAGCGGAAAGTCCTTACTAGAACCTATGTGTTGCGAATTTGCCAAAATCCTTAATCGTTTGTTGGTTAAGAGCGGTCGTTACGAAGCAGCCCTGAATTTTCTGACTTTTAGTAGAGATGGAAGCACATGCCATGGGAGTTCTGGGTGTTGATGCTTGGCTGCCCAGGTATAAGTGGAAGTCTCTTGGAGTGGAGGCCCGGTGGGGTCCAACATCTAACCATCCCTAGCTAAAGTGGCGTGGGCTGGACTTGTGTCCAAGTGGGGACTCAACAAACATTGATACATCACATCCATAGGGCTTGTAATTGTGCTTTGTTTGAAAACCACATTGGAATTGAAAACATTTTGCAAAACAAACACTTAAACATGATCATGCAAATTTCAAACCCCTTTTGATAGAGCAAATACCTTTTGACAAATTTAAGTGTTGTTGCCTTCCCTTGGGATTATGTCCTTAGAGGTTTCTCATCACTTGAATTTATATCGTCATTTGCTCTAACTAGGGTTAACCTAGGAAATCCCTTTGCCTAAATTTCTTGGAACTCCCACACAACACTTTGTGGGAAGAAAAGGAATTTAGACATTGGACATCTTACTTTGAAACTTTAATCAAGAGTGTGTTTGTGGTAAAAAGAATACACTAAGCAAAGATAACAAATTGGACCCCACACATGTGCCTGATATCTCTTGGTCATATTGGTCTTTTGATTGCTCTTAGAGAAAAGTGTGTTCTTCAATACCTTGGCCTAGTAAACAAAGTCTCTCTAAGTCTCTTAGGATCAAAATCAAACACTTCATCCACCTCAAACATTTATCAACATCATCCCACAAACAACTTTAGAGCTTTGAAAACGTCATTACCTAGACTTGGGTACATTTCCAAACCAAATCAAAATCATTTGTTTAGTTAGGTGTGTTTGGATAAATCCTTCCACGCACACTTAGTTAAATTATCACCTCTTTGAACAAGTTCATCCTAAGATAACATCCAACATTTTAGGGTTTTACAAGTTCCACATCAAACAATCAACATCAAATCCTAAGTCTAGCATTGATACAAATCCCTAAACGTTCAACACTCATATCATTCACATTTCATCCTCCATCTCGCCATTGGTCCTAAGAATCTTAGAGGTCACTTTCGCAACAAGGTCAAAACACAAGAAGAACAAGGAATATAAACTTGATCCATACATCTTGGGTAATCCAAATCAGTTGAATCTTCAAAGCCTTGCAATGCCTATCAATTATCAAAATCCATGCATAGGATCATTTCCTTCGACAAATGTCAATGGTACAACAAGCGTGGGTATGCCCAATCTGAATTTTGGAACACATCTCCCCATGATAGATTTCAATCAAAGTCCAAACTTACAAGTCTATCCTCCAAACAATCAATACATGAGTCTTCAAACGAGCAACATCATTCCACCAAATCCCTACAAACCAAATGTGGATGCACCAAATGCATTTTTTCGAAACATGAATCCTAACTCGGAAACCTTTGGAAAAATGATTCCCAATACCAACATTGTTCATCCTATCATGCCAAATCAGAACATTATCCAAAGTCAATTTTCCCATAATCCCATTCAAAAATCGCAAGCATGCATGCCAAAACTACCTGAACACAAGCCAAATCAACTATCTCAAGTGAGTCAAAATCAAAATCAAGAACAAATTTGGCGAGATCAAATTGCAGAACTTTCCAAAATAGTTGAGGCATTGCGCCAAGGGAAATCTCCACCACCATTACCCACATCATTCCTTGGTTTAGGGCTTCCCCCTTTACCTAGCACCAATCAATCCACCCAAATCAATCCACCTAACGTCAATCAAACCATCACGTCAAATCCTTCGAGTATACCATCGACATCACACCAATGGATGGTATCTAATCAAACAACAACGTTGATCCCAAATCAAAATACGGTCTCCCAAGGGCCTATCACCTCGGTCAATCCAACCATCACTATCCCTTCAATCATTCCAAACACCACTATCACTCCCATCACATCTCAACCCCTCACTACCATGACCGCTCCGAGCGTATCTCAAACACTTGTCACTACATCCAACACAATTTCAATCCCACCACCACCACCATTGCTACTAAGCCAAGTAAGCAATTACAATGCTTCATTCAAAGCATACCAACAATTGCTCCAACAATATGAAACAATTCGGCAAGCGCCTATAGCCACGCACGCTTCTCAAGCTTCACAGCAAAATCAAGCTCAAACATCGCTGCAACAACAACAAGCAACACAAGCTCAACAAGTGCAACAATCCTTTCAAGTTTCCCAAGCCTCTCAAGCTACCCAACCAACACGAGCACAAACACAAAAGATGACAACTATTGAAAACAAGGATCAAGATCAATCTATCACTGAGCACATGTTTACTTCATCCAATGAGCAAATCGACATATGTCAAGAGTCACTTTTGAATCACGATCAAAATCCACCAACAAAACTTGACAATAAGCCAATTCAAGCAATATCAACATCACTTGACTCTATGGTCGAAGACATTCATAATCTCTCCACCACAATTGTCGAAAACAATGATCAAAACCTCTCCATCGAGGAGCACATTGAGGATGTATCTACACAATCCGATGATCAACTCACCATACATCAAGAGCCACTTTTTAGTGATCTCTTTCAAGGAGTATTAGGAATATTTGATCCAATTGACATAATGCACGATCCATCGACCTATGATCATGTTGAAAATGTCTCTACATCGCCTTATGAGTTAGAGGACATATCTCAAAAAGTTATTCCAAAGCAAGATCAAAATCTTTCAATAAGGTCTAGCAATGATCCTTTTCAAAACATGTTGATCCCCTTTGACCTCATGGTTACAGATGCTGAAGGAACCTTGAACTTGACCATGCCTAATGTTGACATCCAAAAGTCCTTTGTAAGAAATCTATCCTTTGAAGCTGCCCCATGTCAAGAACTTGATCCAAAGCATGTCAAAAGAAACTCCGAAATTAATCAAGATCAAGAATTTGTATCTCCAAGATACTACAATAATCTAATGAACACTCTCTTATCCATGCAAGATGATCATATTCATACTCCATCTACCCATGAGATGCTTTCTATGGATGGACACGTAGATGATCTTCATCTAGAACAAGATCTTGCTACACAAAAAGAGCAGATTACTAATTCCTATAATCAAACAGAGTGGTCAACATCAGGATCAAATATGTCCCAAAATCAGATTGAGGACATCATGAATAAAGATATCCATCATTATCCGCTCAACGAAACAAGTCAGATAGAACATCCAGAGTTAGCGGAGCAGCGGATTGAAAGAACGTCAACTACGGTGGTCATCTATCAGAGAACACTTATTGAACAAGAGCTCTTGGAAAAGGCAAAATCAAAGCATGAAGGTATTACTTCCACCACACTGGGGGCAACTTCGTCTCAAGCAAACGTCAACATAGAGAGCACGAAGAGTCCTTATGATGAAGCTAGTGTCAATACTACAACCAACCATATCACAAATCTTCATCCACCCATCACCCCATCCATGAATTGGGACCAACGTCAAAAGAAAGATCTGAATCAAAGCACAAAGAATGTTATCAAATCAAGAAAAGCCGAGAAGCATAAGGGACAAATCAAATACGCATGGATACCAAAAAATACAAAGAAAGATCATCCCTATCAAACTCCATCAGTCAAAGAAACTGTGGGGCAAACTAAAAGAGGGAAAGGTATCCATCAAAAATGTCCGCAAAATCAAAAGCAGGCTTTTCAAGCGACGTACAAAGTGTATCAAGCAGTTGGTCCTAATTCCACACACACTTCCGTATCCACCCATCATTGCTCATCTTCCCAAGTTTGGAGAGTCAAAGGTTCCAAATTGTCAACCAATCCATCTCTTATCCATAAACACACTCCATCCATGCCTCCACACATGATATCCAATTCTTACATTGACCATGTATTGGCAAAGACGCTTCATCATAAGGATTCTGAAGGCACTTTATCGCGATGTGCGCACCAAGACAGAGTTAACTCCGGTATCGACGAAGCATATCAAGAATCCCAGAAATTGTATTCAAGTGCACGTATCTTAGCAAAGCAGCTCCTTCAGGCAGGATATCAATGGCACATTATGACAGAGGCATCTACGTCAACAGCACCAAATGGTTCAGCGTGAATCTTTCAGAAAAATACAAAAAAATCAAAAAAATATGAAAATCCAAAAAAAATCAAAAAAAGGATTGAAAATAGTAAAGATAAAAATCGTCCTCTAGTGAAAACCACTACGGTGGCACTTTGGGCAAGACAATGATGAAAACCTGGCAAACAGGCGTCATGTGTGGAATCGAGCATCTACGTGTGCCAGTTCAGGTGAAAGCATCTCATCCCATCCATAATAAATCCAACATTCCATCCACCTCAGCCGTAATAAATCCATCCATCCATGAACCATTTATCCAATCCATTCGCATCTATCTACATCCATCATCTCGGTTATCTTGATCTTGATGAAATTTTGGGGCACACCTTACGCTTGTTTACGACAAACATCTTGACATGGGTCATTTTCATTAATCCTATCCTATGCAGCATTATCTGAACTATGAACACCATCCAAATGAGCATTCTTTATCCGAACACCTTATCTTATCGCAAGATAATCCTTGTCCCTCCATCCATACACTTATCTGAGCATCCATCCATTGCATTCCATACGTTGCTAGACATTGGGGGCAGATATGTACATCTTGCTTTGGGAATAAATCTTGATCTATGTCCTCCGACTTATGTGGCGATCCGAACATTGGAAAACATGAAATCAAATTGGTCCACCACTTGTGAGCGAAAAAATCCGAATCACTAGCCCATGGCATATTTTGACGAAGACATTCCTTATCAGTCTTCATCTTTCATCAAACATCAATTGATATCAGTCACATCTAAGTTGCACATCAAACGTCACATCAAATCATCCAAACATCTTTTGTTTGAAATCAAGCTTCATCAATCATGATCAATCAAAATCCAGTCAAAAAATCATCATCTCGGGATATCCTTGTGTTGCTTAACACTATCCTTGCATTGTCGTGTATCCTCGACAATGTTATCATTATCAATTATGATCAATCCAATCCTTGCATTGTTGTGTATCCTCAACAATGTTATCATCATCATCAATCCATCGACTTGATCATTCAAACTTAGCTTGATCTTCAACAAAAATCCTAAACAAAGCACTGATATCATTACACATCCATATCCAAATCGTCAAAATCATGCGAAAAATCCAAAAACATCCAAAACATATCAAAAATCCAAAAAACAGTCAAAAAGCAGAAAACATCAAAAACATTGGAATCCGAACTACGTCGTCTCTGAGCATGAACGTAGGCAAGGCTAATCTTTGATCAGCCAAGACACAAAAATTCAAAACATTCAAAAACATCAAAACCCAAACATCGAAAAACATCAAAATCAAAAGCGACCTCTTGTTTCAAAATGTCAAAAACATCCAAATATTTGAAAAGAAATCCACCCGTCTGTTTTCACCTTAATAATCAATCATCCATAATAAAGCAGTCATCACCTTCATCCTTTGGCAATATAAGCGAGAAACAAGCGCAACAGTCAGCAAAATCAATCTTCAATCGTAAAATCAAAAGCGAACAACAAACCTCTAAAACAAAATCAAAGCCTTGATCATTTTCAAACATGTCAGTCGACCTTATATCAACAGCCTATCAATCAACTTATCAAACCATCATCATCCTATACAAAGCATGTCCTAGGATCCGTTCCGACAATGGGCACTTTTATCAAATCAACCACTTTGGGTAAACAAAACGACGTGTCATTATCATGTCCTAGGATCCGTTCCGAAAATGGACATTATCTTTTGGCAATGAGTTTTGGCTCCCATCTTTTGAAACACATCCCTCTGGCTGAAGGTATGAAGAACATTGGCTTGTTTGCATACTTGATCTTTTCTTTTGATTTATCTTATTGCGCTCATTCCAAGGACCTCGATGATATCGAGCAGAAGGA
>VDFB02000003.1:330758089-330781887 GCA_007258455.2 Sequoia sempervirens
ATAAATGCCTTAGGAATTTCAGAAAATGAAATTGATTCACGAAGGAAGATAACCATTAAGGCATATGATGATGAAGAAAGAGCTTCTAAGGGATTAATATTGCTACCTATCAGAGTGGGACCTGTTGTGAAGAATACTTTTTGTCAGGTTCTAGATCAAGATTTGTCTTATAACATACTTTTGGGTCATCCGTGGATTCATGATATGCAGGCCGTACCATCAACATATCACCAATGTATCAAGTTTCCATATGATGGACAAGAAATAACCATACAAGCTGATTACAATAGTACCCAAACTTGTTCCAATCTTAGGGTGAGTCAAGATGTCTTTGTGCCACATAATAGAGAAGCTCTTGTTGTTTCTTCTTCTAATTTACAAGTCCAATTGCAAGAATTGACAAACAATCTTGATACTAAGCTGAAGTTTAAAGACAAAGGGGTAGGTGAATATTCACTATCTCTTTCTACTTTACCTCCTTCTCCAAGATCACATGGATTACCAACTTTATCAAATCAAAAGATTGCAACTGCTTCTACATCTCAAACTTCCGTGCCAATCACAAAGTTTGATGGAAAATTAATTAGAGCTAATACCACTGAAGAAGAAGCTGAAGATAGGGACATCCTAAATTGGCTATACAAAGATGAAGATGAATCTCTCTTGCACATTAAGTTACCTAAAGAACAATATGGTAAAGGGTACGCTATCATGCAAAAGATGGGTTATGAAGGAAATGGTGCTATAGGGAAACGAAGAGAAGGAATTGTGGAACCAATTCAGCCTATTTCAAAGCATTCAAGTGATAAAACAGGACTTGGATATGGTAAAGATAAAGAAGAACTTACTTCACAGCAGACATCATTAGTTCATAAAGGAGAATCCGTGTCAGATAAATCTCATGAATCAGTTTTCCAATTGCAAAATAGTTCATATACTGATTCTAATGAATATGAATGGGACACCATTTATAATGATGAATTCTGGAAGGATAAACAAGTTGATACTATACATAAATATGCACCTGTTCTTATACAAGGCGAAGGTTCAAGGCCTCCACTCGATTATATTTTACAAAGCGATCATGACTCAAGTGAGGAAGAATCAGATTCTAACGAGATTGATAATCAACAGGAGAATACCATCATAGACCTTGTCTACCATGAGGATGACAACCATATCATGACTTTGACAATTCAAGACCTTACCCAACCTAATGATCCTATGCCTTTAGTTTATCCAGAACTTATAGATTGGGATATTGACGCACCTATCCATATTCCTACATTCAATAATGATGAGGATGTTATAACTTTCCTTTGTTCCTCAAATGAAGAAAACAATTGTTTCATTCAAGAATCTTATACTCATGATTTTGACAAGGAGAGTGTCAAGTCTTTTAGCTGCAAAATAAATGAAATAAAAGATGGATCTATTGATGAAAACCGAAAAAAGGCAGTGATAGATCAAAACAAGAGAAAAATAAAGAGCGAATCTAACAGTGAAAACCTTTCTGAGGGACTGAAGGATGAGAAACTTGACACTCTTCCCAAGTATTATCATGAAAGATCTTCTATTTTGATTGAACCAACGGAATCAATCAACATAAGTACAGCAGAGCAGCCAAAAGTTTTGCAAATTGCAGCATCATTAACAGTTGAAGAAGTCCAGAAATTCATGCAATTCTTGAAGGATAATCAAATTAATTTTGCTTGGTCATATGCTGATATGCCAGGGTTAGATCCTAATTTGATAATGCATCATTTATCTATTAACCCTGGGATAAAACCTGTAAAGCAAAAGCTCAGAAAAATGCATCCACATGTTGCATTATTGGTCAAGGAAGAATTAAAGAAGCTTTTAGATGTTGGATTCATTCGAACTATTGACTATGCAGAATGGATTTCAAACATTGTACCTGTTTCAAATCCAGATGGAAGGATCAGAGTTTGTACAGATTTCAGGGATTTAAATAAAGCATGCCCTAAAGATGATTTTCCTTTACCTAACATAGATTTGATTGTTGACTTAACTGCTGGACATGCAATGTATTCATTAATGGATGGATTCTCAGGATACAACCAGATAAAAATTACACCAGAAGATCAAGATAAAACAGCGTTCACATGTCCTTGGGGTACTTATTGCTGGAATGTAATGCCATTCGGGTTAAAGAATGCTGGAGCTACTTATCAAAGAGAAATGACAACTATTTTTCATGATATGATGCATACATTCATGGAAGATTATGTAGATGATTTACTTGATAAATCTCATACACGAGATGAACACCTAGAAATCTTGTCAAAAATCTTTGTCAGAATGGAAAAATTCAATGTTCGACTGAATCCAAAGAAGTGTGTCTTCGGTGTTACATCTGGAAAACTCCTAGGGTACATTGTTTCAGAAAAGGGTATAGAAGTTGATCCAGAAAAGGTACAAGCTATAATGGACATGCCTCCACCATGAAATATCAGTCAATTAAGATCCTTGCAAGGAAGATTACAGTCCATTAGAAGGTTTATAGCTCAACTGGCAGACAAAAGCTTGCCATTCACACATTTATTGCATAAAAATGTTCCATTTAAATGGGATGACAAATGTAAAGCAGCATTCAATCAGATCAAGCAATATCTTACACATCCACCAGTTCTAATTCCGCCTATTCCGGGAGAGCCGCTTATACTCTATATTTCAGCAACAGAAGTATCTTTGGGTGCATTGCTAGCACAAGAAGACTCTACAGGTAAGGAAAGGGCTAGATATTATATCAGCAGAACCTTAACAAGACATGAGTTAAACTACAGTTTCATTGAAAAAGCTTGTCTTGCAGTAGTGTTTGCTTCTCAAAAGTGGCGACATTATATGTTAACTCATACAGTTAGGTTGATAACAAAGATTGATCCATTAAAGTACCTATTAAGCAGAGCTACTTTAACAGGAAGACTTGCAAAATGGGTAATGATATTAAGTGAGTTTGATATTCACTATGTAGACCGAAAAGCGATTAAAGGACAGGTCATTGCAGATCAGTTAGCTGAAGCTCCTCTACAAGAAGACAATCCAATGCATATTGAGTTTCCTGATGCAGATGTCTTTACAACAACAATTCAGAGACCATGGGCATTATACTTTGATGGATCATATACACAATATGGCTCAGGGGCAGGGATTCTTTTTGTTACACCTGAAGGATATACCATCTCACGATCATATCGGTTGATGTTTCCTTGCACAAATAACATAGTAGAATATGAGGCATTACTCATAGGATTAAAGATAGCTTTGGAATGGCAGATTACAGAGCTGGAAGTTTATGGTGATTCATAACTTATCATTAATCAAATTAATGATGATTATCAAACCAAAGATGATAAGTTGTTACCATACAAAAACATGGTGGATGATTATAAGAAATATTTTGTGTCAATTAAGTTTTCACAAATATCAAGAATTGACAATAAAGCTGTAGATGCAATGGCTACCATTGCTTCTTTATTACAAATATCAGAAGATCAAACCAAGTATGAATTCTTGGTGGAACAATTGTTTTCTCCTACATATGATAATCGTGAAACCCAAGTTATATGTCATTTGACTGGTTCAGATTCACCCTTATATGGAAAAACATATACCTATTTGAAAGATAACATCTTGCCTTTAGATTTATCCCGAAACCAAAAACAGAATTTTATTCGTCAATCATCCCGTTATACTTTAATTGCCAATATCCTTTATAGACGTGGTCTTGATGGTACACTCCTTAGATGTCTTGAACGTGACGAATATGAAAAAGCCTTACAAGAGGTTCACGGTGGTATTTGTGGAACTCACTCAAGTGGTTTGACTTTAGCAAAGAAACTTGTCAGAATGGGATACTATTGGCCTACCATGGAGCAAGATTCTTTTACTTTTGTTAAGAAGTGTTCTAAATGCTAGATCCATGGGAATCTTATTCATGCACCTGCACAAGAATTGCAGCCTTTTATTTCAACATGGCCCTTTTCTCAGTGGGGATTAGATCTTGTTGGAAAAATACATCCTTCATCATCAAATGGTCATAAGTTTATCATCACAACTACTGAGTATTTTACAAAATGGATTGAAGTTGTTCCTCTAACAACAGTGACTGGTAAACAAATATCTTCATTTATCCTGAATTACATTATTTGTAGATATGGAATTCCTAATTCTATTGTTACTGATAATGGAAGACCTTTTAAGAATCGGGATGTTGATGAACTTTGTGAAAGATTTCATATCCAACACAGGTACTCTACACCTTATTATCCACAGGGTAATGGTCAAGCAGAAGCTTCTAATAAAACCATTTTGAAGATATTGAAGAAGACAGTAAATGATGCTGGACGTGATTGGCATGTTCAACTCAACCCAGCTTTGTGGGCATATAGAACTAGTATTCGCACACCAACAGGAGCTACACCATATGCTTTAGTCTATGGAGCATAAGCGATCTTACCATTGGAAGTTGAAATACCTTCGCTTAGGGTTTCACTTAAGGGATTGATAAGTGATGAAGACTACCGAGTTTCTCGCCTTCAAGAACTCGAACTGTTAGATGAAAGACGCCAACATGCAGCTGATCACTTGAAAGGTTATCAACAAGTCCTGTCTCGTAGTTATAACCACAGAGTTAAACCACGGGCATTTCAAGTGGGTGACTTAGTTTTGAAGGAAAATCCACGTAATCAGCAAGATAGAGAAAAGAAAGGCAAATTTGAACCTAATTGGCTTGGTCCATTTGTTATTATAGCAGCATATGGTTCTGGAGCATATCAGTTATCCGCATCAGAGGGGGACCTGTTTGAAGAGCCAACCAATAGTATTCACCTTAAGAAGTTTTATGTCTAAAAGTCCTGAAAAAATCATAAAAATCATAAAAAGTCCTGAAAAAATCAAAAAAAAAAAATCAGAAAAATCTTGAAAAAGTGCAATAAAAACAAGTGGTGAAAACTTGGCAAACAAGCGCTACTTGTGATTGAAATGGGCTCCTCCATTTATTAGTTTATGTCTTATTTTCACTTTAGGCATCATTCATCCACGTCTATCATCTGTAAATAACTTTCATTATCCATACCATGTAGTGAGAATCTTTAGGTTTCATCATGGCTTGATGAAATTTGTACATATCTTTTATCTTTAGGTTGTGTTTACATTGGGGGCAAAACGCAGAAAAATACAAGAGAGGGGCAACGAGCTTTCAAAATATCTCAAACAGACAAGTAACAGCTTGACAAAACAAAACGAACATTGTCAAATCAAATCAATCACAAACATATTCATGTCAATCGAAATCTAAACAAAATGATCCAAACAAACTATCGACATACATAATATCAATGATGGTAACCAAATTGGATGATCTTAATCTGAATAAATGTTTGAAATGTCTTAAACAGGATTTGAATGGTTGTTTGGTTTTCTATCATATCTCTGGAGTAATTCGATGATGTACTGAACTAGAAAAGCAAGGAAGGAATATGATTTTTCTTTGTCTTCTGTTTGTGAGGAAACTCATTAGTACTATGCAAATTGGTCGCGAGACATGCGCTACTATGTATCATGGATGACATTTCAGAATTTGCATGGGAAAAGGGTTAACTCTTGTCTGTTTATGCAAGCAATACTCAGGTCATCTTGGTTCAATTATACCTAGATGCTTGTATTAACTTGCTATATCAAAAATCATGAAAGCAATACTCAAGTCATCACTGGTGCTAACATACCCTTTGATGCTTGTATTAACTTTCAACATTTCAAAGCTCTATGATGATACAAAAAGCATGTATAAGCTTTCCAAATGGCAATATTGTATGAATGTCCTGCATGGTTAGTATAGATTGCATTCATGTTAGAATTTGCATCTTGCATTCATAGATTCCTAAAAAGCTGGCAAAAAATTAAAGATTTATATCTCCTCAAATATGACTGAGTATATTTTGACGTTCACAAAACATCATACATTCATTCATTTATCATAAACATTATACATTCATTCATCTATCATAAACATAATACATTCATTTATCTCATAAAATCATATATATAAATATCATAAATCATGAAGCCATCATATAGTACACATCATATATATATATCATGTAAAATCATCTCTGCATTTCATATATCTCAAAATGAATGTCAAAATGTACAAGGATGTCAAACTACAAATGATATAATATCATCAAAAATGTGATCATCTCACGGTGTATACAAAATGTCTCAACAGAATATCATAAAAGAGATCATATACAATGCACTAGGCCGAGCTATCCTGTGATGGAGCTGGCCTAGGACCTGTACCACCTGCCCCTGATGGACCTGCTCCGCCTGACCCCAGTGGCCCTCTAGGAGGTAATGGCTGTGTCACACCCCTGCTAGTAGTACGAGAGCGACCATGAGTAGATCGTGACTGAGTGTAGCTCTCTCTCTGCTCAGCTGGGACTGCATCATGATATCTGGTGCGATAAAACTCTGCCTCTCGAGTAGCCCTCGTAACCTCTCTCATCATATCACCTGGCAAAGTGCTACCTGCCACTCTCTGTAGGCTATCTGCTAAGGCAATGGCCTGCTCACCCCGCTGTCTAGCCGCATCTCTCTCGGCAGTGATCGAAGTCACCTGACCCTGCAACTGTGAAATCAAGGCCTGTGCCTGTGATAGCTGAGCCTGCAAGCTCTGTACTGTGCTCTGCAGAGAGGATATCTGACTCGCTACTGTCGGATCCACTGACGGAGATGGGTCAGTATGCCTCATCCGTGGTCCACCTCTGCCTGCACTACCTCCTCTGCCACCTCTCCTGCCACCTCTCCTGCCGTCTCTCCTGCCACCCCTACCATCACCACCATCATCTCCATCTGAGTCATCATCTCCACTACCCTCCTCGTCCTCACTGTCCTCTGAATCGTCATCACCTGACTCTGAATCTCTCTGTCGACGTCTCTGTCCAATGACAGGAGCAACAGCCTCATCAGGATCAAACATACGTGGAGGAGGATGCTGTAGAACATACTGCACATACTCTGGTGTCGCCCCTGCATCCAGAACATCCACCTGGTAGTCCCACATCTGTGCACCTAAACTGAGGAACTCTGCAATAGCTGCATCATAAGAGATCCGTGGGCCCCACACTGCAAGCTCTGCCTGTCGCCGTGCATAAATAGCTGAACCAATAGGCATACCCTGAGTCCGACCAAACTGTCGCAATACACGTCCAGCAAGAAATCTCTCCAAGATCCATGTGGTCCGTCCAATCAAAAATCTGGAAGTGCATACAAAAGGCATCTCCCTCGCATCCTCTGGCCATGGCTCACAATCCAAATATGGCCTCCAGCATACTGTGTCCAAACTATCTAAAAGTCGCTGCCAATACACTAGTTTGCCCAGTCTAGGCTGAGCAATAATATGTGAATATCTCCATCTGTATGCTCGACCAGCTGGTTGCTCTCCTCGAGATAATGGACGTAACACTGCAAAATGCTCCCATGCCCATATCTGTAGTAATGAGCATCCAACCGCAAAACTCCGGCCTCTACCATATACAATGTGATGTAGCTCGTCATATAAGTGGGCTAGCATATAGGTACCCCATGCATATCGTGTGCCCTGCATCACCATGCTCTCTAAGACACGACCCCATCCGATCGTGAACCCCTTCGACCTATGGTCGGGGCACAACACACCTCCAATGAAACCTGCAAGTACAGCCGGTAGTGGTGGATAGGCATCTGTAATCTCACCCCATGGGATGTAGTACCCAGCAATCTGAGTATCTCTGAATATCCGTCTCAACGCAAGAGTACCTCCAGCCTCTCGTCTGTCAAAAACAACAATCTCTCCCATCACTGGGATCCGTAGGATGCGATATACATCCTCGGGAGTCACTGTAATCTCGCCGGTCGGTAAATGAAAGGTGTTGGTGTCGCTATGCCACCGCTCTGCAAGTGCTGTCAATAGAGCCCTATTGAGGCGAACCTCGGGCATATCAAGTAATGCAGTCAAACCACAAGCGTCAATCACATCTCTATCAGACTGTAATAAATGTGGAATCAATGACCATGTGCTCGGGAAAGCCTCTCGTATCTGCAGGACACCTAGTCTCTCCTGTTCACATACATCATCAAAACAACATCAATATCAAATCATCTTAACATATCAATCCAAAATGAATCAATCAAATTATTTGTTATACAAATAATATCAAAATCATGTTTGTTTTTAACAATCTTAGAAGCAAACAAATCAATCAAACTATTTGTTTTTCATCATCATGGAACGCAAATAATCAACATCAAGTTTCTTTCTAACAACTTTAGGAGAAAACTTATCTATCTTATTTGTTTTTAACAACTTTAAAAGCAAATTTATCAGCTACTATTTGTTCTCCAACAACTTGGGAAACAAATTTATCATGTGGAACAAAATGCGCTACAGAACTAGTTTTATGCGCTACAAAATTCTTTATCAGCGCTAAGTAACTTTTTGCGCTACAGAATCAATTAATGGCGCTATGATTTTTATCAACAGCGCTATGGAATATTTTGCGCTACAATATTTGTTAAGAGCGCTGCAATACATCTTAGTTGCGCTACGATATCATATGCGCTATGAAAATCATCAAATGCGCTATGAAATCTATCACAGGCGCTACGACATTGTATGCGCTATGGAAAATTTCAAATGCGCTACGATACGCCTTAAGGGCGCTACAATATTAAACGCGCTACAAAAATTATTGCATGTGCTACGATACACTTTAAGAGCGCTAAAACTCAATGTTTTTAAATTAAAACATTAAAAACGTGCGCAAAATGAAATTTTCAACAGACAGGGATTTACGAGACACATACCGGAGGTCCGTAGTGCGCTAGCCGCTGATGACGTCGGATACGCTCGAAACGGTGCAGGTGAACTGGAAGTGCCATGATTATCCACTCAGAGCTCAATATTTGCAAATTTTACTAGGTTAAAATTGAAAATGACATGGAAAATGACATTTTTAACCTATATAATGGTAAAATTAGGGCATTTTATCATATTTTTACATACCAGGGGCAATTTCTTCATCAAATTTTCATTTCATTTCTCTTCGGGTCAGTTTCTTCATATCATAAGTTTCGAACGATAAATCGATATCTTTAAAATCATCAAAATTCAAAAATTCAAATATCGATTCATCGTTCGCGGGGGCATACACATACATCTATTAAATGTTTCAAATCAATATTTGGGGAAAAATTTCAAAATTCTTTGAAGTAATGCGTAAAACACATGACTTGAAGGGAGCCAAATAACTATGCACACTTAAAATGGTCATATCATTTATTAGGTAATTGTTAAATATTTTTTTAATATTTAATTAAAATCTTTGATTCTATCTGCATTGTAAATAAATTTGTCAATTTATTTATATTGTTCATGATTTCATTTTGATTAGATGTTTAATCACCTTTTTCATATTCATTTCTAAATTAATTAAATAAATATTATGATTTATTTATATTAATTATCAATAATCTTCATTTGAATATCTTATTCAAATGAAATATTCTTCTTCTAAATATCATTTATAATTAAATATTCTAAAAATATTTGGTGTTTATCTAATTAGATTCTTATATCTGTTATAATTAAATGTTCAAATATTTGGTAAATCTTCTAAATATTTCATGATACAACTGCAAAGTCATATCAAGTTAAATATTGCAAAATATTTATTTAATTCTTCTATAGTTTCAAAATCAAAAATCAAATATCAAAGGCAATAGAATTAAATTAAATAAATTTTATTTATTTAATTTGAGGATTTATCTTCAACTCTGGAAACAAAGCTTAAAACCAGAAAATTAAATTTCTCTGTTTTGCATGCTTGGGAAACTTGTTCATTAGATTGAACAAGCTTCAATTCTTCTCTCCAACCTCTCAACCTCCCCCATTTTCTTCTCCAACCTCTCAATCTCTCACCATTCAAACCTACCAGACAATTCATAGCCATAGATTCTTGCCAGCAAGGATGAAGCCTGCAAAAATCTATAAATACAGCTGCCGGGAGCTCCAAATCATATAGAATTTAGAAGCAAGTAAACTATAGACAAATAATATTAGCATTCATAGCAATAGCATTATCACAGCAATAGCATAGCAATCATAGCAACAGAATCATGATTCATCTCATCTACACCCCCTGTACATAATCTACAGCCTCTGTGCATAATTACAGCCCCTGTCCATCTTCACCAGCATATAGAATAGTTTTTCTTTGCATACTCGTTCTGCAGTAGTCATTTGGAGAAGCTCACACAATCTGAGAGCCAGAAAGCTTCAAACCAATCTCTAGAGATAGAGAAAGACGGAACGTTCTTGAAGAATTTTATTTTATAGCCAAGTTTATTTCAAATTTCTTCAATTTAAAGTTCTGTTAATAGTGTTTTGTTTTAATTAGATTAACAATAGAATACACAACACAACCGATATCTGGTGCACTCACTTATTTTTCAAAAATAATTTGATAATCTACTATTTTCCCGCGTCTGCCAGAACAAAAGCTTGATTTTTTGGTGAAAAACCTATGTTTAATCAAACTAAAAAATAAAATACATAATAAAACCAAAACATATTAAAATTATATTCGTTGGATAGCTCATTCCGAGGACTACCATCATCTATTTGGGTTTGTGAAGCCTCCTCCATTTTCATCCTAAGCTTAGAGCTTGGTGTAAAATGGACTTTCAAAAGTGCTTGAGGGAGAATGAGGGCAAAGGGGGGGTTCACTCAAACCCTGGTTTGAGTGAACCCCCTTTCCTTTTTCATTTTGTTTGGTTTTTTTGGGTGGGAAATGTGGGCCCAATATTTAATGGGTTCGCTCGAACCTACAAGTTTGTTCAAACCCCTAAAACTAATTTTTTTTGCATGGGGTCATTTTTTTCTTGTTTTCCTTCCTCCATCAAATTTCAAACCACTATTGTGGCTTCACCCACCTTCCTCTGTGCAATGATCCAGCACACTAAATTTTGAATGCAACACCTCTTCAAACACCTTTGATCAACATATTTGAATCGTACAAGTAGATCTTCAACCCATAAAAACTACGGAGAAAAACCAGAACACTACTCTACAACATAGAACACCACTACAACACACTATTTCCTCTTTTTAACCAATTTTCTCAAAAATAACTTGGAAACTAAGCACTAAAGAAACATCCTCAACATCTTCAATACTTCCTCATCACCATCAAGCCAACTGCAACATATCAACTCAACCATACATCCGTAAATAGAAGTTTATCAAAGAAACACTAGAGGTTAACACCAGTAGCTTACTAATGAAAACATAATGAAACTAATCAAAGCATCATCAGAGATAATACCAACTCCAACTCACCACCAACTACATATCCTTGCAAAAAACTCCTCATACAGTTGACACCAATGACAACACCAACTGCACATACTTGCAACAATCTCCCCCTTTGTCATTGATGGCAACATATGATGTGAAAAACCATCAACAAAAAACACAATAACTTTGATCTTCAATACTCTTCTTCATACCAACTCATTATTTCTTTCTCTTTCCCCCCTTACACAATTAACTCATTACTCTGTTTCACATGACTTTCTATCCCACTTAGATCTTTTTCACATTACTCTCTCCCCCTTTTACATCAATGGAAAAGGAAAAAATATTTGCATCATTCATTCTCCTCCTTTAACATTAATCATATTATTTACCAATGCACTATAAATTCCTTTCCTTTCCTACTCTGCATACTCCCCCTTAGGAGCACACACCAAACTACATCAATGAGCAACCACTACACAGTGACAACTCTCACACATCCTGACTGCAACAACCAATAATTCCACTACCTACTCCCAATGAGAGGTAGTCACCAACATCAATCAAAACCAAAGAAATAATCTTGAGATCCACTGGACTGATCCATCTTCTTATGCATCTAGTTCAAGGAAGGAGAGGAAATAAGCCCCAACTTCTCCCAGAGATACTCAAAAGTATTCTTAGGAAGAGCCTTGGTAAATATGTCAGCAACCTAATCCTTTGTAAGCACATATTCAAGTTTCAATTTCTCTACAACCTTATCTCTCAAAAAGTAACATCATATTGAGATATGATTTGTCCTTGAATGCATTACTAGATTCTTTAAAATATTGATAACACTTGTATTATCATAGAAGATAGAAATTAGTTCATCATATACCACCCTGATATCCTTTAATATTTCCCTCATCCACAAAACTTATGTGCAACAAGATGTTGCAATGCATTTTCCCTCTATAGTAGATAAATAAACTAAATTTTGTTTCTTGCTTAACCACGACACCAATCTGCATCCAAGAAATAATTCACCACCACTTGTACTTTTCATGTCATCTACACAACCAAACCAATCTACATCTATGTAAGCACTCAAAGTAGAGTCAATATCTTTTGGATACCACAAGCCATAATCCAGAGTGCCCTTCAAGTATTTGAATATCCTCTTCACTATTGCAACATGTGACTCTCTAGGATCTTCTTGAAATCTAGCGACAAGACAAACTTCATGCATGATATTTGGTCTAGTAGTAGTTAGATATATCAGTCCTCCAATCATTGATCTATACTTGCTTTGATCAGCCTTAGGAGATTCATCATTCTTGCTTAGCTTGCAACCAGTAACCATAGGGGTACATACTGGTTTAGAATCTTCCATTCCAAGCTTCTTCAACATTTCCTTGACATACCTTGATTGTGAAATGAAAATACCTTTATTTGTCTGATTGATTTGTATCCCAAGGAAGAAGTTCATTTGCCCAAACATTGACATCTCAAATTCTTTTTTGCATTTCCTCCGCAAAATTTTTATACATAGCTTCATTTCCTCCAAAAATAATGTCATCAACATATACAACCACAATCAAGATTTGATCTTTTTCAACTTTGAATTAAAAATTGCTATCTTGGTACCTTTATTGAATCCTTGTTGTAACAAGTACATGTATAACCTTGCATACCAAGCTCTGGGAGCTTGCTTCAATCCATATAATGTCTTCTTCAATTTGTAGACCATATTTGGTTCATTTGATAATTGAAATCCTTCTTGTTGTTCTATGTATAGTTCGTTTTCCAATTAACCATTCAAGAAATCAGACTTCACATCCATTTGATAAACTTTGAAATCCTTATGTGCTACAAAATCCAAAAACATCCTTGATAGCTTCCATTCTTGCCACCAGATAAAATGTCTCCTCAAATTCTATTCCTTTTACTTGTGAACTTAACCTTTACATACAAGCCTTGCCTTGTTTCTTACCACTTCTCCATTCTCATTCAATTTTTTTTGAATACCCACTTAGTTCTAATTGCATTCTTGTTTGTTGGTCTTGAGACAAGTTCCCAAGTCTGATTCTTCTCAATCTGCATTAATTCTTCTCCCATAGCCTTGATACAATACTCATCCTTGCATGCTTCAATCACTATTTTGGGTTCAACTTTAGAAAGTAAACATAGATTCACCTATTCTTTAGCATCTTTCCTTCTTGTCAATACACCTTTGTTCTTATCACCAATGATCTATTCTTCAGAATGATTCTTCTGCACATACTTATGAGTTTTAGGAATCTTTTTCGAAGCTTCTTCCTCTTCAATTTGCACTTCTTTTTCCTTAGCTTTTTCTTCTTCTCTACAAGTAGACTCATCTGATTCATATCCATCTATTACCAATGAACTATTTTGTATGTCTTCATCAACCTTGACACTTGTACTCTCAACAATCTTTCTTAGCCTCTTGGTGTAGCACCAGTAAGCTTTGATTTTAGTAGAATATCCAAGAAAGATACCTTCATCAGAACTTGCATCAAAATTTATTAAGTTGTCTTCATCTCTTTTGATATAGCATTTTCTTCCAAAAACTTTGAAGTATTTTCCAATAGGAATCCTTCCATACCATAGCTCATAGGGAGTGTTTGTGTTGTTTACTCTTTCTTGCAATGTGTTAAGTATATAAACAACAGTATGAATTTCTTCTCTCCAGTAGACTTCTGATAGATTTTCTTCTTTCATCATTGTTCTTGCAACTTCTTGAACATTCTTGTTCTTCTTTCAACCACTTAATTCTGTTGTGGATTCCTAGGGGTAGATAAATGCCTCTTTATTCCATTATTCTCACAAAAGATATTAAACTCATTGGAGGTGAACTCTCCATCACCAAGTGAAGACTTCTTACTTTGGTAGGACCACAAATATCTATATGCACCAATCTAGTAGAATTTTGTTCTTTGAATTTGAAACTTCTTCTTGCTTTCCAATTTGAGGCATTCATATAGACAGCATTTATAGGCTTTGTAATCTTTGTTGTAAGATCTCTCGTAGCTTATTAAACTTATTATCACTATACTGTCAAATTGATGTGACACATTCTTCATGCAACAACTCTCCATGTCAGGTCATGAAGCAATAACCATCAACACCTTTGGTACGATGGAGCAATTTCATCTTTCTTCTTCCAACAACAATTATGATTTACGGATCCTTTGTGATGCAACCATCATCCTTAAAAATAAGATTGTATCCTTTGCTATAGATTTGTCCAAAACTCAAGAGGTTATGTCTTAAACCCTTAACATAAAGAACATCATCAATATTATGTTTTCCATCAAAACTAATTGAACCTTTTCCACATATATTAACAGATGTATCATCACCAAACCTAACAAGTCCTTCATATTTTTCAAGTTTAAAAAACTTACTCTTATCACCGGTCATATGATTGGAGCATCCAATGTCAATGATCCAATAGTTCTCCTATCTAGCATGAAAAGCAGGCACCAAAGTGCCTTCAGTTTTAGTACTTACTTCTGGAGCCCTTTCCTTCACACATCTCTCAGAGTTAGAATCATTAGTTACATATTTTAAATCCATGAGCAAGCATTCACCATCCTCATCATCTCCATAATTAGATTCGTCATATATACTTGCATCTTCTCTAACATAATAACTTTTCTTAATCATTTTACTTATTTTCTCCCTATTTTTGTTATTCAAAGCTTTTTTTGGACATCTAGAAGCATAATGACCTATCTTTCCACAACTGAAACATTTGAAAGGTAACTTACCACTATACTTTCCAGTACCCTTTTTCATTCTTCTCACAAATTTAGCTTCTACATCATCAAGATCATCCTGATTTGATTCCATAGTCTTCTCTAATTTTTTTGCCTTAAAAGCAGTCTCATCTTTTGCACTACTTGTACCAAATTCTCTCATTTCAAAAGCAGTTAAAGAACCATACAATTGATCTCTGGTATATTGATTCAAATTTTGTAATTCTTCAATAGTAGAAACTTTATGACTATAAGCTTTAGGAAGAGTTCTAAGTACCTTCTTTACCACTTCTTTCAGTTCTATACCAAGGCCTCTAATGCCATTGGAAACTTCAACTACCTTCTGCAAGTAGCTTGTGATGTTTTCATCTTCATACATTCACAGGGTCTCAAACATGATCTTCAAATTCTTCATCTTAGCTTGTCTGATCTTATCATCTCCTTCATAAATGCTTTCTAACTTCACCCAAATTTCTCTAGCAGTTTTTAGATTCATAACTTTCACCAATTGAGAATTAGCAAGACCACTTAAGAGAGCATACCTTGCTTTACAATTGCTTTCATAGGCCTTTATCTCATCATCAGTGCTCAAACCATTTGCAAAATTAGTATATCCTCTTTCAATAGGCCTCTAGATTGTAAATCTAAGAGAAACCAAAAAACCTTCCATCCTTGTTTTCTAGAATGCACAATTTGATCCATCAAATATAGGAACATCTTTCTTGTGCACCATCCCAGGTCTACCTCAAGTGGTTAGGATTTCTTCCAAGGAACCTTTCTCTGATCACCAGTTTTTGAACACACAAGACAACTGAGAGGGGGGTGAATCAATTGTACCTTAAAAAATGTAAAGTAATATCAACATTGAATACAATAGGGCTCACTTCCAAAGGGCTCACTGCCCAAAAAAAAGGCTCACTGCCAGGATAGAAAAGAAGATAGAGAAGAGTGTTCCAATAAGAAATCCATCTCAATGCAATAGAAAAATCCACCACATCATCACCAACACCTTCAAAGTATTTTTGAAGAATTGTAGACACCTTCTGCTCACTACATTCAGTAATATAACACATGAAATCTCGCACTGCACTTCTCAATTTCACACACTACAACTTTGCAATTCACATCACTCACATCATACGCATCTATCTTACCATCCCTCAACAACTCAACTCATATTTATACTATCTTCAACCTTGAAACACATTCTCCAAGGTCAACTATGCACATCAACCATGCAAATTCAAATTAGGTTGGCACCAAAAGATTCCCGCAGTGGAAAGGAATGAAGGCCGACCAAAACACACCTTAGCTAGGACCTAAATCCACTCATACACACCACGCCATGCTTCAACAAACATAAAAGAAACTTCATAAGTAGTGTAAACACCCAAGGTCAATTGAACCTATGTTAACACCATTAACACTTAAGTACACACTTCCTCAAATCCAAAGATGACTTGTGGACACCACATAACACTTGAACACATTCTAGAATATTCCACAAACACCCTAAAATTCAATGATTTTTTTCACAACTTTCACTTGAAGAATGTACACACCCAATACACTCAACCAACTCTACCATACACTGCAACTTAAGAAACTAACTTCTGAAGCACCAAACCATGAATAACTTCACGTGAAGAATGATGTGAACACTATCAGCAGCCTTCCAGATCTGCAAGACTTGAAACCACTCTATGGATAAATGTGGAACACAACATTTCTCCCAAACACCTTTGCAATATATAGTTCATGCATTGGTGAACACACCTTCCTCTGTGCAATGATCCAACACACCAAATTTTGATGATAAGATGATTAGAATAATAAATCTAAACACAAGATGAAAATTCAGTGATGAGAAAATGCTTACAATTACAAATCTAAAGACTTAAGATGAAAATGCAATGATAGATGAGTTGGATGGAGATGAAGACCAGGAAACCATCTTAATACATTGAGTGCAAGGACATATGGAAGAAATAGAGAATGAATGTGCACATGCAATCCATGATTAAGAAAGAGAAAAATTATGGTGACAAGAAAGAAGGGATGGGATGGGATTAGATGCATTTGGAATGCAATAATTGAACTACAATGTAGAGAGAACTTAGTTTGATAATTCATGTGATAATATACACTAGGACCTATGAGGAACCAAGGTGACTATGTACCACATGCATATGACTGACACGAGGGTTTAGGGTTGAGGGTACATGATGTAGGGTTTGGGGTTGAGTGTATATGTTTGAGGGTTTATTATATAGGCCTTAGGGCCCAAGGTTGAGGGATAGGTTTAGGGTCAAGAGGGTATATGGTATAGGGTTGAGGGTATAGGGTTTAGGCTTGAGGGTATAGGGTATAGGGTTGAATAAATGGTTAAGGATTTAATCTATTGAATTTAGTTCATAGGGTTGAGGGATAAGGTATAGGGTTTCAAGTTATGGGTATGGAGTTTAGGGTTAAGTCTCACATCTCTCCCTCTCTACTCTCCTCCCCATCTCTATTATTCTATATCTCACTTCTCTCTCTCCTCTAGATCTACCTCTCTCTCCTCTCTCTCATTATCTACCTATATTTCTCTATCTCGGCTTTCCTCCCCCCCCTACCTCCCCTCATCCCTCACTTGTCTACTACTCTCTCCCTCCCTATGTAGATCTCTCTTCTCTCTATCTCACATCTCTCTCTTTCTTCACTTCTCTTCTCCATATCTCACCTCTCTCTATCTCTCCCATGTATCTCTCCTCTCTCCCTTTAACATCTCCTAAGTGGGTGAGTCCCTGTCAGTTTGCAATTTTTAGCCAAGCTGGACAGCTGAAATATTTTCCTAACTAAATCTTCACTTTTTTGGGCACTATAGCAGCTAAACCTGGTGAATGATCCAAACTAGTGATTTGTCACATTTTGTTTGTAGATTAATCTGGATTTTCAAGTGGAATCTCTTCACTTCTTTTCCATCTCCTTGAAAACTAGTTTTTTTAGTAAATAACATTTTAATAACTTGGCGTTCATCATTATAATGCGCTTTTTCATGAGATAAATTCCTAATTTTTTTAGATTATAACTGGCAGCTTATAATATATGGTGGCTTCCAATTGGTTAGATAGTTTTTTATTGAATATTTTCTCTTTAATCAAGTTTCGAAGTCAAACCAATTACAATTCGGACATAGCACAACCATATAATGCATAAATTTTTTTGTATATATCGAAATTCAATTTGTTTTTGTTGGATCAAGGACTTCAATATCCGGTGCACTCATATTTTTCAAATTTTATTTTGATAATCTACTATTTTTCCACATGTGCAAAACAAAGACCTTCATTTTCAGTGAAAAACCTATGTTTAATAAAACTAAAAAAAAAATACATAAAACCAAAAGCTTTTATATTAAACCTATTCATTGGATAGCTCATTCAAGGACACACCATCATCCAATTGAGTGCACGTGAAGTCTCCATTTTCATCCTCAAGCTTGATCTTTGAAACACAAAATTCCTGAGCTTTTGGTGCTAAAGGGTGAGAAGGTGGGGAAAAGAGTTCGGCAGTGAGGGGTTTTGCTCGAGCAGGGATTCTTGAACCCCCTTTCAAGAGGCCTGTTTGTGTTTTTTTTTCGAGGAATGGTGGGACCTTGCATTTAATTGGTTCACTCAAATTAGGGTTCATTTGAACCCTTTTTTGGTTCACACGAACCAAAGGGTTCGTTCGAACCCCAAAAACCAATTTTTTTTGCATGGGGTCAATTTTTGTAACTTTTTCTTCCTCACTCGAATTGTAGGACCTATGGTTTATGGGTTTAGGGTTGATGGTTTAGGTTATAGGGTTTAGGGTTGAAGGTATAGGTTTGATTATATGGTTAAGGGTTTAACCAATTGGCTTTATTTCATAAAGTTGGGGGATAAGGTTTATGATTGACGGTATAGGGTATAGGGTATAGACTTTAGCTCCCCTAGAACTACCTCTCAATCTAACCTCTCTCTGTATGGTTTAGGGTTGAGGGTTGAGGGATATAGTTTAGGGTTATGGGTACAGAGTTTAGGGTTAAGTGTACAAGTGTTAGGGTTAAGTGCATAGGTTTTGGTAAGTTAAATCCATGATAAGCCCAAAACTGAGCAAAACACATATGTGTTTTGTTAAGTTAAAAGAACGTGCGTGTTTTGTAAAGGTAAATCCATAACTCAAACAAAAATATCAGCAAAAAACGTACGCATTTTGTTAAGTTAAAAGCATTTATGTGTTTTGTAAACATAAATCCATCCTCCAAGCCAAAACTAAGAAAAGAATGTACATGTTTTGTTAAGTTAAAAGTATGTACATATTTTTGACACTATAGGAACATCTAAATGGAGGCCAAAGTGCAAACACTTAAGTTTAGGGATGCATAACCTATATGTGTTATGTAAACATAACACGTACAAATTTTATTTAGTTTATATGGATTTGTAACAGCCAAAAAATCACATGGAAATCGTGTTGAAGGTCCCACTACAAGAGGCTCTACTTTCTATGTGTTTTTCTAACTATGTAAGAGATGTGTTTGTTTTATTTAACTTCAAATGATTGAAATGCATTGAAATGTGACAATTAACTCATTGTTCAATATTTTTTTGTTCGTATAATATTTTTCATTATCAATTTTGATGACTTTCATATTTTATTGATAATTTGTTAATTTGATTAAGTAATATATCATTTAGATGTCAAATCTAAGAGTAATTTGTTTAAGTAATTTCATATATGTTTAAGTAATTTGATCAAGTAAATCATGTTTGTTCAAATTACAATAATTATTAACATACATTCATAATTTTTTTTATTTAGGAACAATTGATATTAACCATGGGAAGGAATAAGCAAGTACCACCCAAACAACTTGATGCAAAAAAAGAAAAAACAAAGGGAGCACATGAAAAGACTACGTGAAATGAGAAAATTTGAAGGATAAGGTACATCATCTATACCTATTGCATCTTGATAAGATTGGTTGTCATTGATGTCAAAAGTGTGTTGAAGATTGTATATGATCCAAAGATAGCCAATATGTAGATATATTAGTTGGTGCAAGTCTGCATTGGGTGAAGGAAAGAAAACATGGATGAAACAAAATTGTAAGTGGATGAGCAAGTGGCACACTCACTTGAATGCATGTCCAAATAATAGTAAAAAAATAAAGGCTTATGTAGTTGGTGAAATGAAATATGCATCCACCCAAGATAATTTCCACATAACCCAAATAGAAAAATCTATGCAAACAAGTATTCATAATCCATATGCAAAATAACAGATAACATACCATAAAAAATGACATAAGATATACCCTAGGAAAACCCTCATGAGGGAAAAACCCAACCTTTAAAAGCATCAATAGCTCATGTATTATTCAACAATAAACATTACAATACATCTTCAAATTTCTCCATGAATACCTTTGAAACATCAAGCCCTCTACAAACACTCCATGTGAACAAGCATGTAACCACACATCCCACACCATGCTTCAACTCTCACAAATGCTAACAAGAGATTCTCTCAACTTGCCAACATTAGACAACTACCCATGTGTTTTATTTTATAGAAACAAGTTCACACAAAACCACCAAGTGGTATTACATAAAACCATTTGACTAATACCATGATCTTACAAAATTATTAACCCCTCATTTAATATTGGTAGTAAGTTTTCCCAATATTAAATATTTTTCTCATGTGTAATCACACATTAAATGCTTAATCAAAATATTACATACAACACATAAAGTGGCCCCAAGAATGCTAGACCTATGTGATGCACACATCCCTAGATTCCCTAGTGCACCACATAAAAATAAAAATATTATATTATATTATGCAAAGTGGACAACACACCTTTTCCTAGCATTCTCTCATGTGTTGTATACATTGCATAAGGGTAAACAAGTAAACTCAAACATGAACAAGGGAACAATCCCCATAACCACATATACTATCAAGGAATCAAAGTGCTCCATGTGCTCCATCGAGATACCTACAACAAGAATCAAGTTGACCACCATCTCAAGAATGAATGCTCTCATCCTCCATCATGCCAATGCACCAAGATAAGAAACCATCCAAAGAGATGCCACACTATCTATCATAAAGAAGCATAAGTCATTCCTCCAACCAATATCCCAATACACAAACACTCAATCCAAAAGTAATAGGTGTGTATTAATAATTGTCAAGATATAATCACCATAGCTAAAAATATAACACCCACAACAAATGCTAAAAAATCCAACTATCCATACCTCAAAGGTATAAAAATCATAAAAATGAACCGCATTCCATTAACATAAGCAACCCATAACATGTAATCACAAGCTCCAAGTGCCAAACATGTCATATAATGAATATACACATCTTAGAACTCCCATTGCATAGGTAATGTCAAATCTGAAAATGATCAAGGCATCCAAATATCTTCCAATAGTATCACATATAAGGTGTAACTAGTATCATGTAGTATGGTTAAGGAACATCCACAAAGATATGAAAAATGTGCAAACCAATATGTTGCAATACATCTCTCATCACAAATCTCCATAGATCTCCCAAGTTCTCCACACCCAACAAAGGAAAATGATAAAGGAACCTCCATGTCGTCATCAAAGAACAATGAGTAGCACATGACCACAAACATAGTGATCACCATAGCTCCACACAAGATCTCAAATCTAATGTCATGCAAATACAAACATCTAGGAAGTAGAACAAGATCAAAGAGAGAACATGCAAATCAAAACCTATAGCATGTCCTTCTACACACACCTCTAAATGCCAAGTTATGATAAGTATTATCTCCTCCATAAAACCCCAAAGAGAATAGCACTATCCACATCTAACCATAACCAATATGTACATGCATCTCAAACCAAAGGAAGATCAAACCAAATCCATTCCCAAACTAAGGGAATAATCCCAATAACATCTCCTAAACTCAAAATTAATGAATAATCTCACAATAAGGAGATAAACATGCTAACATCCCTTAAATTAATCCTTTAGAACCATAAAACCATAACTCAAGATCCATATGCATAAGAAGATAAATCATAAAAAATAATACATCTAAAAACATTAATGGGAAATACCTTACATGATTAGCCACCGAGTAGATCAAGATTGGGGAATGAGAATGATCCTCTAAGATGTCCAAGTCATAATGAATCATCCAAGAACAATCTCCTCATAGGTTAATGTTGAACTCACTTCCAACCAAGGTGTAAGCTCCTTGGACTTCTAGCTGAAACCTCATCAATGAGTAACTATCTCAACAAATGTCTCTAATCTCAAGAGATCTCCTAACCTCACCTATGTCTCCAAGTATCCATGAGTACCTATAACTAATCAATCCATTAAAAACTCCAAATGAAACATAGAACTATCATGAAGCTCCCAAGAAAATGATCCATGTAATCAATTTCAAGATAACCAACCAAGATCAAAGTCAAAGTACCAACAGTTGAATCAAGAACTCAACCATGACATCACGATCTCATATATCCTCAAAAGAAGATCATATACTCCAATGAGCATATCATGTACTTGCATTATGCCAACACTCTAATGCATAATCAATAGTACACCATGACATAATACACAACCATCCTATCAAACAAGGATTGCATTTCAAAAGAAAAATCATGACACCTCAACCAAAGACTAAATATTCCTCCATGGCTAGCCAATATGTCAACATCTCCAAACTATATGAAGATAACCACCTCCTATCAATGAAACCCAAGATGTCAAAGAACTCTCACTACATAGAAACATAATTGAAGAGTCCATCCATGATACCAACAAAAACTACAAAAGATCATCCATCACTAAGTGATGAATCCACATCATCGCCAAAAGCTCCCAATGAACTGTGATATCGAGCTCTCCATGGCATCATGAAAACCATCATCTAAATGAAGATCCTCCATGGCCTCAATGCAATCACATAACTCAATACCGAGCTCCCAAAGGGAAAATTACATTTACCATGATCTCCAAACCAAAAATATATACCATTAAACCATCATTGTCACAAGCTCCCACTAAATAGTGTAATCAAGCTATCCATGAAATTTTGATAACATCCTCCTCGATGAAGATCAACCAAAGGCCCTCACACAATCAAAGAACTCAGTTGCAACATGATCTCCCAAAAGGAAAAGTAAAACCATGATCCTCAAACTAAGAAGATATGCCACCACAAACCAAATAGGAACCAATCCAACACCACCAACAAAGCACCTACATAAACCATCATGTCATGCCAAAGTCCCTAATGAACAAGGAACATCCATGACTCCATGACCACCACCAAATGTACCAAAAACAAGCTCTAATTGTGTCACACATGTCTACATCACATAGTCAACTACATAGGTCCCATATCATGACTAGACCTAGTAATACCGTCTCTCCTCCTCAACATGACAACCAAACCAACAAAACAAGTGACTAAACTGAGCCAAAAATTTGAATCTACAAAAATAATGAAGTATCTATGGGCATAGACAACCCACATCCAAACCATAAATGTAACTTGTTTAAGCATAAACAACCTACAACATTGTACAACTCATAAATTCAATAATGCAACATACAAATCCAACAATATACTAACAACACATGGGAATAATCCCACAATAATG
>VDFB02000003.1:330781987-330822474 GCA_007258455.2 Sequoia sempervirens
CCAAGAGAAAGTATT
The DNA here is from genome assembly GCA_007258455.2 of Sequoia sempervirens. Classification (NCBI taxonomy): domain Eukaryota; kingdom Viridiplantae; phylum Streptophyta; class Pinopsida; order Cupressales; family Cupressaceae; genus Sequoia; species Sequoia sempervirens. The sequence goes on from VDFB02000003.1 coordinate 330,782,003, forward strand.
CTCAGACATGATCGAATTTTATACAATAGTTCAAGCATTAAAGAAATGGACACATTATTTGTCGCCGAAGGAATTTGTTCTATATACTGATCATCAGGCCTTGCAGTACATAAATAGTCAGGGAAAATTAAATCAGAGGCATATGAAATGGGTAGAGTTTTGCAGAGTTACACCTTTGTTTTGAAACATAGGAGTGGGAAGTCAAATAGGGTTGCAGATGCCTTAAGTAGGAGGCATACATGACAAAAATGCATTGAAGTGGTTGGGTTCAATGAACTTAAGACACTGTATGCAGAAGATCCTGATTTCGTAGAGGCTTAGAAAGCTTGCAAGGAACCTATTACAGTGGACAAGACAAGGTGGCTGGATTTCATAATCAGGATGACATGTTATTTAAGCAAAGTCAATTGTGTATCCCAAGGAGTTCCATGAGGGAGAACCTAATAAAGGAGAAGCATAGTGGAGGAATGGCAGGACATTTTGGTTGGGATAAGACCATTGCCATTATCAGTGAGCATTATTATTGGCCTCAGCTGTCACAGGATGTGAAGAATTTTGTACAAAGCTGCAGGGTATGTCAGATGGCTAAAAGAGTGAGCTAGAATACAGGCTTATATCAGCCCTTACCTGTACCAGAGAGGCCATGGGAGGATATAAGTATGGATTTGTTCTTGGTTTGCCAAGGACACAACGAGGGAATGATTCTGTCTTTGTGGTGGTTGATAGGTTTTCAAAGATGACACATTTCATTCCATGTCAGAAGACCCATGATGCAGTCCACATTGCTGACTTGTTCTTCAAAGAGGTGGTGAGGCTACATGGTCTGCCAAAGAGTATTGTTTCAGATCGTGACACCAAATTTGTGGGGTACTTTTGGAGGACCTTGTGGATGAAGCTGAAGACAGAGTTGAAGTTCAGTTCTACACACCATCCACAAATAGATGGGCAAACAGAGGTTGTTAATAGAAGTCTAGGTAACCTACTGAGATGTTTGGTAGGAGATAAACCCAAGGGATGGAACTTGATCTTACCCCAGGAAGAATTTTCTTACAACAATTCTGTCAACAGAAGCACTGGTAGATCACCATTCCAGATTGTGTATGGAGGTAGCCCCAGAACAGCTCCAGAATTGAGGAAGATGGACCAAGAGAAGAAAGTAAGTGCTGAAGCCGAAGATTTTGTAGAGCACATCAAGAATATACAATAACACATTAATAAGATGAATATGCAATATAAGGCTAAGGCAGATCAGAAAAGGAGGAATAAGGAGTTTCAGACTGGCGATGAAGAAATGGTCCACTTGAGGAAAGAAAGGTTTCCCGTGGGAACCTATAACAAATTGAAGATGAAGAAATTCGATCCCTATAAGATTTTGAAAAAGCATGATTCAGGGAATGCATATGAGGTAGAGCTGCCTAATGGAATCAACATTTCCCCTGCATTCAACATTTTAGATTTGACAGAGTATCATGAAGGTGGAACAGAGGAAGCACCAAAATTAGGGCAGTATGGCATTCCAACACCTACTTCAGAAAGGGAGGAGATTGAAGCAATCTTGGATAGTTGTGTGGGAAGGAGTACCAGAAATAAGCAGTATGAAGAATATCTAGTGAAATGGAGAGGAAGGCCTATGGAAGATTCATCCTGGCTATCTAAGGCAGTGATTGACCAGTTGGGTTTTCCTCAACCATCTGAGATGTCACAGGTCACTTCTCAAATTACCCTAGGTGTCTGATATAGGAGCATCCAGTGGTGTAAAGGCAATCTTGCATCACCCAAAAATAGTTAAATTTCAAGTTTCTCAGTTTTTAGATATTTTTACATTTTTGGATACCCTTTTTGTCATAATGAAATTCCCAATTTATGGTTTTATTTTCTATTCCTGGGTTGAAAGATATTGCAGTTTTAGTTTCTTAGATTTGCACCTGGAAATCTTCTGAGTTAGATTTGAGGCACTTAGAGTTCCTGAAATGGCCCTAAAACTTGCCAAAATTAGGGTGGCTGATTTCAAACACGTTATTGACTTTGAGACCTTTCCAACGGTTCAAACGGTTTGCGAATCGGAGTCCTGCATCAAAAGTTATGGCCCCAGGAAGTTGGCGCACTTTCTAGAAGATACAATTGCAAATGGTCTTTTGAAATTTGAACTTCAAGTTGTAATTTTTCTGTGCCAAACTACCTAAAATCAAATTTGAATGTTTTTTTTCCAAACTAAAGAGGAGCTCTATTTATGGGCGGGTTTCTAATTTTTGGGTAACTTTTTGGGGACAAGCTCGCATATTGCGAAAGGGTGATTCTGTAGCTTTCTGTAACTTGCATGTGTTGTAGAACTTGGGGATTTGAGATCCTCTACATGTAAGAAGCTCCATTTTCTGAATAATAAAATTATTCTCTTGTTTGTTGGTTATTTTCTAAGTCTTGGGTTGCACCCTCATTAGGATCCTTTTATGATCTCACAACCATCATCCTTAAAAATAAGATTGTATCCTTTGCTATAGATTTGTCCAAAACTCAAGAGGTTATGTCTTAAACCCTTAACATAAAGAACATCATCAATATTATGTTTTCCATCAAAACTAATTGAACCTTTTCCACATATATTAACAGATGTATCATCACCAAACCTAACAAGTCCTTCATATTTTTCAAGTTTAAAAAACTTACTCTTATCACCGGTCATATGATTGGAGCATCCAATGTCAATGATCCAATAGTTCTCCTATCTAGCATGAAAAGCAGGCACCAAAGTGCCTTCAGTTTTAGTACTTACTTCTGGAGCCCTTTCCTTCACACATCTCTCAGAGTTAGAATCATTAGTTACATATTTTAAATCCATGAGCAAGCATTCACCATCCTCATCATCTCCATAATTAGATTCGTCATATATACTTGCATCTTCTCTAACATAATAACTTTTCTTAATCATTTTACTTATTTTCTCCCTATTTTTGTTATTCAAAGCTTTTTTTGGACATCTAGAAGCATAATGACCTATCTTTCCACAACTGAAACATTTGAAAGGTAACTTACCACTATACTTTCCAGTACCCTTTTTCATTCTTCTCACAAATTTAGCTTCTACATCATCAAGATCATCCTGATTTGATTCCATAGTCTTCTCTAATTTTTTTGCCTTAAAAGCAGTCTCATCTTTTGCACTACTTGTACCAAATTCTCTCATTTCAAAAGCAGTTAAAGAACCATACAATTGATCTCTGGTATATTGATTCAAATTTTGTAATTCTTCAATAGTAGAAACTTTATGACTATAAGCTTTAGGAAGAGTTCTAAGTACCTTCTTTACCACTTCTTTCAGTTCTATACCAAGGCCTCTAATGCCATTGGAAACTTCAACTACCTTCTGCAAGTAGCTTGTGATGTTTTCATCTTCATACATTCACAGGGTCTCAAACATGATCTTCAAATTCTTCATCTTAGCTTGTCTGATCTTATCATCTCCTTCATAAATGCTTTCTAACTTCACCCAAATTTCTCTAGCAGTTTTTAGATTCATAACTTTCACCAATTGAGAATTAGCAAGACCACTTAAGAGAGCATACCTTGCTTTACAATTGCTTTCATAGGCCTTTATCTCATCATCAGTGCTCAAACCATTTGCAAAATTAGTATATCCTCTTTCAATAGGCCTCTAGATTGTAAATCTAAGAGAAACCAAAAAACCTTCCATCCTTGTTTTCTAGAATGCACAATTTGATCCATCAAATATAGGAACATCTTTCTTGTGCACCATCCCAGGTCTACCTCAAGTGGTTAGGATTTCTTCCAAGGAACCTTTCTCTGATCACCAGTTTTTGAACACACAAGACAACTGAGAGGGGGGTGAATCAATTGTACCTTAAAAAATGTAAAGTAATATCAACATTGAATACAATAGGGCTCACTTCCAAAGGGCTCACTGCCCAAAAAAAAGGCTCACTGCCAGGATAGAAAAGAAGATAGAGAAGAGTGTTCCAATAAGAAATCCATCTCAATGCAATAGAAAAATCCACCACATCATCACCAACACCTTCAAAGTATTTTTGAAGAATTGTAGACACCTTCTGCTCACTACATTCAGTAATATAACACATGAAATCTCGCACTGCACTTCTCAATTTCACACACTACAACTTTGCAATTCACATCACTCACATCATACGCATCTATCTTACCATCCCTCAACAACTCAACTCATATTTATACTATCTTCAACCTTGAAACACATTCTCCAAGGTCAACTATGCACATCAACCATGCAAATTCAAATTAGGTTGGCACCAAAAGATTCCCGCAGTGGAAAGGAATGAAGGCCGACCAAAACACACCTTAGCTAGGACCTAAATCCACTCATACACACCACGCCATGCTTCAACAAACATAAAAGAAACTTCATAAGTAGTGTAAACACCCAAGGTCAATTGAACCTATGTTAACACCATTAACACTTAAGTACACACTTCCTCAAATCCAAAGATGACTTGTGGACACCACATAACACTTGAACACATTCTAGAATATTCCACAAACACCCTAAAATTCAATGATTTTTTTCACAACTTTCACTTGAAGAATGTACACACCCAATACACTCAACCAACTCTACCATACACTGCAACTTAAGAAACTAACTTCTGAAGCACCAAACCATGAATAACTTCACGTGAAGAATGATGTGAACACTATCAGCAGCCTTCCAGATCTGCAAGACTTGAAACCACTCTATGGATAAATGTGGAACACAACATTTCTCCCAAACACCTTTGCAATATATAGTTCATGCATTGGTGAACACACCTTCCTCTGTGCAATGATCCAACACACCAAATTTTGATGATAAGATGATTAGAATAATAAATCTAAACACAAGATGAAAATTCAGTGATGAGAAAATGCTTACAATTACAAATCTAAAGACTTAAGATGAAAATGCAATGATAGATGAGTTGGATGGAGATGAAGACCAGGAAACCATCTTAATACATTGAGTGCAAGGACATATGGAAGAAATAGAGAATGAATGTGCACATGCAATCCATGATTAAGAAAGAGAAAAATTATGGTGACAAGAAAGAAGGGATGGGATGGGATTAGATGCATTTGGAATGCAATAATTGAACTACAATGTAGAGAGAACTTAGTTTGATAATTCATGTGATAATATACACTAGGACCTATGAGGAACCAAGGTGACTATGTACCACATGCATATGACTGACACGAGGGTTTAGGGTTGAGGGTACATGATGTAGGGTTTGGGGTTGAGTGTATATGTTTGAGGGTTTATTATATAGGCCTTAGGGCCCAAGGTTGAGGGATAGGTTTAGGGTCAAGAGGGTATATGGTATAGGGTTGAGGGTATAGGGTTTAGGCTTGAGGGTATAGGGTATAGGGTTGAATAAATGGTTAAGGATTTAATCTATTGAATTTAGTTCATAGGGTTGAGGGATAAGGTATAGGGTTTCAAGTTATGGGTATGGAGTTTAGGGTTAAGTCTCACATCTCTCCCTCTCTACTCTCCTCCCCATCTCTATTATTCTATATCTCACTTCTCTCTCTCCTCTAGATCTACCTCTCTCTCTCTCTCCATTATCTACCTATATTTCTCTATCTCAGCTTTCTATCCCCCTACCTCTCCCCCCATCCCTCCTTATCTACCTCTCTCTCCCTCCCTATGTAGATCTCTCTCCTCTCTATCTCACATATCTCTCTTTTTTCCTCTCTTCTCTATATCTAACCTCTCTCTATATCTCTCCCATGTATCTATCTCCTTTCTCCCTTTAATATCTCTAAATTAGGGTGATCCCACAATACTAGTTTACAATTTTTGGCCAAACTGGACATTGAAATACTTTTTTCTAACTAAATCTTCACTTTTGGGCACCTATAGCAGCTAAACCGTGAAGAATTTGAAGATGATCCAAACTAGTGATTTGTCACATTTTGTTTGTAGATTCGAAATATAGTTTTTTTTAAAAAATTGGAATTAGATTGCACTTCTTTTTCCATCTCCTTCGAAAACTAGTTTTTTTCAGTAAACAACATTTTTAACTTGGAGTGACACTCATCGTATAATGCATAACTTTTTTTCCATGAAGGATAAAATTCTATTTTTTTGAATTTATATTTGTAACTAAAATATCTAGTGCTTCCACTTGGTTAGATAGTGTTTTATTGAATATTTTTTCCTTGATCAAGTTTCAAAGTCAAACCAATTACAATTCAGACATAGGTGGATTGTATAACACAACTTTTTTTGTATGTATCAAAATTCACTTTTTTTTTGGTTGGATCAAGGACTTCAATATCTAGTGCACTCATATTTTTCAAAAAAATTGTATGATAATTTTCTATTTTTCCACATGTGCAGAATAGAGAGCTTGATTTTTGATGAAAAACCTATGTTTAATAAAACTAAAAAAACAAATACATAATAAAACCAAAACATATTAAAATTATATTTGTTGGATAGCTTGTTCTGAGGAATACCATCATCCAGTTGGTTCTGTGAAGTCTCCTCCATTTTCATCCTCAACCCGATCTTTGAAACACAAAATTCTAGACTTTTTTGGTGCTAAAGGGTGAGAAGGTGGGAAAAGGGGGGTTCGAGCGAACCCCCGGGGGTTTGCTCGAACCAAGGTTCATTTGAACCCCCTTTCAAAGAATGTTTTCTTTGTGTTTTTTGGAAAGAATGGTGGGACCTTGCATTTAATTGGTTCACTCAAATTAGGGTTCATTTGAACCCTTTTTTGGTTCACACGAACCAAAGGGTTCGTTCGAACCCCAAAAACCAATTTTTTTTGCATGGGGTCAATTTTTGTAACTTTTTCTTCCTCACTCGAATTGTAGGACCTATGGTTTATGGGTTTAGGGTTGATGGTTTAGGTTATAGGGTTTAGGGTTGAAGGTATAGGTTTGATTATATGGTTAAGGGTTTAACCAATTGGCTTTATTTCATAAAGTTGGGGGATAAGGTTTATGATTGACGGTATAGGGTATAGGGTATAGACTTTAGCTCCCCTAGAACTACCTCTCAATCTAACCTCTCTCTGTATGGTTTAGGGTTGAGGGTTGAGGGATATAGTTTAGGGTTATGGGTACAGAGTTTAGGGTTAAGTGTACAAGTGTTAGGGTTAAGTGCATAGGTTTTGGTAAGTTAAATCCATGATAAGCCCAAAACTGAGCAAAACACATATGTGTTTTGTTAAGTTAAAAGAACGTGCGTGTTTTGTAAAGGTAAATCCATAACTCAAACAAAAATATCAGCAAAAAACGTACGCATTTTGTTAAGTTAAAAGCATTTATGTGTTTTGTAAACATAAATCCATCCTCCAAGCCAAAACTAAGAAAAGAATGTACATGTTTTGTTAAGTTAAAAGTATGTACATATTTTTGACACTATAGGAACATCTAAATGGAGGCCAAAGTGCAAACACTTAAGTTTAGGGATGCATAACCTATATGTGTTATGTAAACATAACACGTACAAATTTTATTTAGTTTATATGGATTTGTAACAGCCAAAAAATCACATGGAAATCGTGTTGAAGGTCCCACTACAAGAGGCTCTACTTTCTATGTGTTTTTCTAACTATGTAAGAGATGTGTTTGTTTTATTTAACTTCAAATGATTGAAATGCATTGAAATGTGACAATTAACTCATTGTTCAATATTTTTTTGTTCGTATAATATTTTTCATTATCAATTTTGATGACTTTCATATTTTATTGATAATTTGTTAATTTGATTAAGTAATATATCATTTAGATGTCAAATCTAAGAGTAATTTGTTTAAGTAATTTCATATATGTTTAAGTAATTTGATCAAGTAAATCATGTTTGTTCAAATTACAATAATTATTAACATACATTCATAATTTTTTTTATTTAGGAACAATTGATATTAACCATGGGAAGGAATAAGCAAGTACCACCCAAACAACTTGATGCAAAAAAAGAAAAAACAAAGGGAGCACATGAAAAGACTACGTGAAATGAGAAAATTTGAAGGATAAGGTACATCATCTATACCTATTGCATCTTGATAAGATTGGTTGTCATTGATGTCAAAAGTGTGTTGAAGATTGTATATGATCCAAAGATAGCCAATATGTAGATATATTAGTTGGTGCAAGTCTGCATTGGGTGAAGGAAAGAAAACATGGATGAAACAAAATTGTAAGTGGATGAGCAAGTGGCACACTCACTTGAATGCATGTCCAAATAATAGTAAAAAAATAAAGGCTTATGTAGTTGGTGAAATGAAATATGCATCCACCCAAGATAATTTCCACATAACCCAAATAGAAAAATCTATGCAAACAAGTATTCATAATCCATATGCAAAATAACAGATAACATACCATAAAAAATGACATAAGATATACCCTAGGAAAACCCTCATGAGGGAAAAACCCAACCTTTAAAAGCATCAATAGCTCATGTATTATTCAACAATAAACATTACAATACATCTTCAAATTTCTCCATGAATACCTTTGAAACATCAAGCCCTCTACAAACACTCCATGTGAACAAGCATGTAACCACACATCCCACACCATGCTTCAACTCTCACAAATGCTAACAAGAGATTCTCTCAACTTGCCAACATTAGACAACTACCCATGTGTTTTATTTTATAGAAACAAGTTCACACAAAACCACCAAGTGGTATTACATAAAACCATTTGACTAATACCATGATCTTACAAAATTATTAACCCCTCATTTAATATTGGTAGTAAGTTTTCCCAATATTAAATATTTTTCTCATGTGTAATCACACATTAAATGCTTAATCAAAATATTACATACAACACATAAAGTGGCCCCAAGAATGCTAGACCTATGTGATGCACACATCCCTAGATTCCCTAGTGCACCACATAAAAATAAAAATATTATATTATATTATGCAAAGTGGACAACACACCTTTTCCTAGCATTCTCTCATGTGTTGTATACATTGCATAAGGGTAAACAAGTAAACTCAAACATGAACAAGGGAACAATCCCCATAACCACATATACTATCAAGGAATCAAAGTGCTCCATGTGCTCCATCGAGATACCTACAACAAGAATCAAGTTGACCACCATCTCAAGAATGAATGCTCTCATCCTCCATCATGCCAATGCACCAAGATAAGAAACCATCCAAAGAGATGCCACACTATCTATCATAAAGAAGCATAAGTCATTCCTCCAACCAATATCCCAATACACAAACACTCAATCCAAAAGTAATAGGTGTGTATTAATAATTGTCAAGATATAATCACCATAGCTAAAAATATAACACCCACAACAAATGCTAAAAAATCCAACTATCCATACCTCAAAGGTATAAAAATCATAAAAATGAACCGCATTCCATTAACATAAGCAACCCATAACATGTAATCACAAGCTCCAAGTGCCAAACATGTCATATAATGAATATACACATCTTAGAACTCCCATTGCATAGGTAATGTCAAATCTGAAAATGATCAAGGCATCCAAATATCTTCCAATAGTATCACATATAAGGTGTAACTAGTATCATGTAGTATGGTTAAGGAACATCCACAAAGATATGAAAAATGTGCAAACCAATATGTTGCAATACATCTCTCATCACAAATCTCCATAGATCTCCCAAGTTCTCCACACCCAACAAAGGAAAATGATAAAGGAACCTCCATGTCGTCATCAAAGAACAATGAGTAGCACATGACCACAAACATAGTGATCACCATAGCTCCACACAAGATCTCAAATCTAATGTCATGCAAATACAAACATCTAGGAAGTAGAACAAGATCAAAGAGAGAACATGCAAATCAAAACCTATAGCATGTCCTTCTACACACACCTCTAAATGCCAAGTTATGATAAGTATTATCTCCTCCATAAAACCCCAAAGAGAATAGCACTATCCACATCTAACCATAACCAATATGTACATGCATCTCAAACCAAAGGAAGATCAAACCAAATCCATTCCCAAACTAAGGGAATAATCCCAATAACATCTCCTAAACTCAAAATTAATGAATAATCTCACAATAAGGAGATAAACATGCTAACATCCCTTAAATTAATCCTTTAGAACCATAAAACCATAACTCAAGATCCATATGCATAAGAAGATAAATCATAAAAAATAATACATCTAAAAACATTAATGGGAAATACCTTACATGATTAGCCACCGAGTAGATCAAGATTGGGGAATGAGAATGATCCTCTAAGATGTCCAAGTCATAATGAATCATCCAAGAACAATCTCCTCATAGGTTAATGTTGAACTCACTTCCAACCAAGGTGTAAGCTCCTTGGACTTCTAGCTGAAACCTCATCAATGAGTAACTATCTCAACAAATGTCTCTAATCTCAAGAGATCTCCTAACCTCACCTATGTCTCCAAGTATCCATGAGTACCTATAACTAATCAATCCATTAAAAACTCCAAATGAAACATAGAACTATCATGAAGCTCCCAAGAAAATGATCCATGTAATCAATTTCAAGATAACCAACCAAGATCAAAGTCAAAGTACCAACAGTTGAATCAAGAACTCAACCATGACATCACGATCTCATATATCCTCAAAAGAAGATCATATACTCCAATGAGCATATCATGTACTTGCATTATGCCAACACTCTAATGCATAATCAATAGTACACCATGACATAATACACAACCATCCTATCAAACAAGGATTGCATTTCAAAAGAAAAATCATGACACCTCAACCAAAGACTAAATATTCCTCCATGGCTAGCCAATATGTCAACATCTCCAAACTATATGAAGATAACCACCTCCTATCAATGAAACCCAAGATGTCAAAGAACTCTCACTACATAGAAACATAATTGAAGAGTCCATCCATGATACCAACAAAAACTACAAAAGATCATCCATCACTAAGTGATGAATCCACATCATCGCCAAAAGCTCCCAATGAACTGTGATATCGAGCTCTCCATGGCATCATGAAAACCATCATCTAAATGAAGATCCTCCATGGCCTCAATGCAATCACATAACTCAATACCGAGCTCCCAAAGGGAAAATTACATTTACCATGATCTCCAAACCAAAAATATATACCATTAAACCATCATTGTCACAAGCTCCCACTAAATAGTGTAATCAAGCTATCCATGAAATTTTGATAACATCCTCCTCGATGAAGATCAACCAAAGGCCCTCACACAATCAAAGAACTCAGTTGCAACATGATCTCCCAAAAGGAAAAGTAAAACCATGATCCTCAAACTAAGAAGATATGCCACCACAAACCAAATAGGAACCAATCCAACACCACCAACAAAGCACCTACATAAACCATCATGTCATGCCAAAGTCCCTAATGAACAAGGAACATCCATGACTCCATGACCACCACCAAATGTACCAAAAACAAGCTCTAATTGTGTCACACATGTCTACATCACATAGTCAACTACATAGGTCCCATATCATGACTAGACCTAGTAATACCGTCTCTCCTCCTCAACATGACAACCAAACCAACAAAACAAGTGACTAAACTGAGCCAAAAATTTGAATCTACAAAAATAATGAAGTATCTATGGGCATAGACAACCCACATCCAAACCATAAATGTAACTTGTTTAAGCATAAACAACCTACAACATTGTACAACTCATAAATTCAATAATGCAACATACAAATCCAACAATATACTAACAACCGTATCAAATGAGAGTAATCAGAGATGTACATGTGAGTATATACAATGAATCAAATATCAAATCACCAACATAAGCTCACAAAATCACCATAGTCAAAAGAACTCATAAACAATTCAGATAGAAATAACAACAAATAAATCATGCCAAAATATCTCCAAACCTAATCCATTTTTTAGTTCTCTAAACAAGCTTTATGTCGACAATAAGAAGTCCAAAATCTGACTTTGTATGCACAAGTTATGACCTCTCCAATCTCAAAAGGAGCATTCGACTTCCAGCAAGCATTTCGCTATTAAAACAACAAAATATGGAAAACCCACTAATAATGTTGTGTAGTGTTTGGAACCACCTTTCCAATGAATATAAGAAGTCAAAACGGACACCCTGGATGAAAGTTACGTCCCTTGGAAAAAAGCTATCCAATTTGGCTATAAAAGCAAACCTAGTAGCCCCTTTGGGCGGTCTCACTTGAGTAGCGCCACCTGCAAGGGATCTATGGACCTACTAAGTTATAAACTACAGTTAAATTTTATTTTTTTAAATTTCAGTGGTAGATTTAAATTTTTATGAGAGGTAGTTTTATGAATATGAAACCCCTGCGAGGGGAGGGGTTGGGGAAGAATCTCCCCTTGGCCTTGTTGGACTAGGGGTCAGAACTAGGGGCTTTAAGTCCTATCGGCTGGCAGGGCTAGTGGGGGGCTCACACTCTTGTACCAAACCCTACATAGGCTAACAAGGGGCTACAGAGTGGTCAAGGGGTTTGTGGACCCTTCCCTAACTTGCCCCCCCGTCCCCCCAATATATATATATATATTAAAATCAGGTTTTAATTTTTTTAATTGTAAAAATTATTATTATTTTTATTTTTTTCCTTCTATAGACTAAAATTGGAGGCCATATAGTTGGGGTCATTAGGAAAAAATTTCCCATTTTAGTAACCAAAATAGGTCAAATTTTATGTCAATCTTCATCTTTCAGGCCTCCTGGATCCAATGGTGAAGCCTATTTTGTCTCAAGGGGTCATCTACAACATTTCCCCTACAAAACCCTCATGATAAACATCCATAAAGAACAATTTTTTCAACAAATATTCATAAACCTAGATCTGTTAAAAACCCATAAATTTTCAACCCCAAAATTCCAAATCTACAAAAAACAATCTGCACAAAACCATCATATCTTACAATGTCTCCATTCTTTCCATGCAAGCCCTAGATTCAACTATGCACTAGAATTAGTCCAACAAGGGTTATACAAACCACAACCATGGCTTTGATACCAACTGAAAAAAATGCACCCACCTAAGATAATTTTCACATAACCCAAATAGAGAAATCTATGCAAACAAGTATTCAAAATCCATATGCAAAAGAATAGGCAACATACCATCAAAGATGACACAATATATACCTTGGGAAAACCATTGTGAGCGAAAAACTCAGCCTCCAAAAGAATTCATATTGATGTTGGTTTTGAGTGTTCTATCATTCTTGGTTATCTGGTAACCAGGTGTTGTTTGTTTTTTTGCTGAGTTACTGCAATGTTTTTGTTGGTGCTATTTCTTTGTTTCGTTGGAAAAGTTTGATACTTTGGTGTTTGGAAGTGTCATTTTCTTAAATCTATACAAGGTTCTTAGTCCTTTCAAAACCCTGCTTACCTTATTAAAAATAGTAAACATTACAATACATCTTCAGAGTTCTCCATGAACACCTTTGAAACATCAAGCCCTCTACAAGCACTCCATGTGAACAAGCATGTAACCACTATTGGAAATATGTGCCTCAATCATCACAAGCTGTAACCTCTACTGGAGCAAAGTTGGTATGACATCTATCATGTCTGGCCGACTAGCAGCATTTGATACATTTTGTTTTGAATAGGTTGATGTGACCTAGCTTCTGTCTTGCTTGACGTTTTCACTGTGGATTCTATCACTGTGACATAGTGTATTCACTATGATCTCTTAGTGCTCAGGAGACCTTTGGCTAACAAGCTATTCAATCGGGAGTCGGGGAGAGTCTACGATGTTTGCTATAAGTCCCAGCGAATAGAGAAGGTCATGCTGACGGGGACACATCCAAACGTTCATCGGAGTGACTCCTGGCAATGAGTGGTGTTGTCAGTGTAACTTAAAGATTTCGGTGTGAGGTCTTAGTGATAGTTGAAAGTATTGCTAACAAGGCCACACTCGGGAGTTATCAATGTAACATGGTGGTTACGATAAGAAGTCCCAGCAACTTTGGTGAGTCTTGTCGATGATGAAGAGTCTTTGGAATAGCTTAGAGATCTTGGAGTAAAGTCTTAGCGAAGGGCAATGTCTTGGCGATGGATGAACACTTCGGGGTAACCTTTATGTCTTAGAGAAACCTCTCGGCAAAGTTTTTAAGTCTTGCCAACTTCTACTTGGTGCTCGGTATGTCTAGGGACTTCGGTATAACCTTTGGTGACTCGCTATGATCTCCTGGTGAAAGTGATAGGTCTGGGCGACTGCTTGGTGACTTGGTGTAACACATGAAGCTTGATGGAACGTCTTGGTGATAACTGTGACTCTTGGTGACATTGGTATGAAGGTTATGTGGCATCGGCAAGAAACTATTAGTGTCTCACCGAGATGCTAGTAGAGTGTGAATTCTATTGACCATTTGACCGTCCTATGTGGAGTCTCATGGACCAATAAGAGAAGCCAAATTTGAACTATTAGAAGACAATCAGTTGCGACGATTTTGTGAGAAAGTTTGGCAGACAGGGAACACCATGGATATACTATGCAATTGCAGATTGTGATCGGTTGGTTGGTTTTGTTGGATCAACAAATTATTGAGTGATAGTATTAGTGGATGAATTCTATTCTATGGACTGTAACATGAAGGTTCCTGAAACAAATTATACATGGTGAATGCTATTGTATAATGACACCAAAAAGATAAGTCAGATCTCTGTATGTAATCTTCATTACTGTAATACAAAGTGATTTCTCTTGGTGTGGTGGGTTTTTCTCCCATAAGGGTTTTCCCACATATATCTGGTGTTCATGTGTGATTGTCAAATACTCTATTTCTGTTATCTGCTTCATACTGCATCTTAGTTGGACTATAATTGTGATTTTTAAAGTGTATATGCATTCTTTCCTGAGTTATTGATGTTAGGATAAAAAAAATTTGCATCTAATTTCCCTTACAAGTGGTATCAGAGCCTAATCAGTTGTGTTATCCTTGTGGGTACGTTGGGTTTTTTGTGTCAATTTTGTTCAGTGGGAGTCTTGTAGAGTTTGTCATTTCTGATTATAGGTTAAGATGGCTAGTACATCTGGTAAGATTGAAATAGAGAAATTCAATTGCAGTAACTTTGAGTTGTGGAAATTCAAGATGGAGGATCTTCTTGTTGACCGTGATCTTTGGATTATTGTGGATGGAGTGAAACCTACAGGAATGAAGCAAGAAGATTGGGACCTTGCAGATAGGAAATATAAGGGGCTGATAAGGCTCTGTTTGGAAGACTTCATTCTTCTCAATGTGCATGAAGAGAAGACTGCATCTTCCTTGTGGAAGAGACTGGCATCTATTTATCAGGGGACGTCCTTGGTGAATAAACTATTCCTGAGGAAGAAACTATACTCTTTGAGAATGCAGGAAGGAGGGTCTGTAGCTGATCATTTGAATGCATTTAACATGTTGCTTGCTCAGTTAACATCTATTGGTGTGAAGACTGAAGAAGAGGATCGTTGTATGCTACTATTATGTTCTTTGCCAGACTCATGGGATCATCTAGTGATGGCTATTGGGAGTACAACATCCAATTTCAAAATGGAAGATACTGTTGGTTCTTTGCTGTCAGAAGAAATGAGAAGGAAATCTTTTCAGATGGTGAAGGAGGCTCTTGCTATCAGAGGAAGGTCAAAGGAAAAAGGCAAGAAGAAGGACAAGAAATCCAAATCCAAATCAGAGGGGAGATCAAAGTCTCATATAAAAAAGTCCAAGGTGAAGTGTTGGAACTGTGGGCAACCTGGTCATGTCTAAAAAGATTGTAAAGAGGAGAAAAATAAGAAGAAGGGCTCTTCCGATAATGGTTCTTCTCATAGTGATGGTGACACCTTCATTGTAGCCTTGGCTACACAGGCATCAAATGATGTCTGGCTAATTGATTCTAGAGCATCGTTCCACATGACATCTCATAGAGAGTGGTTCACAAAGTATGAAGAATACGATGGTGGAAAGGTGTACTTAGCAAGTGATTCATCTTTGGAGATTGTTGGCCGTGGAAGAGTCAAATACAATTCCCTAATGGCAAAGTGAAGGGAATCAATAATGTAATGCATATACTAGGTCTGGCTCAAAACTTACTTTCTATAAGTATGCTGAATGATATTGGAGTACAAGTTACATTCTCTAGAAATGGCTGCAAGATGACTAGAGGTTCAATGGTGCTGGCTAGAGGTGCTCGAATTGGTACCCTGTACAAGTTGGATGCACAGGCTGTTCAATGTAACACTATCTCTATTAAGTCACTAAAAGCTGCTCATGGAGGTAAAGAGAGACATATCCCTAATTATGTAAACTCAATGGAAGTAAAACTTCCTGCAGAGAAGACTATTCTTTGGCATCATAGGGTAGGCAACATAGGAGAAAAAAGTTTAAAAACCTTGAAGAACAAAAACCTGGTTGAGGGGCTTGATGATTGTAATCTAGAATTTGAATTCTGTGAACACTGTATATATGGAAAGCAACATCGTGTTTCATTTTATGACAGTCCTCATAAATCTTCTGGTTTGTTAGATTACATTCATTCAGATGTATTTTGTCCAGTGGATGTTCCTTCTTTGTCTAAGTCAAGATACTATGTGCCATTCATTGATGATTATTCAAGAAGGGCTTTTGTTTATTTTTTGAAAAGTAAATCAGAAGTGTTCAGTTGATTTAAGGAATTTAAGAACCTTGTAGAAGATCAGACTGGAAGAAAAATAAAATGCTTAAGGACTGATAATGGTGGTGAATTCTATTTTGATGAATTTGAAAGATACTGTAAAGACCATGGAATCAAAAGACATAAGACTACACCTTATACTTCACAGCAGAATGGAGTTGCAGAAAGGTTCAATAGGACAATGATGGAGAGAGCACGAAGTATGCTCAGTAGTGTTGGCTTGGAGGAGAAGTTCTAGGCTAAGGTTGTATCTAATGCATGTTATCTAATTAATTGTTCTCCAAATTCTGCTCTTGTTGAGAAAACACCTTTGGAAGCGTGGTCTAGTAAGAAGCCCTCTCTTAGACATGTTCGCGTCTTTGGCTGTGAGGCATATGCATATGTGCTAGATGTGAAAAGATATAAACTAGAGAACAAGGCTGTAAAATGTATTTTTATAGGCTATAGCGCTGTCATAAAAAGGATACAAGCTTTGGAATCCTGATACAGAGAAGGTTGTATACAACAGAAGTGTAATCTTTCGTGAGCTGAAACCTTCCACTTTGGATCTATAGTCAGAGACAAAGTTAGATAAAAATAAGGATGTAGAATTAATTCCTCCTACACCTGAGAAGAGGAATCAGAAATTCAAAATGTACCTGAAACTGAGGAGAGCTCGAGCAGTTTTGAAAGTTCAGAAGAAGAACAACAACCTTAGCCTCGGCCACTGAGGAGGTCAACCCGAGAAAGAAAACAACTAGATAGGTATGGGTTCTCATTGATTGATTCTACTTGTGCCTATGCTTTTATTTCTATCACTGATGAGCCTAGGACTATAAAAGAGGCAATTAAAATGTCTGATTCAGACTCTTGGTTGGAAGCCATGAGTGAAGAGATGGCATCATTAGAGAAAAATGAAACTTGGAGTTTGGTGCCTTTGCCTAAAGGCAGAAAACCTATGGGCTACAAATATTTAAGAAAAAGATTGGTCTGGATGGTAGTGTAGAAAAGTAAAAGGCAAGACTGGTTGCAAAGGATTATTCCCAGGTTAAGGGAATTGATTATGGGGAAATATTTTCTCCTATAGCAAAGCTGACATCTATCAGATTTCTTTTCTCACTTGTAGCAGCATATGACTTAGAGGTAGAATAGATAGATGTGAAGACAACATTTCTTCATGGTGACCTTGAAGAAGAAATCTATATGTCCCAGCCTAAGCACTTTGTTGAGAAAGGTAAAGAAAAATTGGTATGCAAATTAAAGAAGTCTATGTATGGGTTAAGGCAGACACCTAGAATGTGGTACTAGAAATTTGATATGTTTGTATTGTCTTTGAAATTTGTGAGATCAAAATCTAATCACTGTGTATATTATAAAGTTGAAAGTGATCAAGTTCTTATTATTGCTCTCTATGTTGATGATATGCTATTCATAGGCAATAGTAAGCTAATGATTTATGATCTTAAGTCTCAGTTGTCTGCTAAGTTCGAAATGAAGGATCTTGGTGTAGCAAGGTATATTCTGGGGATGGAGATAACCAAGGATAAGAAGAATAGAAAGCTTTGGCTCAGTCAGAGTAAGTATGTCAGGACTATTCTTGAGAGATTTTGTATGAATGATTGCAAACAGTTAGTTGTTTCAGTCATGCAGGGAACGAAACTATCTGTTGAGGACTATCCAAAATCTCCTATTGAGATGGAGGACATGACTAGTGTACCATATGCTAGTGTGGTTGGCAGTCTCATGTATGCAATGGTCTATATAAGGCCAGACATTGCCCAAGCAGTGGGAGTTCTAAGTCGATTTATGGCTAATCCAGGAAGAACACATTGGGATGTTGTAAAGAGAGTTTTCAAATATTTGAAGGGCACTTCAGATTTTTCTTTATGTTACCATGGGAACTTGATTGAATCACAGAGGACTCTCATTATTCGAGGCTATGTGGATTCTGATTGGGCAGGGGATATTCACAGCAAGAGGTCCACCAGTGGATACATTTTCATGATGAATGGTGGTGTAGTGAGTTGGATGAGTAAGCGGCAAGCTGTAGTCACTTTGTCCACTGTAGAGGCTGAATACATGGCAGCTACTCATGCTTGTAAAGAAGTAGTTTGGTTGAAACGTTTGTGTTATAACATTGGTTTTGATGTAGGGGAAATAACTATTTTCTGTGACAGTCAGAGTGCAATTTGTCTAGCAAAGAACCCTACTTTCCATGCCAAGATGAAACATATTGACGTACAATATCACTTTGTACGAGATATGATGGAGGATGGAAAGGTTAGTTTGGAAAAAAGTTGATACTCTGGAGAATGTTGCAGATGCATTGACGAAGCCAGTGAGCACAAACAAGTTCAGTTGGTGTGCCAGTTCAATGGGCCCCATGATTTTCAGTAAGTTATGTTGTGCTCTGGAGGTTCCTGTGTGATCTTCGTCAAGTGGGAGATTGTTGGAAATATGTGCATCAATCATCACAGGCTGTAACCTCTATTGGAGAAAAGTCGGTATGACATCTATCATGTTTGGCTAACTAGTAGCATTTGATACATTCTATTTTGAATAGGTCATTGTGACCTAGCTTCTGTCTTGTTGAACATTTTCACTGTGGAGTCTATCGCTATGACATAGTGTATTCGCTATGATCTCTTAGCGCTCGGGAGACCTCTGGCCGATAGGCCATTCAATCGGGAGTTGGGGAGAGTCTACGATGTTTTCTATGAGTCCCAGCGATGTGTCAAAGTCTCGCTGACAATGTTTACTTTGAGGTCTTCGCGGTAACTCTAATGATTCGGGAAGATGTCTTAGCGAACAGTGAATGTCTTACCGAAAGCCTATGGCTATCGGGGTAACCCAAATGGCTTGGTGAGAAGTCCCAGTGAACAAAGAAGGTCATGCCAATGGGAACACATCTAAACATTCATCGGAGTGACTCCTGGCGACGAGTGGTGGTGTCAATGTAACTTAAAGATTCTGGTGTGAGGTCTTAGCGATAGTTGAAAGTCTTGCCGACAAGGACACACTTGGGAGTTATCGATGTAACATGGTGGTTACGGTAAGAAGTCCTAGTGACTTTGGTGAGTCTTTCCAATGATGAAGAGTCTTCGAAATAGCTTAGAGATCTCAGAGTAAAGTCCTAGCGAAGGGCAATGTCTTGGTGATGGATGAAAACTTTGGGGTAACCTTTATGTCTCGGAGAAACCTCTCGGCGAAGGTGTTAAGTCTTGCCAACTTCTACTTGGTGCTTGGTATGTCTAGGGGCTTTGGTATAACCTTTGTTGACTCACTATGATCTCCTGGAAAAAGTGATAGGTCTGGGCAACTGCTTGTTGACTTGGTGTAGCACATGAAGCTCGATGGAATGTCTTGGCAATAACTGTGACTCTTGGCGACATCGGTATGAAGGTTATGTGGCATCGACAAGACACTGTTAGTGTCTCACCAAGATGCCAGTACAGTGCCAATTTTGTTGACCGTTTGACAGTCCTATGTGGAGTCTCGTGGACCAATAAGAGAAGTTGAATCTGAACTGTTGGAAGACAATCGGTTGCGATGGTTCTATGAGGAAATTCGACAGACAGGGAATGCCATGGATATACTCTACGATTGTAGATTGTGATCAGTTGGTTGGTTTTGTTGGATTGACAGATTGTTGAGTGATAGTATCAGTGGATGAATTCTATTGTGGACTATAACGTGAAGGTTCCTGAAACAAATTGTACATGGTGAATGCTACTGTATAATGACACCAGAAAGATAAGTCAGATCTCTATATGTAATCTTCATTACTGTAATACAAAGTGATTTCTCTTGGTGTGGTGGGTTTTTCTCCCGTAAGGGTTTTCCCACGTATATCTGGTGTTCATGTGTGATTGTCAAATACTCTGTTTCTGTTATCTACTTCATAGTGCATCTTAGTTGGACTATAATTGTGATTTTTAAAGTGTATCTGCATTCTTTCTTGAGGTATTGACATTAGGAGAATTATTTTCCGCATCTAATTTTCCCTACAACCACACATCTCATGTCATTCTTCAACCCTCACAAATGCTAACAAGAAATTCTCTCAACCAACCAACCTTAGACAACTACCCATGTGTTTGCTTTATAGAAACAAGCTCACACAAAACCACCAAGTAGTATTATATGTGACTAATACTATGAGCTTACAAAATGATTAACCCTTCACTTAATATTGGTAGTAAGTTTTCCCAATATTAAATATTTTTCCCATGTGCAACCCCACATTAAATATTTAATCACAAAGTTACATACAATACATAAAGTGGCCCCAAGAATGCTAGACCCATGTGATGCACACATCCCTAGATTCCCTAGGTGCACCACATAATAAATAAATATTACATTATAATATTATGCAAGGTGGACAACACACCTTTTCCTAACAGTTGATAAATTTTGCAAGGTTATGTGGACAAAGGTGGTTGGGAGAAAGAAAAAGTATTACCTCAAATAATTTATGGACCATCAACAAAAGGCATATATAGAGGTCAATATCCCTTGGAGGTCAAATATTATCATTGCCCAATTGAGGACTAACTCACATTGTCTTCAATGTGAACAAGGTAGAAAAATCCAAAAAAGGTTTGGGAAGCTTAGGAATTGTATCTTGTGTATAGCAGGGACTACGAAAACTAAAAACATTTTATTTTAGATTGCAAAGCATATAATAAAATTAGAGACAACTACATAAGTGATTTAGTAGCAGCTTTTTTCAAGATTTATTCAATGTTAAATGGGTGGAGATCTCATTATCAAACTAAACTATAAAAGATTACCACTTCACAATGCTAAAATAATAGGATCTATTGTCCAATATTCTTTCTTTGACCTCGTGAAAGTTTAAAATATTCTATTCTATTATTGTTAGAGATTGAGATATGATAACATTAAAAAAGATTGGCTTGTGCAAGAGGTGTGGGTACGGGCCCATCCTCTCACAGACAAACCTTGGATTATCATCATCATTTACACTTCATGTTCTAGTTGGAAGTTGAATCTCAATAGCGAGCCACCATAGGATTTAAGTTGAACCCAAGTTTATAAATATGGACAATCTGGATAGTAGAGAGTTCATTCTCATCAAGATCTTGTATTGATTGTGAAAGCTCCCACCGACTGATGTTGCATATCTATGAATAACTAAGTTGTCTAACTATATAGTGGGCAATTCACCATGTGGAAAATTATTCTCTATCAATTTTTTTTCTTTACAACAAGGGTGTCCCTACGACCCAGCCCAGTGGCCTAGTAGCCCATACTTTGGGTACCTGGGGTGAGCTAGGGTGAGACTAGCCCCTTGCAGGTGAGATCCCCCGCCCACAAGAAGTCCCACCTCTTAAACCCGGGAGAGAGTTGAACCTAAGACCAATGGGGAGCAAACCCACTGCCCAAGAATTATTCTCTATCAATTGTTTTAGAAGGGAAAGCATTGTCAATCAACGAAGTTCATTGATCTCTCAAAATGGAATATTTTCCTATTACATATGGAGGACCATTAGCTTTTCCTATGTTACTGATCACTATGATTGCAATTATGATACTTGGTACTACAGTAGTTAACCAATTTGTCAATTATCTACCAATTTGTTTACTTAAAGATAGCGATAACTACTTCATAAAAAATTGTACTCGTTAAGTGGGATTATCTCCTTTATTTAATGGCCCTTATCTCTCCTTGCACCATATGACATTACAACATCCTTATTTCATTTATATACTATCATTTGTCTACATGGGCTAAGGCAGTCCACACATTTCAAATGTTTGAGCAAGAAGCCTAGTTATTTTTGCTTATACCATGACAAATATTCATGCATGTCTTTTATTAAATTCTTAATGCCTATAAATGTAGAGAGCTATTGAAGAGGAGTTAAAGTCGATTTGAAAGTAAGCGTCACCAATCAACTTATTTGGGCAATAATAAGCCATTATTTTTCTTTGATGTTGACTCTAATTAATTAGAGTTTTTCCATCCATTCTCGTGTGGGTATTTCGTAGAAATAATTGATTAAATGTTAATAATGAAATGTTTGAGGTCCATGGATTTTTCACTCACAAGGATATTTTAGCGTCTTAGAGTATGTACATCTTAATTTTAGACATAAGTAATCTCAATTTTGGATCCTTCTTTTACCTTAAAAAAGTTAAATGTTGGATTGATAACCATTTTCTCTACACCTATTTCTACAAGAATGATGAACAAAATTTTTGTATGTTATGGTAACGATTTCTACCTATGTCAAAGGTATGAACAACCAACATTGTGACAAAATGATAAAATGTTTCAAAATGAAAAAAATTAATCATTTGTGTCATTAATTTATCTCCAATAACCTAAAAAAATAAAATTTTTGATAACAAATATTTTGATTATGGGACCAAATTCTTAAGGAAATGGAGGAGGAATTTAAATTAATTGGTGACTAATTCCTTATTTTTTGATGATTTATTGAAATCACTCACTTGTCCCAATCTAGATAATTGGAAATCAAATTTCCTATCTAAGCATGTGGAAATGAATACACACTAGCATGTCAAATCATACTATTTTGAAATTCTATCTATTATCTTGTTCGCATATCTACAAATTTGATGAAGCACCTTTCACGATGAATATTTTTGGGCTTGTAGGTTTTTAAGCCAACATACATACTGCTCAAATAATCTTCGACCAAGAATGTTCCCTTCAAAATAGAATTACTCTCCTTTTGCCAAGTGTTTGACCACTCTATCTTATTAACTTGACTTGATCTTGACACACTTGTCAACATAATTCATATAATGCATTTTTCTTAAGAAAATTTGAATATAGAAGAGCCATGGAACTCACTTTTCTATGATTTTCCAAGAGAAAATATCAATTACTTAGTTCTTGTGTTTGATGTTTGTCTCTTTTCATTTGCAATCTTTGGGTTGTCTTATGTTCTTTGTAGTTTGTAGATTATAACTACCCATTTATTGATGCATGTTCAAACTATTTTTTTTTTTTTTTAAATATAATCCCTCTTCAATTCAAAACAATTAAATCTAATATTCAAAGAGAAGATAATTTTCTCATGTTATCAAGCAGTGTCATTAATTCAAAGAAATTTATGGTATGCAAATTTTTTAAGTGAAGTTAACTTTATAATGTTGGTTAGGAATAGTTTAAAATGTCTACAATACTTAAAGTTTCTTAGAAAATATTATGAATAGTGGCATAGTGTGATGGTTAAGTTGTGGTGGTGTTGTTCTTCCCTTCAAGGTTCAAACCCCATTGGGGTGTTATTGTTGAGTGTTTATATTAGGATGAGGTCCCTCATTTGTGACCTCACTGATTCATAGCTTTAGATCAAAAGCGTTTACCCTTTCCTAAAAAAAATTCCCTATAAAATATTTAATTTATTTTAATAGACATTATATTTTCTAAATTCATAATAGTTTATGTGCAAAAAAATTTGGAAAAAAAACTATGAAGCCATTTTATCATATCACACTTGCTTATCGTCATCAAGATGTATAGTATTCTTCAAATGCATTTAATATTATCTCATGGAAATATTTTTCATGTTTTCTTAAAATACATTTAATAATGTCTCATGGAGGGCATTTTCATATTTATGAGTTGATCTACTTTGAGTGGGACATTTCAACCTTTACCATTGTATATCAATCAGAGGTCCCATTATTGACATTGGAAATATTGAGGTGTAGCACATAAGTTGTAAAAAAATTCTTCAATGATTTCCCCCCTTCTTTATAAAAATTCTTCATAATATATATTATAGTATCATTTAATAATTAATTATAGAAATGATGTATTAGGTGGTTAATGCAAACTCTTTTATTTAATAGGTTTGTTGTGTTCTACCCACTCTTTTTTCATTATATAAACACATGTATATACATTGTTATCATAGAAATGTAAGATAGTCCTACATAATGTCCAATGACAAGCAAATATTCATATGAATATAATCCAAAGTCATGCACCTATAATCTAGTTATAAATATATTTTCCAATTTAATCATTTGTCTGTCTTTTCAAATTTAGACAAGCCTCTTTGGTTGTTATCCACACTTTTTATATGATAAGAATAGCTATTTTTTTGACACCTAGATTTATTACTTTAGTATAGCATAGGTTACATTATGTGCTCATAACCCACAAGTCTTATAATCATTTTCACATCTTTAAATTTAGAAAATATGATGATGTTTGAATGAGTTGAATATTTTAAGAGTAGACATGGGGACATGGACTTTATAAGGGGAGAGATAACCTCTAAAAATTATTTATATATATATATATATATACATATATATATATATATTAAATACATATTTATTACCTTAATTACTTAAACAAAAGAAATATTAGACCCAGTATCTTTATGAAGTGCTTTGTTGGTGGTCATGCTCTATTATTAGTTTCTCTTGCTTAAGATGTTTAATGAATTTTTTTAGTGTCGTCTTTATTTATTGTAATTTTTTAATGGACCTGATCAACCCAATAAAATTATACACGTGTCTTATAAATTATTGTATAGAAAAGATAATTTACAATAAGATAATTTATATTATATCCTTATTGGATTCTAAACTTGTGTT
The DNA here is from genome assembly GCA_007258455.2 of Sequoia sempervirens. Classification (NCBI taxonomy): domain Eukaryota; kingdom Viridiplantae; phylum Streptophyta; class Pinopsida; order Cupressales; family Cupressaceae; genus Sequoia; species Sequoia sempervirens. The sequence goes on from VDFB02000003.1 coordinate 330,807,225, forward strand.
AACATTTTATTTGAGTTACTATGTAAAATGATATCTTTTAATGGTAATTGTGTATTGATCTCCATTTAACTGTGTTTGGTAGATGATAAAAGGATACTCATGTGATCAAGAACACATGAATATCATCTTGGGATGTTTTTGAATTTTAGCAATAGATTACTTCATCGAATGTATTATGCATGCCATTCATGAATCATGTACTATGTATTAATATGACATTAAAAAATTTATTGAAGAGGAATAAAATATTTATTTTACATTAAGGATTTACACAAATGAGTAAATTATAAATGTTACAAGATGGAAGATTTAGTACATAAATTACATTCACTTCTTGTAAAATCATCATTTTCTTCATGCAAAAGTGCATCTATATTTCTAATCATTTCATTCATTGGAAACATATTTTTATTTGATCTAATTTTGAATAAAGCTAAAGCTAAACTAGAAAGAATTGTCTAGAAGGATTTAGAATTTGTGAAATTAGAGTGAAATCTATTTACTATAAATTAATAGTGCTACATTCACACTTATTTGACATATAATTTTTTGGTGAGTTATGATGTGGATTCAACTTAATATACTAAGGACAACATCTAAATTATAGGGGGAGAAATGTTACGAAACTTTTTCTCCAAAGTGAAAATAAAATTATGAAAGAATTAAAAGAAGGTAGAAAAATAAAGGATAATATGATCCTTTTATTATTTTAAAGTGGAGATTAATAAAGAATATTTATATACTTTCTTTTATAAGGGGAGTAGTGAATGTATTTATTTAATAATTAGTAAAGAAAACCATTGTGAATGGTTTAGAAACCAACCCTTAAGGCTTATATAAAACAATTATATAGGACCTGGAAATGGGCATGGAGATAACTCAAGGAAGAAGAAGGTGGTTTGGTGAGCTATGGGAATTGGAGAAGGGGCACACAAAGTATTTCTAACTCAAGGTATAGAGTACACCTGATATTTTCATAGCTAGGGCTTTGTGTGAGTAGGCACTTCTTTTTGTGTGAACTTAGGCACATATTATGTTTTTACACAAGTCCCCAAATTGTTCCATAGAAAGATCCAATACTACTAAAATATATATTAGGTTTAAGGTTTCATCTAACTTGTAAATATTATCATATTGCATGGTTCCAACATCCTTGGAAAGTGTCCCTAGGAACATAGGGTGTATTCGGAAAATATTGTGATATTTATTCTCAACTTTGTTTTTAATACATTCATAAGGGGTGATGGGTTCCACTAGCAATGGTAAAGGTGACTTATGGACATGAATATTTAATATTATTTTTTATGCAAGAGCATCGACTTATGGAGTTTTGGTTTCCTTTTATTTTGTTTGGTGTTTTGGTTTTGTAAGTCTTTATTCCCAAATTTTGGCTTGAGCATAGAAATAAGGGGTGTGGTGTTATGGTGTAGACCCACATTGATTTGAAGGTAACTTTGAATATGACAAAGGACACATTCTCAATACCATGTGAGATAGGAAGAAAAGGTTGAATGAATAAAAATAGTTACATATTGGCATTTTGAAAGAAGAGAAAAAGGAAGATCATCGAATGCAAGTGGTGGGATGATTGACATAGGAAAAAGAAGCAATTACTGGGGGGCATAGAATAGGGGAGAGGGAAGATCACGATGGTAATGTTTTTTTTTAGTTGCAACCTCTAGATGAGTGCCCAAAAAAACATTTATGCATGGCATAGTTGAAACCTTGCTACCTTTTCTTTTTATAACTGCCTCTACCCAAGACAAACATGGCATTTGTAGTTTGTTGTGTAGGCATCAGTGCAATTTTTGAAAATAATTTGATGAGAGCTTAGGAATCTTTACATTCCTTTACAAAATAAATACTGTTTGTTGTGTAGTTTCCATTGTTTTACTTCCTTTGCAAAAGACAGAGTAGTGAAACCTTTCTCACTATCCTTTTTCTTTGTATTCATTCCTCTCTATTTCCAATAATGGGTGTTGGTCAATTTGGAAGTCATTAATGAAATAATAGAAAGGCATATTTGTGTTTAGTTTAAATTTCAACCATCAATTTTTGGTATCAGAGTAGCAAGATATTGGATAGGGTAAGATTGGGAAAGATGCCACCCAGAAGAATGTCAAGAGGGGGTACCAAAGGAGGTGCTACAAGTGGTGTAGATCAAGGGATTCTTGAATTTTTGTAGAACCTTACGAAAAGGATGGATTCCATGGAGCAAGCATAGAGGAGAGGATTACATGTTGGAGATGTAAGTGAGAATGAAGTAGAAGATCCACCAACCAGCGAAGAGGTGGTTCACAAAGAAGAATAACCTGATGGGGTTGAAATAAGATTATTGAGAGAATTCATGGGGATTGAAGCCAAGCCAAATATAAAGGTTCCCACCTACTCAGGAATCCTTAATGGAGAGGAACTCATTGATTGGATCAATGAGCTTGATAAGTACTTTGAGTACAAAGAAGTAGTAGAGGAGAAATGAGTGAAGTTTTCTTGTACAAGACTCAAAGGCCACACTACTATGTAGTGGGATTATGTATAGTTAGAAAGAAGAAAGAAAAACAAGGAGAAGATAACCTCTTTGGATATAATGGTTTCCAAATTTAAAGATAAATTCCTTCTAGGAGACTATCAAACTAAAATGTTCAAAATGTTACAAAATCTCAAGCAAAAAGAGATGAGTTTGAAGGAATACACAGATGAGTTCTATAAGCTTGTGATCTGATTAGGGCATAGTGAAGAAGATATGGAGAAGGTAGACAGGTACCTCAATGGATTGAGATACAATTTACAAGATGAATTAAGTCTTCTATCCCCTAGAAATCTTGAGAAAGTCTATCAATTTTCCATTAAAGAGGAGGAGAAGCTTATGAGAAAGAAAAATCAGCAATGAAGACAAGCGAGAGGAAGAGGAAAAAATTCTAATAGAGAACAATAGAACCATCAAGGTGAAGAAGTAAATACTTCTAGTGGAAAATCCAATTCAGAGAGGGCAGGTTTCCAAAGTAGAGGAGGGAGACCATTTGGAAGAGGAGGTTAGCAAGGAAATGAAGAAGCTTTCAAGCAAGTGTTTTAAGTGTAACAAGTATGGTCACAAAGGTTTAGAGTGTTCTAAATTTTTACAAGAAGGCCACACAAGGCCTGAGAGAAGTAATTAGATTGTGCAAGAAGACTAAGAGAGTGTGGGATCACCTTCTCATCACTTAGAAGAACCTAAGATAGGAGAGTCTTTTTGTTCAAGAGAGTATTGTTGAAGCCACCAAAGGAAATTCAAGAACCTGTGCAAAGGAGAGCCTTATTCAAGACCAATTGCAAGGCTAAAGGTAAGTGTTATAAAATTATTATTGATAGTGGTAGTATTGATAATTTTGTGTCAATTGAAATGGTGGAAAAACTAGTTCTCATTAGAATCAAACATCCTAATCCATATCAAGTTTCTTGGATGTAAAAAGGGCATCAAATTTGGAGATGAGCAAGCCTCAGTAGAGTTTCAAATCAGTAGTTATAAGGAAATTTTTATGTGTGATATTATGCCCATGGATGTTTTCCATGTGCTTCTTGGTAGGCCTTGGAAATTTGACAGGAAATCCATACATGATGGAAGAAACAATACTTACGCTTTTCAGAAGGATGGTAAAAAACATACACTGTTACCTTTGAAGGGAGAGGAAGTGGACAACAAGAGGAGCAGTTGCAACAAGGTTATGTTGGTGAGTGGAAAATAATTTTTATATGATATGAAGAAAGAAGGAGATATGCATTGGTACTCAAGCTTAAGGTTGCACTTACCTCTAATAAGTTGGATGACTTACTGAATGAGATACAAGACATATTGATATTGTGGTAGTCAATTTTCCTAATGAGTTGCCTCCAATGAGGAGCATTAGCCACCATATGGATTTGGTTCCATGGGCTAGCCTACCAAATAAGGTTGCATATAGATTGAATCCCAAGGAAAATAAAGAGATTAGAAAGAAAGTTGAAGAATTACTAGAAAAAGGATAGATAAGGGAGAGTTTTAGCCCTTGTGTTGTACCAACAATCCTAGCGCCCAAGAAAGAAGGTGAATGGAGAATGTACACAAAATCCAGAGAAATCAATAAGATTACCATTAGATACAAGTTTCCTATTCCAAGGATGGATGATTTAATGGATTGTTTGAGTGTGTTGGGAAAATGTGTCTCAACCATGCAATAATATAAAGGTTATTGTTGATAGGATATATATATATATTTTTCCTAGTTACACCGATAGGTATAATATATAATGGCAACAAGGGGGGAGAGTGGGATGCGTGCAAACAATTTTTTGTTAACTTTTTTAGGAAACTACTAAAATGACCGACATAAATTAGATAAATGATACATTGCAAATCTAGACCGTTAATTATTAGGTTTTATATCTAAAGGTGGATATTTTGTTGGCCTATCTTTCCCTAGAATGTAACCCTATTTTATGAGGGTGTTGTATTATGGTTGGGGTAGAGAGAGACAATGATGTATTATGAGATTCTGATAGCAGTCATGTTGTCTCTAGATCTCTGAGTGGTGATACTCCTGTGAGAAGCTTGCTCTACAAGTATTTTGTAATCTTTGTGATTTACTGAATAATATATTGGGAAACTTTTGGAGTGTGTGGTTTTTCTCCCAAAAGGTTTTTCCCCACGTAAATCACTATGTCGTGGTATGCATGATATTTTTTATTTTTTTTTGTAACTGTTAAAGATTTGTAAATTTTTTGCATTATTCTCCTCTCAAGATTAGTGTAGGAAGTTGTTTCGCTACCTTAGCTTTCCTATAGAGTGGTTCTATGTATTTTTCAAAGATATATTTGAAAAGTGGCTATCATTATATTAGGACTAGACCTGTGTTATGAATGGAAGACAAAATTTAAAACTAATGATGGTCTCTATGAATGGTTGGTTATGCCTTTTCGACTTTAAAATGTACCTAGTTCTTTTATGAGGCTTATGAATGAAGTCTTGAAACCATTCTTGGGGAATTTTGTGATAGTTAATTTGGATGATACACTGGTTTTTCGTAGGTCTAGGGAAGAACACCTACAATACTTAAGGCTAGTTATGACACAGTTGCATGAGGAGAATTTGTTGATCAATCTCAAGAAGTATACCTTTATGAAGATTGAATTAGTCTATTTGGGGTATCTAGAGAGGGATTGAAGATTGACAAGGAGAAGGTTAAGGTCATTGTTGATTGGCCAACACCAAGGAGTGTTCATGAGGTAAGAATTTTTCATGGACTTGCTAGTTTTTATAGAAATTTTATCAATAATTTTAGTAGTATAGTTGTGTAGAGAAGGGGACCAGCCACTCAAGGACTCCAGGTCACAAGAAAGTCATAAGCAATAGGCTGCCCTAAACTACCTCTATATTTTCTAGGAGAATTAGGAAGGTTAAGATGCTAAGGCTAAAAAGGAAGAGCAATATGGATGTTGTTATCCTTCTGCTAAACCAAATGTTTCACAGGGTCAAAAGAGATGATTTTGAGGATTCAACCCGCTACCTAGACAACTCATGTTTGAGGAAGAAAACATAGACAATTAACTCCAATGCAGTGTGTTGGTATTTTTATGAACATAGGGTCTTAGGAAGAGACTAAAACACCAAGAAACTAACTAACTTCTTGATTGCTAAGGTTTTGTGTATGATAGAATATTGGAAAAGTGCATAACTGAAGTACAATGAGAAGAATACTATGTCTAAGCTAAGCTATAATTGACAAAGAGAAAGTGAGAAAAGTGGACCTTTCCACCCACGAGTCAAATCTTCCAGTAGCTTCACACGAGAACACCTACACAAACAAGACCAAGGAAAATGTCAGGGCTGTTTTTAGAGGACTACCTCAATCAGTCCCCTGCTTTGGTGTTTCCACCTCCACAGACAACTAGATAGCAACAGTGTATGAAAAATGATGTAGAAACATAAAGGAAATAGTGCTAAGAGAAATCACCAACAATAATTATGCTATATAAATACACAAAGTGATGCAAAGAGCGATAGCAATGAACACTATCACCTCCACACCCACAAGCACTCAAGGAAAGTAGTGGAAGGAGAGAGCTTGCAAGTCCTCTGACAACAACGTTATCACAATAAAGAGTGTAGGAGCCAAGAACCAACAACTTACAACCACAAATGAGTGATGTAGAAGCTTGAAAGTGTGAGAATAAAGCTAAGAGAGTGAAGAGAATAAAGTGGAATTAAGAAGGAATGAATGAATGAGAAGATAGATCATTTGAAGTTTCAAAAGGAGGCAAAAAACCCATTTCTTAGTGTTCAAGGGAGGCAGGGATGTTACATTTCATTTCCAATGGAGAAACGTAATGCATTTATGGATTCCACAAGCAAGAATCTTGTAAGGATGGCAGTACGACACGTAGATGTTTGTGTAGCTCACACACATACTCGATAGGATTCCTCCACTAGCACCAAAACAAACTGCCAAACAAATGGAGAAAGATGGTGAATGTTGAATTGCATCATCGCATTTTTTTTTCTAAGGTAGGGGTGATGTAAATGGGGAATTTTCCTAGGGGTGTAAATTTTCTCCATTACATTTCCCCCCACTTTAGCGAGCATGTGTGTTGGTGTGAATGCGAGGTAAAGTAGAAAGAAGTTGAAGAGAATATACCTGAATCGTCAGGGAAGTAGATATTTGATCTAGCACACCCAAACATGCAGGAGGTAGTTCTACATGTGTTCGGTCCCATAGAGAAACCTTGATGTGAAAGAGAGAGAGATGGATCCACAAGTACTTGATCCTGCAAAAAGTGAACAAAGGCTATATAGGTGCTCGGTCCTGCAGAGAGAAATTGCTTCATAGGTTCTCGGTCCTACAAAGGAGGGCACTATAGGTTCTCATTCCTATGGTGCCTAATGTGAACATACTCCCTAGGTGCTCGGTCCTGAAGAGTTTGATGCAAAGGCCCTTGCAAGTTCTTAGTCTTGCAAGCAAGGTTAACGAGGTGCTCAATCCTCCAAGCTTGATTGTAAAAGTGGCTTTACAGGTGCTCAATCCTACAAAGCAACATGTTACTGCAGAAAAAACATGTTAGGTAGAAAAACTCAATAGATAGACATATCACAGGGCAAGCAATTGAAGGAAGAGTTTACAAAGGGGTCCCTCGAGAACCCTTCAATATAGCAAGGGGTCCACGAAAAGGGACACTTCGATTGAAACGAATGAAATTTTTCATAAATGATTTTATCATCAAGGAATCCAATAAAAAGAATGGCCTTTCTCAAAGGTGAGTTTCCAAATTCTTTTGCTATGAATTCATTTTTGAAAGAAAAAATCTCACTAAGGGTCCTTGTTGAAGGATGATATTTTTGAAAAATGCAAAATTTTTAGTAAGGGATTCATTGGCCACCAAATTCACCTTATTGAAAATTAGAGAAGTAGTGGCCCCCTCTTAGTATGGTGTGTGTGAATCAAAGGGGCATGTGGCATCCTAAAGAAGGAAAGAAAAGGCAGTAATGTTGTGGCCCACAAGACATAGTAAGATGTAGATGTGGAAATGTTGTCCTACATGAGAGGAATAACACATATGCACCAAAACATCACAAAGCAAGTAGAAAGAGATGCAAGCAAAGATAAAGAAAATAAGAGACAAATAGAGATGAAGAAATCAAGAGATAGGGGGATCTAGGAGTTTGGGGTCAGATTAGTTCTTATAGGTAACCCATGATGTATGCATGAACGAAAGATCATCAATCCCAAAATTTCCCAAATTTGAAGAAGAACACATGAAGATAAAATCAAAATAAAAAATTGGGTCAACATGGAAGGAAGGCCTAAATTCTCCCAATGCTTTGCATCATCCCCAATTATCAAAAATAAAGATACAACATATAGAAGAATGATGAAACATATAGAGGAGGTTCACAACATAATTTCACTCTTGTATCCAAGCACCTACAAGGGTGGAAAGGGTCCTCCGGGAACATATAGAACCAAGTACATGGGAAACATAATACACACACAAATCTAATCTACATGTAAAGTAGAGGTACTCCCCTAGTCCTCATCAACTAGCTGGAGGTCGTTGTTCTCCCAATCTAAATCATTATATGGGGAGGGTGGATGAGCTTGCAAGGGTGAGATAGTGAGGGGAGCACCCCCGACTCTTCTATGACAAAAGCCAAGGAACAAGGCCCCTCAAGGTCTCCCTCACTCAAATCATGTGAGTTAAAATTCAATGATCTTGTAAGGATCACTGACAGAGCCAAGACATCATCCTCTAAGTTAAACATGCACTTAACTGGAGTGCCATGTGTTAATGGGGTGGGAGAGGAAGGATGTGCCTAAAATGCATCATTGACCTCATCAAGAGGGATACTAAAAAACTTAGGGGATGTTTGGGTTTCCTCCATCACAAGGACAGTGCAAGCCAAAGAAGAAATCTATTCTAAAGGTGGTGATCCCTTATTCTGACCTCCATTGGAAGTGAGTTCATCCTCCAGATTACGCTTCAGCGAAGGATGTGAAATCCCCACACAAGAAGTGGAAGGCAAGGAGGAAGAGGATAGGACCATTGCAGACACCACCATGGTTTTAGGCATATATGTGGGTCAGTAAAATGGAGGGATGATTGGAAGGGAGATCAAAAGAGGGGGTTCCACTGAGGGAGCAATGAACACTTGCACCCTTTTTGGGTGAGGATCATCAGCATTAGCCAGGGGCGTTGGAAGTAGAACTAAGGTGAGTGGAATTGAAGTAGGATTAGAAGAGGGAGGCATAGTAGGATATGTCAAAATATGAGCTATTGACTCCCCTCCTACCTTCTGCAAGGCAACTTTTTCAATAGCTAGAGCCTTTCTTTGGTGCTTATGCTCACGCGCAAGTAGGTTTCGTTGGCTCTAGGAACTAGAAGTCACTACTTGAGAAGGGAAAGGAGGCTCCTATTCCACCATAGGAGCATCCTCCACAACCATTGTCGATGGAAGGGTAGCTCCCTAGATAGGAGTTGGAGCAAGAAGCGCAAGAGTGGAAACAATAGTAGGTAGGGAAGCATACACCGATGCCTCAACAACACGCCTCTTCCCATTTTTTTTCGGAGGGGTAAGAGTGGTAGGAGGCTGCCATAGTCAAGACATAGTATAGTGGCAACTCCATGAGGGCTCTTCCCCTTACCATAAATAATGGGCCTAGGCATTGTGGGAAAAATGGGAAGTTCAAACACTTGACGCTTGGCTTTTCACCAAGAAAGCACCATTGGGCTCCCCATGTGAGGCATGGGAGAAGGAGCTAAAGGTGCCATAGTATAGTGAGAAGTGGAAGAATAGGGAACAACAAAAGAAAAGGAAGGCTCTTGGGTGTGAGCAAGCTTCCCCTTCCCCTTTTGTTGAGAGGAGGAGGCAGCTTGTTGTTACACTATCATGCAACCTTTGACTGAAATGGCGTAGGGAGAAGCAAGGTAGGTCATTTTTGGTGTCATGCCCCCAATATTATACTTGACATAGGCATGATAGAACAAGTTTGTCCTCAAAGGAAGTGGACCTACCGAGGTAGGCCAAAAGTGATCTAGCAAGTAGCCCCCACGTTCAATGGTTTGTAACTAGTATCATGCAAAACATGAACAAAGCCCTCATGAGAATAATTACGACACTTATGAATAACTAAAGTCATTCCATTCATGGAAACTAGCCATGGAATGCCTAGTTTCACCCTGAATAAATTTGACTCTAGAATGATATCAAAAGAGGTATTTACAACTTTGGGTCCTACCAAGATCGAGAGGGTGATAGAACTGAGAGGAGGGACCAAGATTTTTTCATGTGTAAATATCATGGTCTTCAAATTCTCATAACCCTCCCTATGTAGAAATTTGATAAGCAGAGTCTCCTCTGTTATAATGCTCAAATGACTCGCGGGGTCAACTAGGACACCAGTTACAATGTTCCCATTGATTTGAGTGGGAATGTACAAGGGGAAAAGCTCTTTGTTCATAGGTAGATTCTGTGATGTGAAAGCTATATCTGGTGACCCATTCACATGTTGAGTAGGAGGAATGCATGTAAATGAAACCATATTTATGTAAATCTATAATTCGCTATTGGCCTTCGCCACAAACTTGTTAGCATTTTTCTTTTTCCTGTCAAGATATATGGTACCATCATCAATGTGATCCTAAATCTCATGATGTAGGCACATGCATCTTTCAGTATCATGTTTGTGGACTTGATGGTATTGGAAAAATGTGTTCTCATCATACCAATCAGGGTAGGCCTTAGTGAGAGGTTGAGGATTTGGAAAAGTTAAGACTTTATCTTTTAACAACTTTTTTAAGATAGTAGAATATGATTCAAATAGTTTTGTAAAGCACCTATTATGTTTGAAGTCCTTGTCATTATTCAAAGAGACCACATTTACAATGATCTTGTTTTTTCCAAAGATCAACACTATAGACCTACCCTCAAAATGGGTGCATGAGGAGAATCCCCCAAACTAAGAAACTGTTTGTTGATACTCTCATAATGTGGCACATAGATGTGCAAAAGAAGGATATTTCATCAAGGAAAATTTCTCTTACCAAGATGTCTATAGGTTTCCAATGAAGACCTTTTGGACATCTAAGTCAAGAAAAGGATAAGAGATTTGTGAGAATAATGCTTGATAACAAGCTATGAAATCAATTATCTTTTCATGTTCTCCCTGCTTACATCATAGGAGATCTGAGAAGGTCATCTTCGGCCTGATGTTCACCTAGAAATTTCTTAGAAACTAATTCAAAAGATTATCAAAAGAGAATATGGAATTGTCATGTAAGGAACAATACCATTCAAGGGTTGTATCCTTAAGTGACTTGGGAAACAACTTAGCCATTAATTCATCATGGTGGAAGAAATATTTACACATGGCATTGAATGTGGAAACATGCATTTGTAGATCTCCCTTACCACCATATTTCTCAAACCTTGGAATCTTCATTCCTTGGGGGATAGGAGTATTTATAATTACTATTGACAAAGGACTGTGATGAAAGAAGGGTTGAAAGATGGGCTAAGAGGTGGCTTGAGACAAGTTCGTTAACTAGTTCTGCATCTGGCCCATGTTTTTGCAGCAAGGAATTCAAAACAGGATCAGACAATGAGATAGGGCTAGTAAAACCACCATTGGAACCAACATAACTACCAAACCCACCAGCCCCCTTTCTAGTAGGAGCCCCACCGTCCAAGCTAACACTGGTCTTGGGATTACTATCGAGAGCATTAGGAGTAGCGAAGCTAAATAATAAAGGGAATTTGTTCACTTTGATGATGGGGGGATTTAGAAGTGGAGATGGAAGGGCATTTTTTAGACATTTTCACCAACACCTTGGGCATTGATATTTCTATCTGTCTCAATAGTCTCAAGCCCAGGTTCTCAAACAAAACTTAATCTAGGGTTGTATGATGGTACATGAGTTTCTATTATGTAAATAAGACCCTAGAGGAATTCCAAACCTACCTAGTCATTATCTAACATATTTCTTATCTCATTAACCACCCTAGCATCCCTAGCCATGATCTTTTCTTTCCCCAAATAGTTCTCGAATTATAGAAGCCTTCAATCTAGGGAAATGAGTTGCTTCTTAGGGATCACAAAAGCTTCATCTTCCTCCACAGATGAGGCCTTGGGAGTGATGGGAGGAGTAGGGACATGTGTGGTTTCTCCAAATAAATTCTTATCCGTTTCTGAAACCATCTCATCAAAAGTAGGAGTCATGCTGACCTTCATAAAATCCATCTCTAGGTGTCACACGCTTTTTCTTTCACATAAGAACACCTACACACACAAGACCAAGGAAAATGTTGGGGCTATTTTTAGAGGACTACCTCAGCCAATCCCTCGCTTTGGTGTTTCCACCTCCACATATAGCCAGATAGCAACACCATATGGAAAATGATGTAAAAACATAAAGGAAATAGTGCTATGATAAATCACCAACAAGTATGCTATGTAAATACACAAAGTGATGCAAATATCAATAATAATGAACAATATCAACTCCACACCCATGAGCACTCAAGGAAAGTAGTGGAAGGAGAGAGCTTGCAAGTCCTCCAACAGTAACATTTTTGCAATAAATGGAGTGTAGGAGCCAAGAACTAGCAGCGTGCAACTACAAATGAGTGATGTAGAAGCATGAAAGTGTGAGAATGAAGCCAAGAGAGTGAAGAGAATGAAGTGGAATCAAGAAAGAATACATGAATGAGAAGATAGATCATTTAAACTTGCAAAAGGAGGCAAAAGACCCATTTCTTAGTGGTCAAGGGAGGCAGAGATATTATAGTTCATCGCCAATGGAGAAACATAACACCTCTATGGATTTCATAGGAAGGAAACCTGTCAAGACAATAGCACAACACGTGGATGTCTGTGCGGTGTGCACATGTCCCTGATAGGATTCCTCCACGGACACCAAAACAAGCTACCAAATGGATGGAGAAAGGTGGTAGATGTTGAATTACATAATCATTTTTTTTTTCTAAGGTAGGAGTGATGTAAATGGGGAATTTTTCTAAGGGTGAAAATTTTCTCCATTACAAGTTGTTCCTATACTTGACACTATAAAAGGCCACAAAAGTAGTTTGAATGGACTCAAGAGGCTGAAAAATGTTTTAGACTTAAAAAAGAGGGTGAATGGACAACCTATACTTGTGTTACTTGATTTTAAAAAAGTCTTTCAAGTGGAATGTGATGCTATTGGCTTAGAAATAGGAGTTGTTCTCAGTCAAGAAGGTTAACCAGTTGCTTATTTCAATGAAAAACTAAATGATGCTAAGAAGAAATATTCAACTCATGACCTTGAATTTTATGCATTGGTACAATCCTTAAAGAATTGGAGGCAGTACTTATTTCCCAGAGTATTTTTTTACATAGATAACCATACACTCTAGTTTAATAACAACCAACACAAGTTGAATCAAAGGCATACAAAGTGGGTGAAGTTCCTTCAAAGTTTTAATTTTGTTTTGAAACATAAGATTGGGCAAGCAAACAAGGTTGTTGATATGTTAAGTAGAATAATTTTATTGTTACAGAATATTCAAGCAAACAATGTTGGGTTTGAGAGCTTAAAGGAGTTATATGTAATTGATCTAGATTTCAAAGATGCATATGAAGCTTGCAAAATTCCTATTAGTAGAGCTAGAGGACCTTGGATTGATTTTAAATTTCAAGAGGGTTTGTTGTCAAAGTTAATCAACTATGCATTCTCAGGGGGTTAATGAGAGATAATATCTTAAAGGAGAAGCATTTTGGTAGCCTAGCAAGACATTTTGGACAAGATAAAACTTACCTACAACTAAGTATACACTATTATTGGTCATGAATGCAGGATAATGTGAAGAGGTATGTGGAGAGATGTAGAGTATGCCAACATACAAAAGGAAATAGACAAAACACTGGTTTGTGTGAACCATTACCTATGCCACATAGACTATGGGATTCTATAAGTATGGATTTTGTAGTAGGATTGCCTAGAAATCAAAGAGACAGTGATTGCATTTTCATAGTCGTGGATAGGTTCTAAAAATTGATTCATTTCATTCATTGTAAGAAAACTAGTGATGCAACAAATATAGCTAACTTTTTTTTTCAAAGTGGTGAGATTGCATGGTATACCCAAGAGTATAGTATCCAATAGAGACACTAAGTTTGTGGGTCACTTTTGGAGAATGATTTGGAAGAATTTGGGCACCCATCTTGGTTTTAGTTTAGTTTACCATCCCCAAACGAATTGTCAAACATAATTAATTGATAGAATTTTGGGTAATATGTTGAGGTGCCTTATTGGAAACACACCAAGTAACTAGGATATGGCTTTAGCATAGGCTTATTTTGTGTATAATGATTCTCCAAATAGGAGTACAGGTTTCATCCCATTTTATATTGTATATGTTATGCATCCAAGGGGTGTATTTAAACTCGTAGATCTTGGTAATTTAGAGAGGAGACATGCAGATGGTGAGGACTTTTCCCAAGTTATCCATGACCTTCATGAAGAGGTCAAATTGCAAATGGAAGGAAGAAACCAACAATAAAAATAGTATGCTGATAAGAATAGAAGAGAAGCACATTTTTAGGTTGGTGATCTTGTTTTGGCTCATCTTAGGAATGAGAGATTTCTGAAAGGGGAATACAACAAACTAAAAATGAAGAAGATTGGTCCTTGTAAGGTTCTCATAAAGTTTTATGCCAATGATTATGAGATAGATCTTCCTTCTAATATGGGTATCTCACCCATCTTCAATGTGATTGATCTTTATTCCTACAAAGGTGAGGAAATAAATAGAATAGCATAAACAGAGTTTATTTTGAGTTGGGAATAGCAAGTGACCAAGCCAGCTCTGATTGAAATTGAATGTATCTTGGAGAAATAGTTGTTGAAGAAAACCCAAGGAAAGGAATACTTCAAGTACTTGGTTAAATAGAAGGATCATCCTTCAGAGGATGGAACTTGGTTATTAACTACTGAGATCTCCAACTACGATCATACTACTGATGACCTCATGAGTAGGAGCTCATAATTTTGTCTGTCTCCAAGGGATTTTGATTCAAGATCATCAACCTATGAAGTTTTGGTTTTATTTTGTTTTGTTTGGTGTTTTGGTTTTGTAAGTATTTATTCCCAAAATTTGGCTTGAGCATAGAAATAAGGGGCATGGTGTTATGGTGTAGGCTTGTGCTAATTTGAAGGTAACTTTTAATATGAAAAGGGAAACATTCTCAACACTACATGGGGTAGGAAGACAAGGCTGAATGAATAAAAATAGTTATATACATTGGCAGTTTGAAATAAGAGAAAAATGAAGATCATTGAATGCAAGTGGTGGGATGATTGACGTAGGAAAAAGAAGTAGTTACTAGGGGGCATAGAATAGGGGAGAGGGAAAATCATAATGAGAATGGTTTTTTCAATTGTAGACTCCAGATGAATGCCAAAAATAAATTATGCATCACACTGTTGACCTTGTTGTCTTTTCTTTGTATTGCTACCTCTAGCCATGGTGTTTTGGTTTTGCAAGTATTTATTCCCAAAATTTGGCTTGAGCATAGAAATAAGGGGCATGGTGTTATGGTGTAGGTCCGTGCTAATTTGAAGGTAAATTTTAATATGACAAGGGAAACATTCTCAACACTACGTGGGGTAGGAAGACAAGGTTGAATGAATAAAAATAGTTATATACATTGGCAATTTGAAAGAAGAGAAAAATGAAGATCATTGAATGCAAGTGGTGGGATGATTG
>VDFB02000003.1:330822574-331267280 GCA_007258455.2 Sequoia sempervirens
AAGCTAGTGGGCCCACTGACTTGCCAATTTGGTGAAATTGGAAAAATAGTGGCCTGTTTGAAAAAATGGGTCCGAGAAGTGGGGTCTCTCGGTGATGTAAATCATTGAGAGACCCCACTTCTCAAACCCATTTTTTCAAACAGGCCGTCAGGTTGCCAATTTCATTGAATTGGCAAGCTAGTGGGCCCTATACCCTCTACCCTTTATCTCTCTCCCACTCACTTTGTGTCTCTCTATCTCTCTCTCTCAAGTCTCTACCTCCCACCTCCTCTCCCTCTCTCAAGTCTCTCTCTCTCACTCACTCCCACTCTCTCTCTCCCCTCTACCCTTAACCCTAAACTCTAAACCCTTAACCCTTAAACCCTAAACCCTCTACTCTTAACCCTCTACCCTATATCTCTCTCAATTATATCCCTCCTACCCCCTCTCCCTCTCTCAAGTCTCTCTCTCTCATTCACTCACTCCTATCTCTCTCCTCGCTACCCTTAACCCTCTACCCTCTACCCTCTACCCTTAAACCCTTAAACCCTTAAACTCTCTACCCTAGCTTGCCAATTCGATGAAATTGGGAATGTTGTGGCCTATTTGAAAAAATGGGTCCAAGAAATGGGGTCTCCCGGTGATTTACATCGCTGGGAGACCCCATTTCTTGGACCCATTTTTTCAAACAAGAAAGTTAGGTTGCCAATTTCACTGAGTTGCCAAGCTAGTGGGTCCACTGGATTTCCAATTCAGTGAAATGGGAAATGTAGTGGCCTATTTGAAAAAATGGGTCCAAGAAATCACTGGGAGACCCCATTTCTTGGACCCATTTTTTCAAACAGGACAAGTTAGGTTGCCAATTTCACTAAATTGGCAACCTAGTCCCATTGGCTTGCCAATTTGGTGAAATTGGCAATGTAGTGGCCTGTTTGAAAAAATGGGTCCAAGAAATGAGGTCTCCCGGTGATGTAAATCACCAAGAGACCCTATTTCTTGTACCTATTTTTTTAAACAGACCAAGTGATGGAGAGGTAGTGGGAGGGAGATAGAGAGAGATAGATAGAGGGAGCAAGAGAGAGAGTGGTAGGGATTGATTAAGCAAGAGGTATGTAGAAAGAGGGAGAGGGTAGATAGAGACAATTAGAGAGGGTAGGAGATAGGGAGGGAGGGAGAGGTGAGATGTATAGATAGAGAGAAAGGGATTAGGGTGGAGGACCTATAGAGTTGATGATTTAGGGTGTTGGGTCTCTACCATCAACCCAATACCCTCTACCCTCAACCCTAATCCCTCAACCATTAAACCCAAGAAAAATCTCTACCCTAATCCCTAAACCCTAAGAGCGAGTGAGAGAGAAAGGGAGTGATGAAGAGGTAGTGGGAGGGAGATAGAGAGAGATAGATAGAGGGAGCGAGAGAGAGTGGTAGGGATTGATTGAGCAAGAGGTGCATAGAAAGAGGGAGAGGGTAAATAGGGACAATTAGAGAGGGTAGGAGAGAGGGAGGGAGAGAGAGGTGAGATGTATAGATAGAGAGAAAGGGATAGGGGTTGAGGGTATAGGGTTGAGGGATTAGGGTGAAGGACCTATAGGGTTGATGATTTAGGGTATTAGGTTGAGGGTATAAGGTTAAGGGATTAGGGTTGAGGGTAGAGGGTAGAAGGTTTAAGGGTTTAGGGTTAAAGGGTTTAGGGTAGAGGGTTTCAGGGATAGGTTTGAGGGTATATGGTATAGAGGTTGAGGGTTGAGGGTTTAAGGGTTGAGGGTTGAGGGATTAAGGGTTGAGGGTTGAGAATTAAGGGTTGAGGGTTTAATGTAGAGGGTAGAGAGTAGAGGGTTTAAAGGTTTAGGGTTTAAGGGTTGAGGGTTGAGGGTAGAGGATTGAAGGTATAGGGTTGAGGGATTATGGTTGAGGGTCCAATGTATAGGGTAGAGGCTATAGGAGTTGAGGGATTATAGTTTAAGGGTTTAGGGTTGAGAGAAGAGGGTAGAGGGTTTAAGGGTTGAGGGATTAAGGGTTGAGGGTTGAGGGTTTAGGGTTGAGGGTAGAGGGTTTAGGGTTTAGGGTATAGGTTTGAGGGTATATGGTTGAAAGATTATGGTTGAAGGTCCAATGTACAAGGTAGAGGGTATAGGGGTTGAGGGTTAAGGGTTTAAGGGTTGAGGGTTGAGGGATTAAGGGGTGAGGGTTGAGAATTGAGGATTGAGGGTTTAATGTATAGGGTAGAGGGTTTTAGGGTTTATGGTTTAAGGGTTGAGGGTTTAAGGTTGAGGGATTAGGGTTGAGGGATTAGGGTTGAGGGTTGAGAATTAAACCATAAACCTTGCACCCTCAAACCTCATACCCTAAACCCTAAACATTATCCCTTAACCCTTAACCCTATAATTAAATGTTAAACCCTACATTAAACCTTGTACCCTAAACCTTAAACCCTAAAACCTCAACCCTAAACCCTAAACCCAATACCCTCAACCCTATACCCAATATCCTAAACCCCAATCCCTATACCCTATACACTTAACCCTACACCCCCAACCTTGAACACTATACCTCAACCCTCAACACTATACCTTCAACCCTAAACCCTACACCTTCAACCCTCATCCCTATACCCTATACCCTCAACCTTATAACCTAAGCCCTAAACATCATCCCTCAACCCTATACTTAAACCCTAAACCATAAATTCAACCTTGTACACTAAACCCTAAACCCCAAACCTCAATCCTAAATCCAATACCCTCAACCCTGTACCCAATATTCTAAACCCTAATCCCTATAACCTAGACACTTAGCCCTATACCCTCAACCTTGAACACTATCCCTCAACCCTCAACCCTATACCTTAAACCCTAAAACCTACACCCTCAACCTCATCTCTATACCCTACACCCTCAACCTCATACCCTAAAACCTAAACATTATCCCTCAACCCTATACTTAAATGAAAAACCCTACACTCTCAAGCCTTAACCCTATACCTTATACCCTTAACCCTACACCCTACACCCTAATCCCTATAACCTATACACTTGATCTCATACCATCAACCCTGAACATTATACCTCAACCCTCAACCCTCAAACTTATACATAAATCTTAAACCATAAACCATAACCCTAAACCTAATATCCTCAACCCAACACCCTAAACTATATACCCAATATCCTAAACCATAATCTATATATCCTATACACTTAACCTTATACTCTCAACCCTAAACACTATCCCTCAACCCTCAACCCTATACCTTAAACCCTAAACCCTAAACCCTCATCCCTCATCCCTCATCCCTATACCCTCAACTTTATACCTAATATCCTAAACCATAATCCCTATTCCCTATACACTTAAACCTATAACCTCAACCCTATACCTTAAACACTAAACCTTACACCCTCAACTCTCATAGGGGGAGAAAGAAAGAGGGGAAGGGAGGGAATGGGGAGAGAGGGAGAGAGAGAGGTTGGGAGGGAAAGAGGATATAAAGATAAGTAGAGAGGGAAGTAGAGGTAGAGAGAAATGAGAGATAAAGAGTAGATAAGGAAGGAAAAATGGAGTGAGAGGTATGGAGGGAGAGAGAGGGAGGTGAGATAGAGAGTAGTAAAGAGAGTGTGGTAGGGAGTGATAGATGGATATGTAGGTAGAGAGGGATAGGTGAGATAGAGAGAAATAGAGAGAGATAGAGATGGAGGGTAGGAAGGAGGGTGGGTGAGAGAGGGGAGGAAGGGAGAGGTAAAGAGAGATAGGTGAGATAAAGATAATTAGAGAGATAATGGTGACATATAGAGAAGGGGAGAGTTACATAAAGGGAAAGAGAGAATGGTGAGATAGAGAGAAGAGAGCGAGAGAGAAAGAGAAAGAGGGTGAGGGAGGAGTGAGAGAGAGTGGGAGAGAGAGAGAGAGGTAGAGGGAGGGAGAGGAGAGATAGAGAGTAGATAGGGGAAAAGGTAGGGAGGGAGAAATATAGTGAGAGAGAGAGGGCTAGGGGATATAAAGATAATTAGAGAAAGGAGAGGTAGAGAGAGAAGTAGAGAGCGAATCGAATAAGGGAGGGAGAGAAGTGAGATAGAGAGGTGTAGAGAGAGTGGTAGGGAGTGATGGATGGAGAGGTAGGTAGAGAGGGATTAGGGAGATAAATATTAGAGAGGAAAGGAGAGGGAGATGTATGGAGGGAGAGAGAGGGAGGTGAGAGAGAGGTGAGATAGAAAGAAATAGAGAGAGTGTAGTAGGGAGTGATGGAGGGATATGTAGGTAGAAAGGGATAGGTGAGATAAAGAGAAGTAGAGAGAGATAGAGATATAAGGAAGGAGGGAGGTCAGGAAAGAGATGGGAGGAAAGGAAAGGTAAAGAGGGATAGGTGAGATAAAGATACATAGAGAGAGAATGGTGACATATAGAGAAGTAGAGAGTTACAGAGAGGGAAATAGAGAATGGTGAGATAGAGAGGAGAGAGTGAGAGAGAAAGAGGGTGAATGAGGATTGAGAGAGAGTGAGTGAGAGAGAGGTAGAGGGAGGGAGAGGAGAGATAGAGAGTAAATAGGTAAAAAGGTATGGAGGGAGACATCTAGTGAGAGAGAGAGAGTGCTAAGGTAGATAAAGATAATTAGAGAGGGAAGGAGAGGTAGAGAGGGAATGAGGGAGGAAGAGAGAGAAGCAAGATAGATAGGTGTAGAGAGAGTTTTAGGGAGTTATGGATGGAGAGGTATGTAGAGAGGGATTAGGAAGATAGAGATTAGAGAGGGAAGGAGAGGGAGAGGTATGGATGGAGAGAGTGGGAGGAGATAGAGAGTAATAGAGAGAGAGTGGTAGGCTGTGCTGATAGAGATCTAGGCAGAGAGGGAGAGGGAGACAGATAAGCAGCAGAGAGGGAGGAGAGGAGATAAAGATACAGAGGAAGGGAGGAGGTAGAGAGAGGAGATATAGAGAGAAGCAGAGAAGGAATGAGGAGGGAGAGAGAGAGAGGCAGGGAGGAGAGAAACGAGATGGTGAGAGGTAGAGAGAGAGTGGCAAGGTTTGATGGATGCAGAGGTAGGTAGAGAGAGGGATTGGGAGATAGAGAGTAGATAGGGAAGAAGAGAGGGAGAGAGAGGGAGGTGAGAGAGGGGTGAGGTAGAGAGAAATAGAGAGAGTAGTAGGGAGTGATGGAGGGAGAGGTAGGTAGAGAGAGAGAGAGGGAGAGGGAGAGAGAGGGAGAGGGAGAGAGAGAGAGGGAGAGAGAGAAGTGAGGTAGAGAGAATTAGAGGGAAAATGAGAGCGAGAGAGAGAGTTCTTAAGATCAAGGGAGAGAGAGTTAGATAAAGGGATGGATATAGTGAGAGAGAGGTATAGAGTGTAAGGGATAAAAATGAGTGAGATAGAGAGAGAAATAATACAACTTGTTGATTACTGAAATTTGACCTTCTGATTACTGAAATTTGACTAAGTTTAAAATTTTTGAGATCTTTCAAAAGCTATAATTTGCATTATAACTCCTAGAGATCCAAAACAACTCTCAAACATCCTAAAACTATATACAAGAAATATAACTTAAAGTATAAGAAAGTAAACCTCCATATGTAAATGTACCTTTAAACCTTAAACCCTTAAACCCTCTACCCTATAACCTTAACCCTCCATCCCTCTATCTCTCTCCCACTCCCTTCTTCTCTCTCTCTCTCAAGTCTCTCCCTCCTACCCCCTCTCCCTCTCTCAGGTCTCTCTCACTCACTCACTCACTCCCTCTATCTCTCTCCCCTCTACCCTTAGCCCTCTACCATATACATTGGATCCTCTATCTTTGTCCCTCCCTCCTCTTCTCTACTTCTCTCTATCTCACTTCTCCCTCCATCTCTCCCTCCATCCATCCCTTCCTCTCTACCCTAATCCCTCAACACTATACCCTTAACCTTTCAACCCTTAAACACTCAACCCTAAACCCTAAACCTTTAACCCTTAACCCTTAAACCCTTAACCCTTAACCCTTAACCCTTAACCCTTAAACCCTAAACCCTTAAACCCTCTACCCTCACCCTCAACCCTATACCCTCAGCATGACCCTTAACCCCAGGCGACTCTACCTAATCCTCAGCCTCACCCTTAATCCATCAACCCTTAAATCTCAACCCTCAACCCTCTACTCTCAACCCTCAACCCCTATACCCTCTATCCTATACATTGGACCCTCTACCCTAATCCCTCAACCCTCAACCCTCAACCTTAAACCCTCAACCCTCAAACCCTTAAACCATCTATCCTCTACCCTATATGCTCTACCCTATACATTAAACCCTCAATCGTCAATTCTCAACTATCAACCCTTAATCCCTCAACCCTAGGTAGGTAGAGAAACACAGGTGAGATACAAAGTGATAAAGGGAGAGATAGGTAAATAGAGGGAGAGGGGAGATAAATAAAGGTAGAGAGGGAAGGAGACGTAGAGAGAAGTAGAGAGGGGAGGGAGTGATAGGTAGGGAGGAGATATAGGTGAGTGTGTGTGTGTATGTGATATAGAGAGGGAGGGAGAGGAGAGATAGAAAGTAGAGAGGGAAAGAGGTAGGGAGGAGATAGTTGAGATATAAAGTGATGGAGGGAGAGGTGGGTAAAGAGAGGGAGAGGGGAGATAAAGATAAATAGAGAGGGAATGAGATGTAGAGAGAGATGATAGATAGAGAGAAGTAGAGAGTGGAGGGATGGAGGGAGAGGAAAGGAGGAGATAAAGGTGAGTGTGTGTGAGAGGGAGAGAGAGTGAGGAGAGAAAATGAGGTGAGAGAGGAAGGGGAAGAGAGGAAGTGGGGAGAGAGAAAGAGAGTAGAGAGGGAAGGGGGAGAGATAGAGAGTAGAGAGGGAAGGAGAGTAAAAGAGAAAGAGGGGGGAGGGAGAGAGAGAGGTAGAGAGTGTTAGGTAGTGGAAGGAGAGGTAGGTAGATAGGGAAGGAGAGAGGGAGGGATAGGAGGGAGAGAGGGAAGGAGGGAGGGAGATGGAGAGAGAGCAGTGAGATAGAGAGTAGAGAGGTAAGGAGAGAATGAGAAAGAGAGATAAAGAGAGAGAGGGAGGTAGAAAGGAGTAGGCAAGATAGAGAGAGGAAAGGAGGGAAAGTGAGATAGAGAGATAATGGTAATTTAGAGAGGAGGGAGTGAGGGAGAGATGTAGATAGAGGGAGGGAGAGGAGAGATAGAGAGTAGAGAGAGAAAGAGGTAGGGAGGGAGACATAGGTGAGATACAAAGTGATGGAGGGAGAGGTAGGTAAAGGGAGAGAGGGGATATAAAGATAAGTAGAGAGGGAAGGAGATGTAGAGAGATAGAGAAGAGATAGAGAGAAGTAGAGAGGGGAGGGAGGGAGGCAGATGTAGGGAGGAGATAGAGGGGTGTGTGAGAGAGAGGGGAGAGAGGGAGGAAGGGAGAGAGAGAGGGAGTGGAGATAGAGAGGAGAGAGAAGGAGAGAGTGAGAGAGAAAGATGATACAACTTGTTGACTACTAAAATTTGACCTCCCGATTACTGAATTTTTACATGATGATTCCTAAAATTTGACTAAGTCTGAAATTTTTAAGATCTTCCAAGAACTAGAATTTGCATTATAACTCCTAGAGATCCGAAACTACTCTCAAACATCTTGCCTATATACATGAAATATAACTTAAAGTATAAGAAAGTAAACATCCATACGTAAATGCCAACTTATACTTAAATGTTTATTTCATGTATATAGTTTCCTTGAACAATAACAAGAAGAAAGAGACAAGAAAAAGAGAAGAAAAAATTTCAATGTAGACCAAAACGTGAGCACGTTATAATGTGCTTGCATTTTGTTAATGCATTCGCAAAACTCAAAAGCCATGTCAAAACTGAGATATAACGCGAGCGCGTTATAATGTACACACATTATATCTAGTGCATTGGGAATACCAAAGCCTTAGGATTGGTATTTGCCTTGGAATACCAACCCAAAGGCTTGGAGGGCATTCTCAATGACCAGAGACGTGTTTTTAAAAATTCTACAATATTTCACATAATCGGGTTCATGCTCACTGTCAAGATTGCACGTGGTTCAATATCAAACAAATCAAACATCTGGGTAGTGTTAGGTTCTCTCTTAGCTATCCAACGATGTAATTTTTTTCACTTTCTAACAATGATAAGCCTTTCATCCATAATTTCTTTTGTTAGTATGTCTATTTTTTGGCAAAAAATAGTGTTTGGTTTATGTTTTGTTATAAATTAACCGTTCATCAAAATTTTAACTAAATTACATTTTTAGAAACTAGACTCCATTCTACAAATTTTTTAAAAAATAAATTAGTTTCCAAAATTTGTAGGGGTAGCATGGCCAAAATTCTATTTTTTAGGAAGTGTCCACTTTGAAAATTAGTAAAAAATAAAATATTCATTAAAAAATTATCAGAAAAAACATGCATCAACTACATATTGTTAGCTAACTTCTGACTGTAGATATTTTAAAAATACTAAAAAAAAAATTACCGTACGAGGGTCATACAAGAGTTGCTATGTTATATTTTTCAGACAAAAACAACACCAATTTGTGTATGTCCCTTGTTTGAACCTCTTAATCTCAACCATTTTCAAAATAAATTAATAGTTTAGAAAGTAGACTCAGAGCATTTCGATCCTTCATTTTGTTCCATCTCAAAATTTTGAGTGTAATTATCCTCAATTTCATGTCCAATGTCAGTATTTCCTGATTTCAAAAAAAAAGTGGCCACTTAAGCCCCCTTTTTGGGAACCATCTTAGTGCACTTACCCTTATAAAGGTTAGATTTCCTTTCAAGAGAGATAAAATACTTAGTATTTTTTTGTGTTGTGATGTAAAAAAACACTTGTCAACAAGTACCTCATCATGGTAGTTCCTAATATTAAAATTTATTAAGCATTGTTCATTGACCAAAGATTTGTGGACCTTCTGCATCCATACAAATTGATATGGATGTGGATGCCTCCTTTCTAACTAAAATTTTTTAACCATATCATCTGAAAAATATTATTAGTGCTTCCACTATCAATGATAGCATCACAAAATTTACCTCCAAATTTTCCCCTTGTGCAAAATAAATTATTTCTTTGAACTGGTTCTTTTTCTTCATTTATCAAGGCTCTCCTAATGAAAAGGGTCTTTCATCTTTTTTCATCTTTAAGAATGCTTAGAATCCACTTCCTCATCTACATACACAACTTGTGCATTACCTTTAGGTCTTCTATTTTTCCTTCCTTGATGTTGTAAACACTTGTATGCTCAATGTACTTCTTCTCCATATTGGAAAAAAATTCCTTGGTGTAGGAGCACCTAGTTGAGTTCATGCCTCCCTGAGGCAATTTTGTCATTTTGGATTCATGGTTGGTTTTATTTGTACTAAGGTCATATTTGGACCATGTTGAATGTATTTGGATCATTTTTAGGTTGCTAGGTGTGATAGATAGGCGGGTTGTTAAAAGATGCCAATTTTGTAAATGTTGTCATTGTGAAAAAGTGCAAAAAAGCACTAAATGGGAATATGAAGGGTCAAATGATGAAATAATGTGAGGAGTCAACTATTTTTAGTTGGAGATGCTTGGAAATGTTATATAAGGCATTTTTGAATGTTGAGAAGGATGGAATGGTGTAAAATTTGAAATTTGAATACTAAAACCCTTGCTTTTCCTGCATTTTTCATAGAAATATGTTGTTACGGAGTTTGGTGCAGCTTGGTACAACCTAGTAATGCACATTTATGAATTGGAATTGTTAAAGGGGTGAATTATATTTTATTTTATTTTTGTCTCACCTGATTTTATCACGTTTTGAGAATTTGAGTGTTTTACTAAAATCAGCCAGAAAACCCTATTTTTGAGGGTTTGAGAGGAAGAAAATGATTTTGTGACCCATTCCACAGGTAGAAATGCTTGAAAATTGGTGGAATGGGTGAATTTAGATAGTTATTGATGTTTATGGTGGTTTTAGGAGCAGGGGTTAGGGTTTGGAGACATTTGGTTGATACCCTAGGTGGAAAACACCATGTTTTAGGCATGAAAGGATGGCTAGAGACTAGGGTTTGATGAAAGACTTATGGAAATTGATTTGTGATGGTTTTGTGAGCATGTTCAGGTCATATTTGATGTTTTTTAGGTGTTGTATTGGAGTCTATACCCATGGAGTATACATATTCAATAAACCCCTATGTGTGCAAGCCTAATTAGGCCTTTAGGATAGCGTAGCAACAAGTTTTTGAGGGATATGTTCCAAAGTAACCCCATATGAATTTAAGATATGTTATAGAAGGGATTAATGCGTATCCAAATCAGTTTTTATATTGCAGGTTTAAGTTTTATTTTTAAAATTATGTCAAAATTACCTTATTTGCTACTCTCATCAAAGCATAGTGGAAGATTGTGAAAAAAGTCATTTGTTTGAAGTGATAGGGTTTGGAATTTTCAAATTTCATTGATATTATGTTAATTTGGAGTCTCCCACCTACTCCACATCAATTGGTATCAGAGCTAGAAGACCATAAGAGGAAGTTGTGAGAGAAGGTTTGTTGTATCCCCCAACAGTGATGAAGTTGGGTAGAAGGTGTGCAAATTTCTTCCACTAAAAGGAAGTGGGTAGAAGAGGTCTTGGAGAGTGCATCTTCTAGAATCCTATTGGGTAGAGGATAGTTGAGTGTGTGAAGAATGGATGTGTGGAAGAGATACTTGCAGAGTGAGGGTTTACAAAAAAAGAAACAAGTGATGAAAAAAAAGAAAAAGAGATAAAGGAGAAAAAGGAGAAGAAAAAAGAAGAAGATGTGGATCAAGAGATAAAGGAGTTGAGGCAGGATTTGGAACTAATGATGGAAATTCAAGAAAATATGGAAGAAAGAGTGAAGATTGATCTATGCAAACTTGACATTTACTAGTCAAGAAGACAATTATGTGGCCTATCAAGAAGATTATTTTGAAGAGAAGGCAAGTGGTGATAATATAACCTTTGTTGATGGAGGAAGATAAAGAACAAGCCAAGCAAGTTGATGTGATGATAGTTGAGAGGGAAGAGTTCATCAAAGTAGAAGAAGAAAAACACATGGAGGTTGTAGTTGTTTCAAACCTTGAAGAAAAGGATAATGGACATTCTATTTCAATTAATTCAGGGGTTCCTAAACCTGAGAAAATAGTAATTGTAGGGGCAAAGCATCATGTGGAAGAGGGGGAAAAAAAAACTAAAGAGTGTAAGGATGAGTTGCAAAGGAAGATGGGAAAGTTCAAGCATGCACCTAAAGTGAAGAAGAAGAATAGAAGAGGTATATTTGTAGCAGGTTCAACAATGTTTTTAGATGAGGAAGGAATGCACAAATTTCTTGTTGAGATTGCAAGGAGGGATAGACCCAAGTTCAAGATGAAGCAACTACATGTTGAAGTTGACAAATACAATCAAGAGACATATGTGGAAGTAGCAACTTTACCTTTTTCTTTGTTCTTTTCACAAGTGATTGTGGTTGTAGGTTGTGGTGTAGGTTCTCATGTATTTGTAGGTCCTCACTCAAGGGACTTGAGTTCTTTTTCCATGGGGAGTATGGTGTAGGAGCACCTAGTTGAGTTCATGCCTCAATGAGACAATTTTGTCATTTTGGATTGATGGTTGGTTTTATTTGTAATAAGGTCATATTTGGACCATGTTGAATGTATTCGGGTCATTTTTAGGTTGCTAGGTGTGATAGATATAGGTGGGTTGTTAAAAGTTGCCAATTTTGTAAATGTTGTCATTGTGCAAAAGTGCAAAAAATGCACTAAATGGGAATATGAAGGGTCAAATGGTGAAATAATGTGAGGAGTTATTTGTTTTGGTGTGGGATGCTTGGAAATGTTATATAAGTCATTTGTGAACGTTCAGAAGGATGGAATGGTGTAAAATTTAAAATTTGAATACTAAAACCCTTGCTTTTCCCGCGCTTTTCATAGAAATATGATGTTACAAAGTTTGGTATAGCCTGATAATGCAAATTTATGAATTGGAATTGTTAAATTTCATTTTTTTTTGTCTCACCTGATTTTATCATGTTTTGAGAATTTTAGAGTGTTTTTACTAAAATTAGCCAGAAAACCCTATTTTTGAGGGTTTGAGAGGAAGACAATGACTTTGTGACCCATTCCACAGGTAGAAATGCTTGAAAATTGGTGGAATGCGTGAATTTAGATAGGTCTTGATGTTTATGGTGGTCGCAGGAGCAGGGGTTAGGGTTTGGTGAGATTTGGTTGATGCCCTAGTTGGAAAATGCCATGTTTTAGGCATGAAAGGATGGATAGAGACTAGGGTTTGATGAAAGACTTAGGAAAAATTTATTTGTGATGGTTTGGTGAGCATGTTCAGGTCATATTTTATGTGTTTGAGGTGTTGGCTTGGAGTCTAGACCCATGGAGTAAACAGATTCAATAAACCCCTATGTGTGCAAGCCTAATTAGGCATTTAGGACAACACAACAACAAGTTTTTGAGGGATATGTTCTAAAGTAACCCCATCTGCATTTAAGATATGTTATCTAGAAGGGATTAATGGGTATCCAAATTAGTTTTTATATCATGGTTTTGAGTTGTCTTTTGCAAATTATGTCAAAATTACCTTATTTGATGCTCTCATCAAAGCATAGTGGAAGATTGTAAGAAAAGTCATTTGTTTGAAGTCTGGGATTTGCAAAGTTCATTGAGATTGTGTTAGTTTGGAGTTTCCCACCTACTCTGCATCATTTTTCTATTTAGTATCCTCTTCTAGAGCCCCATCTAGGTCTTCCTCTTCTTCTTCATTCACCATAATTTTGGTCATGAGGGCGATAGGAATTATCTCCTCTTTGGTTCTTGTCACACCCCATCTTGTTATTACTAATTTACTTTTACCTTCACAGGTAAAAAGTATGGTAAATGTAATCATGATTTTGATATGTTTGTTAAATAAATGGAATACTGAAATACATATTAAGGTATTATTACCTTGGAAGAGTAATTATGTTACATTGATGATGAACATGTATTGCTATATGAATATGCTTAAGTTTTATGATGCATATGGATTTATATATATGAACATAGGTCGATTTTTTATATGGAACATAGAATGACTTGTATATGAGATATGCAAGGTATTTAAAGGACGAATAATACATATGTTAACTTTGGATAAAGGTCAAACCATATGCAAGTTATTGTGCAACAATAAAGGTTGATATGAAATAAAAACATAAGTCAATACTATTGGAAATGCATCTTTAAATTATTAACAATGAATTAATCCAACTTGGACGCTATTATACAAAGTAATGGAATATTTATGAGCTGTAGTATAAGCATAAAATGCATGATAATAGGAAAAACATTCAACAAGCTTTGAAATGGTCAAAAGCACCTTTTGAATGCTACTTTGAAGGGCGAATCATCTTTGATTTGTTGCTCATTGAAACCATGACTAAGTTGACTTTTTTGAGTGTTTCTTGTAAAATGTAGACTATTTCAAAGAGAAAAACTAAGCCAAGAGATAAGGAATAGTGGCTACAAGGTGATCCCACAATATTGGTTTACATTTTTTGGCAAACTGGACACTGAACTATTTTTTTCTAACTAAATCTTCACTTTTGGGCACCTATAGTGGCTAAACTGTGAGGAATTTGAAGATGATGCAAACTAGTGATGTGAAACTTATTCTATAGATTCTAAATATATTTTTTTTCAAAACTTTTGGAATCAGATTGCACTTCTTTTTCCATCTCCTTCGAAAAATAGTTTTTATCAATAAACACCATTTTTAAGGAGTGATGCTCACCGTATACAACATAATTTTTTTTCTATGAAGGATAAAATTCTTTTTTTTTTGAATTTAGATTTGTAACTACAATATCTAACCCTTTCATTTGGTTTAATAGTTTTTTATTGAATATTTTTTCCTTAATCAAGTTTTAAAGTCAAACCAATTACAATTCAGACATAAGCAGACTATATACAACATAAATTTTTTGTATGTATCAAAATTCAATTTTTTTTACTAGATCAAGGACATCAATACTTAGCCTACACATATTTGTCAGAATTTTATTTTGATAATCTAATATTTTTCCACATGTGCAAAACAAAAGGCTTGATTTTCAGTGAAAAACCTATGTTTAATCTGAAAACTAAAAAAACAAATACATAATAAAACCAAAACATATTAAAATTATATTTGATGGATAACTCGTTTCAAGGACTACCATTATCTAGTTGGGTTTGTGAAGTCTCCTCCATTTTCATCCTCAACTCGAGCTTCAAAGGGAAAAATTCTACAATTTTTTGGTGCCAGAGGGGGAGAAGGGGGGAAAAGGGGGGTTTGAATGAACCTAGGTTTGAGCGAACCCCCCTTGGAGGTTTGCTTGAACCTGGGTTCATTTGAACCCTGTCCAAGTGAACCCCCTTTCTACAAATTTTATCTTAATTTTTTTATTCTGGGAAATGTGAACTATGTGGGACCCATCATTTAATAGGTTTCACTCGAGGGGGGGTTTGAGTGAACCCTTAGTGGGTTCATTCAGACCTTAAGTTCGTTCGAACCCCACAAAACCCAAAAATTTTTCATGGGGGTGTTTTTTGCAATTTCACTTCCTCAACGAAATTGTAAACCAGTTTTGTGGGATCACCCTACAACATGGTGCCAACTTATGAATGCTCTTAATTTTGTAGAATTCTAACTTGGTTGCAATTCAACTGTCAACATTTAATCATGTGCACTTTTGAATTAGTCTTTGCTATTGTCAAATAGAGGGGTCAATCTACAACATTTTGTGATGATTTTACACTTAGTTTATTGCCACCTTTTAGCTATATGATATGAATCAACTTTCATGAAGAAAGCTGTCATTTTGCATGCCTTTTTTGTAGGATACAACATCTCATTTTCTTGTATAAATAGAGAGGCTAGTACTCTCATTTGGACACACTTTTATTTTGCAAATTTATTCCATTGTAATTATTCTAAGAGTTGTATATCCTAAGAGCTGAGAGTTATTATGAGAGAGTTGTGAATTACTTGTGAGTGCATATTGCTATCTTGAGAGAAAAGTCATAGTGAAGTATTGCTCCGAGAGAGCTAAGTGAAGCTAGAAGTTTCTGTTGGAAAGTTGTGCATCAAGTCAATCAATTGGATTAAGCATATTACAGGCATGAGGATCTAGTCTTCTCTTATTTGTCTTTATTTATGAAAGAATGAGATATGAATGCTTTGTTTGAATTGCTTGAGAATACATGCACTAGGAAATCATAGCATTTTGCTTTGGAAAGGAAATGAAGCTACTTTATGCTTTTCTATGAAAGTGTTTGTATATACTCCATAAAAGGAGAGTTTGGTTGTCATTGGTATTACATACCAGAAATGATGAATAAGGGAAGTTTCTTTTAATACTCCTATATACCCTATACAAGAATTAGATATGGATGTTCTATACATAGATAGTTTAGAATAAATGTATAATGTGAAATATGTCAATGTCATAAAGTGACTTGGCACTGTTATCTAATTATGCTAGAAAACCTTGGAATGATAGGGTTAGAATTACAAAAGGGAAAGTATGAAAGATATGATGTGATGTTATGCAAACCACATCAAATATCTTTACATTAATGATCACTTGATCATACTATACTCTTGAATGGAACCCTAGGTTTAGATTAACCTATTAGGGTCAAGAAGTATTATCTGATTAAAGAATGAGATCTTGGGTAGAGTTTTACCTACTAGGTTGGGATTTATACTTTACTCATTGGTTGGGAATAGCCTACTTAGTTGAGTTGTTCAATTGGTCTTGATTGGAACATATAGGATTAGAGTAACCTATATAAGATTCAGACTAGTCATTGGTTGATGACTATATCCTAAGATTAGGATGTATCAAGGTTAAATATCACCTTTGTGATTAAGCCAAATCACTTGAGTTTATGAAATTCTATATGTTTGGAATGTAGGTGGGAAATACCTAGTAAGTTAGAGTTGCTACTTGACTAGTTGCATTACACTCTTAATATGAAGTTATAGTATTGACAAGAGTAGACTCTTTGTTTAAACCCTTTTAATTAAGGAGAATATTCTCTCGAATGGAATCATCTATTGATATGATTATTCTTCAATTGAGGTAATTCATTGATGTGATTATACTCTTGATGAGAATCACTTATTGATGTGATAAATTATTGAAGGGAGTTAGTTATATATTAATATTTAATCTATGATTAGATGAAGCTTATGTAGCTATGCTTTAGCTTATAAAGTTAAACCTAGGACTAGGTTTTTTGTTGAAGGGAATAGATTGTTAAGAAGTTTATGTAAAGTTAATTTGTAAACTAGAAAAGCTCATATGTTATACTTGGGATAGGAATTTCCATTGAAGGGGTAACTTATGCTTAGGCTTAATTGGTAGACATACCATTGTATTTTGGGAAAAAATGAGAGTAGGTTATTTTTGGGGTTAAAGATTACCCATTGGAGGAAATTACCTAAGCATAGTATATGAACAGTCATAATCCAAACTGAGCTATAGAAGTGTATGTAAATAGGAAGACTATCACTCGAAGTACTGGAGTGTGAGAATAGTTTGGCCAAAGTAGTGTAAGTTGCCACTATTTACACTGTCA
Organism: Sequoia sempervirens; assembly: GCA_007258455.2. Classification (NCBI taxonomy): domain Eukaryota; kingdom Viridiplantae; phylum Streptophyta; class Pinopsida; order Cupressales; family Cupressaceae; genus Sequoia; species Sequoia sempervirens. The sequence continues at coordinate 330,839,143 of VDFB02000003.1, forward strand.
GTTCACTATCTTCCATTTATGAATTCTAGTTTGGGATTTTCATAATCGTATAGGATACAACCATATGACTAGGTTCTAGTTTGTAGGACACAACACTAAGCTCATATAGGCTATTGTTATGGGGTTTACCAACCAATCTCTTCGTTCAAGGGTAGGTCCCTCTCACCTGCAAGGTAGATGTGTGGGGACCACATTTAAGTCTGTGGTTTGAGGAAAAGTGCTTGAGTGATGCTTGTCCTCATTAGTTGGAGGTTGAGGTTTGTGGATGTTTGCACTAGCATTGGGGATAGTTGGAGTGTATGCACCTATGAGCGAATGCATCCAGAAGGTATGCAACATTGTAGTGACATCGAGACTAGTTTGTATATCTATTGCCAGATGAAGCTCAAAGGAGCTATGTATGTATCATGTACCCATTTATATGGAAGGATGTAATCATGGATGATGTACTTGAGTTCATTCAATATGACATCTATGTAATGGAAAGATTTGTGAAATTACAATGGAATGCAATGGAAGTTTGGAAATAGTGTTATTTCAAATATGCATGTAATTTACATTATGGAAAGAAAATTTTTATTGCTATGTCATGGCATCATAGAATATTCACTTAATGTGAAATCTTTGGAATGTTACTGAGTAGAACACCGAGGCTGTTACAATTCCGAATTGGACCAACTTCTTCACTCTTATTTTGATCTTCATTACACCCTCTATAGTATCTTCAACTAGTCCTTCCACCACAACCTCTTCCTCTTTGCTTTCTTTCCAATCTTCTATTCATATTCTCTTCTACCTTCAAGGAAAACTAATAAGAATCTTCTATGATAGTCATTCTAACCAAGCTTATCTCCTCTTGAATACTTAGCTTCAATCCATTTATATAATGGGTTACCTTCTCCTTGTTGGCCTCTGAATGGACTATTATGATGATGACCTTATAGAACTCTTATGTGTAATGTTTGACATACTTTCCTACTTTCTTCAAACCTTAAATCATCTTTAGCAAATCTAACTCACAATCAACAAGAATGAACTCTCTTTTTAACTTTTTCATCATTCAGTCCCATCTAGTGATTTTCTCTTTTCCTATTCTATTTCTTTCTAGTTGTACTTCTTTCTTCCAAATTTTGGCATGAAATTTCAATTTGGTATTTGCGAATTTAAACCTCCTAAGATCTTCTACCTCTTCGTACTCAAAGTACTCTTCCATACAATTAATCCAATTGATCAACTCTTCCAAATTGAGATTTTTTGAATATGTAGAAACTTCAATCTTTGGCCTTTTCCCAATCTTGAGAGGGCCTTCACAATCAAAATTTCTAAGGATCTTCTATTGCATCTTGTTCTTCTTCATATTATGCTTCTTCTTCTACTTCATCCTCATTCTCTTCTCTTCTTCTAGGACCAATACCTCTACATATCTCCTCTTGAAGTGATTGAACCAATCTCTATAGGGATCTAAAACCATCTTCTAGTACAAAAATATTTCTTTCACCACCACAATTTCTTTGTGGAGGAATTCTAATCACCTTTTTGAGAAACCCACAACCAAAGTCCTAATGTGAACTGCCTCACATTCAACAAGATATTTACACACTCAAGAAATCCCACTCTAATACCACTTGATGAAGAGTACTTCTCCTCAAATAGAATCTCAAGGAAAAGAAGTATGCAAATTTTATTATTCCTTCAACAAATTAATTACAAAACCTATAATACAGCTACCAAGGTTATAAAACCTTTATTATAACAATATGGGTTGTAATACCAATAGGAAAATAAGGCATATAATTCTAGAACTGACAATATTGACCATTGATATAGCAAGAACACTCAACTTTGTGCTGAAAGTGGTAACTTCAACAAATCTTCTATCCTAAATGAGATTCTTTCCATTTGTGACAACCTTATATGACTTTTCAACATGCCTTAAAACTGTAACTCCCATTTGGGCACCATATGAATCCATTTGTTCCTTTTTCTTACCCATGAAAATTTCCCAATTTTAGTACAAATTCTAGGAGCCATAAATTTTCACTAGGTTACCTGATTGAGCTTTTTTTTTTAACTAACGTATTCAGAGTGCTCTATGACACCCAAAATAAGTAAATAAATTTTGGCCATGTTTTGGGCCTACAAAAGGTCATATCTCAACCCAAATATTTTTTAAGATGCTAGAAAATTAAATGATTAATATCTAGAATTTAAGAAATAATCTTAGCTTGAAACTCACCCACAAGAGAAATTTTTGAGTACCAACGCATTCAAATGCCAAACTAGACTAAAAATAAAAACACACTAATTTTAACTCTTATTCAACAAACCAAAATAGAGATAAATAATTTTATTTTTTGGGTGATGCAAGATTGCTCTTACACCCTAGATGCTCTTGCAACACTAGCCTTCATACAGGTTGCAAAGTATATTTCCTACACTATTGACAAAATTTTAACCAATATTAGGACAATAAAAATTAAGTGGCCCTAATGTTTGTAACTATTTTGATCTTGAAGTTACATCAATAAACCCAAATATCATATATGTCATGTAATGAAATGTGTCTCAACCTTACATCTTAATCATCAAAATAATAAATAAAATTTATGAAATATAAAATGTAATGTCCCCTTTTTGAAAATACTTAAACTTACCCCTTGCTCCGAAATATGCTCTTACTCTCCACATAAATTTGCTCTAAACTTCTTCCCAAATTTGCATATACCTTTATATCTGCTCTATTGTTCTATGCTTCTTGGTGGATAATCTTAATGTATACTCTATTTGCTTACATATTCTCCCTTTCGCTGATCTGCTCCCATATCTATTCTTATTTGCAATCCTTTGATATATTTCAATTTAAAGTTCTGTACTACCTTACGATACATGCATATGTCCTATTCTTCTTGTGCTGGTAGCTATCATCTCCACTAATTTGCTTTGATTGAACTGTCTATATACTCCTGCGATTTATTGGGTAAAGTCTGAGACCCTTTCTAGATCCTCCCTTCTGAATGATACTTTAGAGGTGCAGAATATAGGCCATAACATAGACGCTATTTCTGATCTTCCTAATGATTACATGCAAACACAGAGTGACAGTCTTGATCACTGTCTCTGCTTAGATACACTTATTTCATACGGTTTCCTTGGGACCACGTGTCTGATTTTATCCTTATGAATGTGCAGTCAGGATGATGTCCACTCTGCTCCCTTACGAGTGGCCTGATCTTCTAGACAATATGTTCAAGTGTATTGCTAGATATGGGCACAAAGACATTTGCAAGGAACACTACTGGAGCTTTAAAGAATTGTTTATGGTGAGTCTTAAGAAGTTCCAACGTAAGTGTAATGGCCCATTTCTTAAGAAGGCGTATTCGGGATAAAATACTATGTGAGATTCATGTGGCCACCAGTAAAGATATTCATATGCTTTTACGAGTCACTACTATGGTTGATTAAGGGATTATGAAATCAGGGTTTTTGCATTATGCTATCACAACTTAAGTCCTATCGCCATCTTCACTAAGAGCTGTCAGAAGAAACGAGTGTCGTGGAGATAGCTTATGCATTAGTGATCGGGCCATATAACATAGTGTTATTGTGGTCTTGCTACTGTTAAGGGATAATCGTGGCATATCACCATCAGAGTTAATGGACGTCACACTCTATGTGAACTGCTGCTATTTCCGTGATGGTCAGGTACCTGAGCATGTTTCAATAGTTGTGATAGTAGCTGTTTATATAATGTCTAATATTTTTATCAATATTGGATCAATAGTTGTGACTTTAAAGTTGTTAGTGTTGATGATGACTGCTCATAATTTAACAAAATGTATTCTTTTGATCTAAAAAGCAACCAATCATGTGATTCTACATCAGCGCTCAATAAAACATGCTGTGAATGTACAAGTATTGGTCTCACTTTTTTTTGGGCCTTTTTGGACACCTTGACAAAAAGCATGCTGATGTGGCATCATATTTGATGATGTGGCCCTAAAACCTTAGTTATAAGCAGGGGACTTGCCAAGTAAGCTGCTGTAAAAAATTAGGAGTGATTTGAAATTTCCATGTAGGATAATTTGAAGTGCAAAGTTAGGATGCACAACTATTGGGTCCTCTCCCCTAGTTCTAGATTGACGAATGACACATGAGATGCTATTTGACTCCAACCTCCCATGGTTACCCGCCTACTCCCATTGGTATTGAAGAGGTGTCAATATGATTAACAAGCTTCCAATAGGTGGTTTGTTCTGCCCTTGCCCTAGTTGTTCATGTTGTTGTAGCTTAGTGGGGGAGAGGACCCAGTACTTGAGCATGTTTCAATAGTTGTGATAGTAGTTGTTTATATAATGTCCAATATTTTTATCAATATTGGACCAATAGTTGTGACTTTAAAGTTGTTAGTGTTGATGATGACTACCCATAATCAAACAAAATGCATTCCTTTCATCTAAAAAACAACCAATCATGCGATTCCACATCAACGCTCAATAAAACACGCTATGAATGCACAAGTATTGGTCTCACTTTTATTTTGGGCTTTTTTGGACACCTTGACAAAAAGCATGCTGATGTGGCATCATATTTGATGATGTGGCCTTGAAACCTTAGTTATAAGCAGGGGACTTGCCAAGTAAGCTGCTGAAAAAAATTGGGAGTGATTTGAAATTTCCACATAGGATAATTAGAAGTGCGAAGTTAGGGTGCACAACTACTGAGTCTTCTCCCCTATCTCCTCCTTTTTTCGATGCCTTCGTTCTTGCATCGCTCCCTACTTTTGTAGTTGTCAAGAGCCTCTAGCCTGGACGTGACCCCTTTAATGAAAGCGGTGTTTGATGGAGTCGATTCATCATGTCTCTTGATCGTGGGAATTTGTCTTATGTTAGTCGGCTTGTTTGTTTCTCATTACCTTTTTAGTTGGTATTTATATTTATCTCTTTTATTTTATTTTATTTATAAGAATTGATATTTATTATTTATTTATATTATATATCCTTAGCATTTATATTATAAAGATTATAATGATTTTAAGTTGTCAATGTTTATTGTGTAATGTCGATATTTATATATATTTATAATTACCATATTATATTATGATAATGGTAATTATAAGAGCATTAAATCGATAATATTCCCTTTTATAATTTTAGTTTGCATTTTGTTATTCATTTGATTTAATCACATGTATTTCAATGTTAGGGCTTTTAGTGTTGCAATTTTGGGGACATGACATAAAGGTTATGTTTTGGCTCTAGAAAACTATTTAAGTGAAATTTACTAGACCAAAGAAGGATATGATGGCATGGATTTATTTGATGTATTTACTTTAGAAATAAAATAGGCTCAGTCAATTTCTTTATAAAAAAATATGGCCTTCACAAGTTAAAAACCCAAATAAGAAATGTAAGGGCATCCATGATCCATAAGAGAACTATAATAGGGAGTAACACATGTTGTCAAAGAATATTCACCAACCTATGATATGTAGTTATGACTGTAATGAAGCATATTTGAATGGTTAACATAAGAAAAAAATAGAGAATCTAAGTTGGGCGAGGATAATTATGACAAGTGTATGTTATATATAACATTAGGACTCTTATTTGGATTTGGATATTAGAATATGACTAGGATATTTGGGTGCCACTTTTGAGTGGTATTATCTAATATTTTTATAACTTAGTTTTGGTGGTTTTTTGTATTATTTTCTCTATTTATTAGGTGCCTAGGATGAAGTTTATATGTTGCTTCTTGTAGGTATTGCTATGTTTATTGATAAGTATTTCTCCAAATCTGATTGATGGTGTTATATCTTGTAAAGGATCCTTTCTTGGATTATATTGTCACTAATGTTGTTGTTGATTAATACTTTATTTAGAGTTTGGAGGATGGGTTTTTCCCAAAAAGATTTTCCCAAGATGCGTCATTGTCTTATGGTGAATGATTTTATTGTATTTTTTGTTTAGATTACAAATTATTTTAGATCATATTTTCTATTCATCTATAATCTTAGACTACTATAGGAAGAATTTCCACAAATTATATCTTCCATTTTATCTCAAATTTTAGGTCATTATACTTGGTATTGAGTTTAAAATTAAGATACTTTTCATGGTAGGACATGGTATTTATATAGCTATAATAATTAAAAAATTATTTTAGGAATAGACAAGGAAATATATTTTCTCAAAGAGTTTCCTACTAATGAAGTTGAGTGCTACGACCATCATTTAGACACTAACCCATCAACATTGGATGAAGCCAACAACTCTAATAATTTTGGGGCAAGATAATCCTATTATATGATGAATAAAAGTGAGTGCCCTCTATTAACTCACTATATACTAAAGCCACCTCTTTATCCTCTTCTAAAGACTCCTTAGTGTCATTGGGTTCCCCTAGAAAGTTAATTAGATGAAACTATAATTTTTACATTTTTTGAATTTCTTCCACCTTTGATCACAACTGAAATAGATCCCATTGGCATTTTTCATATCTACTACTTCTTTATAATGTATGAATATTGGTGGGATTATTTCCTCTATTTTTGGTATCCTTTGTCTACCTAAATGACTAAGAGAAGAATCTTAAGGTTACAAGACATAATAACTCGACCAAAATAACCCTGGACAGAATAACCCGGTCACAATAACCCAGGGACAAAATAACCTGAGGTCATAATAACCCAAGCCAAAATAACCCGTGGTCAGAATAACCCATGGACAAAATATCCCCATAAGAAATAGAGAAAGGAAAACAAAATTTATAAATTACATGTATGTTGCTAAAAAAAATTTATTATTCAAATTTTCAATTAAAGTGTCAAATTATGAGCGATGCCTCTTATAATCTAAAATGTTATGGTTGTCATAACCATCAAATAATCTTTTTACTATTTCTTTGAGTTCACAGTATTTTTTCCTGCTTGGTTGCCCAATGTATCCAACCATATATTTCTCTATTCTATTCTCTTGGAGACTTTGTTCTTTTTTCACTGTTTTGATGAATTTCCAAACTGAGTTGTGTGATGCTTGAAGCAATTCACTAAATCCTTTGTGTCATCCTTCAATAGTATTATTGGTTATGGGAAGATCATCTTGAGTAGCCGAATAAAAATTCCACATTGTGATTGGAAACTTGGGTGATCGTATGTTGCCTTTTCTGGTTAGTCTACCAATCCAGTGTCTTCAAAATAATCAACTTATTCCCACGAAATTGCCTTTATTTTTATAATTATTTACCATTTTATAGGTTATTTAAGCATATTAAAAGTGTTTTAAGGCTATTTTAGGGGTATATAATAGATATATGGTCTAAAAATGACCTAAATAGCCTCTATGGTGCCTCACAATCATATTTATAATTTATTTTATGTCATTTCTAGTTTACTAGCTTGATCTAAAATGACCATGGGTTATTCTGTCCATGGGTTATTTTGACCATGGGTTATTCTGTCCATGGGTTATTATGACCCTGGGTTATTTTGTCCTTGGGTTATTTTGGTCGGGTTATTCTGTCCAGGGTTATTTTGGTTGGGTTATTATGTCCTGATATCGAATCTTAAATATTTTGGTGTTGCAAGTTTATCTTTAGATAATTAGGCTTTGATAATAGCATCTGCTATAGATTTTAGGTAATTCTTTTTAAAAGTACCTTAACTTTTGGTTTTTAATCTAGTCGTAAAACAATTATAAAGAGAAGAATATAAGATGTCTTTTTTCAAATTAGACACCTCCTCAAGCTAAGTAACATACAAGCAGCAATATTTCTTATATAGACTAGCTTGAAGAGTCACCCTTCTAGCTCCTCATAGATGCCTCAACTTTAGTGACCCTAGGGTGATCCCACAATAGTGGTTTACAATTTTTTGGCCAAACTGGACACTAAAATAATTTTTTTTAACTAAATCTTCACTTTCGGGCACCTATAGCGGCTAAATCGTGAGGAATTTGAAGATGATGCAAACTAGAGTTTCGTGAAATTTTGTCTATAGATTTTAAATATATTTTTTTCAAAATTTTTGGAATCATATTGCACTTGTTTTTCCATCTCCCTCGAAAACTAGTTTTTTTTCAGAAAACAACATTTTTAAAAAGTGACACTCACTGTATAATGCATAATTTTTTTTCCATGAAGGATAAAATTCTAATTATTTCAAATTTAGATTTGTAACTCTGATATCTAGTGCTTCCATTTGGTTAGATAGTCTTTTATTGAATATTTTTTCTTTAATCAAGTTTTGAATTCAAACAATTATAATTCAAATATAGCGCGACTGTATAACACATAATTTTTTTTGTATGTATTGAAATTCAATTTTTTTTCTTTGTTGGATCAAGGACTTCAATATCTAGTGCACTGATATTTTTAATATATATTTTTTAATAATCTGCTATTTTTCCACATGTGTAAAACAAAGAGCTTGATTTTCAGTGAAAAACCTACATTCACAAGAAATAAAAAATAAATATAATAATAAAATTAAATTTATTTAAAATTATACTTTTTGGGAAGCTTGTAATAAGGACTACATACTTGCAAAAAATAAATTTAAATGAATTCATTTGATCCCCCAAAAGGTAAATCAAAAGTGGTTTCTTATCAACATTTTGATAGGTGTAAAGGAGACTCTGTTATAGGTATGGTTTAAAACTAGAGGAGTTTTATCCAAGGGGGTTTGATTTAAGGTACTTTGATCAAAACCTCTTTAATTGGAATTCTTTAAATGGAAAATTTTAAGGCTTAAATCATTATATTTTTTAAAAATATGTGATTTCAGCAAAAATTAGTTCTTCCCAGAAATTGTAAACCAGCTTTGTGGGAGCACCCCCTAAAGGGCTTAAAAAATTAGGCCATCCTAATATTCAAGAAAAAGAAATTATACACTAAATATATCATTGTGATGTCATACCCTCTAAACCAAATATTATCATTATGACACCCTTGATGTGGGGAACTTGATGAACACCAAGGTAATAAGTCATCATACCTAACCATGTTGTATCTCCTCCATGGAATTTGGACATGCCAATATTTGGGTATTTGGGAGGGGTGCCTCAAAAGATATTAGAATAGTGAGACCATGAAGGTGAATAAGAGTCAAATTGAAATTTTACTAACTAATCTATTGATGCATTTATTTTCTAAAATTTAACACTTATGAGGTTAGTGGTGAGGCTATTAAATCACACTTGCAGGGAAGCCACTCAAGATAATGGAGTTCTTGTATGTCATCTTTATTCAAGTGTGATCCTCCATGGAAGGCATTACACTACTAAAAAAATGAGATTTTTAGGCTAACTAAATTTATATACCAAAAAGGGTTATTAGTGATATTTATCAACACAATTAGCTCAAAGATAGGATTACATTTCAGTGATTCCCAAAATGGAGTAAAAATTGGCCAATTTTTTTATATATGTCATATAAGTAAGTTTTAAAAAAACAAAAAAATTCTTCCTATTTGGAAGAAATTTGGCCTAAAAGTTGCAAACCAACAAGTTACATTAGAGCTAAAATTATTGTTGTGACTAGCTGAAAACCTACAATATATAGACTATTGACTAGCTTTTGAATACTATTGTGCGCTATCTCACTAATATACAACAACAAAAATACTCATATTTTTATGGATTTATTTAGATGACTTATTTCTAACCAGTAATGCCCAAATTTATGTATAGTGAAGGGAAAAAGGAAAAATGCTAAGTTGGAGTATGTTTAGTTTGTATGTTCTTACATGTACTTGTGTGATTGGTAAATAGTGAACTAGACCAATATTTCAAAACTCTAACTACAAAGGATTTTGAAATCTTATAGCCACAATATAATGTTGTTGAAGTATGATGAGAGTGGCATATTGGTATTAAATACCAACTATGCCACTACAAACTTCAAATGGATGATGGCTTCCTATATAATGAGACTTATTGTAAAAGGTCTTCTAATATACCTAAAGGTAAATGAAAGCTCAATGTTGAATACATATCTTTTATCTAAGCCTTGAGTATTGAGGCCTAAGAAACTCTCACTTCACCAAACCCTTTATGGGGAATCTAGATTAGCTAAAAATGATAACTATTTTAAGGATATTTTAAAATCCTTGATAAAAGGATACTATTCTACACAATCTAATGTAGAAAGAGATTTGGGTAAAACACAACCATGATACTATTCTACACTTTCAGCATTTCCTAATCACTAAGGTCCCATAAGGTGAGGTGAGAGTATACAAGGAGTACTTGTAGTAAGCCACCAGTTATTGTTGTAAAACACAACCATAGAAAGAGCTTTGATAGCATTTGCAATGAACCTAGCACTAAATAAAGACAATACATAGATATACATATGAATAAGAACATCAAAATATTTATATATTGTGTTTGAACTACCATTTTGAAAGTACAATTATCCTAATAGAACAAGAAATCTAATTACAATATTCACGATGCTTACACATAATAGATCATTACAATATATAGAATCTTGCTAAAGATAACTACTACTATTCCATACATGTAGGATAAATACTTTTATTATAATTTACTTAAAAGGATGATTTATAAAATGTATGCCTCTATTCTAATTCACATTAATATCAAAATGAGAATTCCCAAAACATTCATTACTTCAACATTTATGATTGATGAAACAATTAGACTCCAATCATCCATCACAGTTTACATCAAAATCAACCATCCAAAAATAAAGCCAAACTGCCCTACTTATCGTTTCATTTATAATATGAGAGTTTTTTAAAGTCTGATTACTGTTTACACTAAATTAGTGTATGTTACTTCATTTCCCATATACTAAAAGATGCAGTGATGTTCTTAGAATATAATTTATATAGAAATAAATGTTCTCGCAAATTCAAACAGGTGTGCACATCTTCATAACTTAATGATAGTGACTCAAAATGAAAAAGAACCTCAAGTTTAACATAACCTTTGCCATGGTTAAGATCAATTGCCATTATTTATTTATATTACATTACTATTGGGTATAATTTGCAAACCTTTCGGTTGCTTACATTAGACTGCCATTATTTATCTTATACTACTGCTGGCATACTTAGCAAACCTTGAGTTTGCTTACACTGAACTGCCATTATTTTTCCTATACTATATACTGTTGGCATAACTAGTAAACCTTGCGGCTAAACTAAAAGCAAGTGGTAGTTCTGGATACTTTGACAAAAGCTGTTCTGGTGCTGCTTGCACGGCCATCTCTGAGAGGCAACTGCTTCTTCCAACAGTAATCCGTGCCGCCAAGATTGGCCGAGATAACTGTTGTGCAAAAGCAATCGTCTAAGCATGCCTGCATGCACGCAGTTTGATTGACAGAAGTCATGGTTTCATAGTCATTTCCCGACCAATCTATGTGCCCTTCATTCACCATTTTTGCCCCGCTTGTAATGCACTTCTTCGTCTGCTGCGAAGTCCTCTGAAGCATCCCTTTGAAGGGTTGTGTGGGTTAGCAAAGTCGAATCCAGCAGGACATCTGCAATGGGAGGCTCCGTCCACCACTTGACAGATTCCATTCAGACCACACTCACCATACCCTTGACACCCACTTCCCTGCACGCACACCAGGTAGCCCACACAGATCACAAAGAGGAGCGTAGCAGTTGTATTAGCAGTAGCAGCCATCTCAACACACATATGATGCCGATTGCCGAGCGAGAGTTACTCTAACCGAGTCTAACAAGCTTCTTATATAGTAATATTTCATAGAAGCCGTGGGTTGCGGTCAATATAAGGACTGCGGCTGTTCACTTGGTAAACAACTGGCTGGTTTATAGCAGCCATGCCCATGGAAATATGATGCAGAACGAGATATATTCTAATTGAGTCTAACAATCATCCTTTATAGATTGAGGTATCTCATGGAGAAAAGGGAGGGCCTTTAGTGGATAACACAGTCATCAATGATATGATTATCTGATCTCTATGGTCAGTTCAATTGTCTAGTTTGTCAATTCGTTTCTCATTTGAACGTGGTGTGGATGAAGGTAACAGGCAAATTGATTGCTAGTAATTTACTGTCGGAAAATTTATCGTCAACAATTCACCGTCATGACAAATTCATTTCAAGGAAAATTCACCACCAGCAATTCATCGCCACGAAAATTAATCACAAACTTTTAATGCGATGAATTTTTCGCAGTGGTGAATTTTCCTTGAAGTGAATTTGTCATAGCATGGCAATAAATTTTCCCACGGTGAATTGTTGGCGGTGAATTTTCCTAGAACTGTGGATGAAAGTTTATTGCACATTGCTTGAAAAATTATCAAAAACTCGCTCTATAAAGAATTAAGCTCCAAATTAATGGACTAAACTCTCAATTCTTCTGAAAAATGATATGATTTTCTGATCTCTAGAGTAAGTTTGCTTGTCTTGGTTGCCAATTTAGGTAGTTCAGATCGTTGGTTTGATTTCTGATTTAACCGTGACATGAATGAAAATCTATTACACATCATTCGAAAGACTATCAAACCTCGTCCTATAAAGAATTAAGCTCCCAATTAATGGAGCAAACTCTCAATTCCCCTGATCGTTGGACCCCAAACACGAGCTTATGCTTTTACTCCATATTAGATGTTCATTGTTTTGAAAACCATGACTGCATATCTTTCTTTTCTTTCATATTATCTTGAAATCGTGCTGCAAGTGGGCAGCAAAAGCTTGACATAACCACCCGATGACATAATTTTTTTATTTTTTATTTTAAATCTGAGTTGGAAGCCATTACCTTACAAATTTTATTATGATAAGGTCAAACAACGCGGCTACCCGCCGATGGCTGTTCTTGGACACCTAATGAAAGATGTTCGTGGAGAAAATGGAGGGCTTTAGTGGAGAACAACTTCTGATGTCTTCTTTGCAAATTTTTGTATAGTTTGTACTTTGTCCACGTTATGGGTAACCATAAATATACATTATCCGTTCTTATGAGCAGATCCAAACCCTGTTTGGATTCTCTGAAAAAGACAGAGACCTTACTCATCTGGTTTTCCTCGTTCCCTTATCTGCATAATGCTTTCTATACCTGTTCGTATAACTCTATAAACAATTGGGGCTAGCCTGTAACAATTTTAAAATCTCGGGCTAGCATGGTGGCACATTGTTAGGCTGCCGTTTCAGGGAGAGGAAGGGTCTTCAAAAAAAATTTCCCTGGGTGCTGTTGAGATTTTCAAAGATTATTTTAAAGTGAGTTGTTTCATAAATTTTGTAGCATAGTTTAATATTATAAGTTTAAGTTTTTAAAATTATTGAAGTTGGTGATCTCATGAATTTTATTATTTAAATAAATATAAAATAATAAAAAAATTAAATGGTGGGAATATAAAAATTCATATGATTGACAAGTGGTAGGAAAAAAGTCTAAGCTGGTGGGGCAATTTTTAGGTCCACTCTTGTTACATGAACTTGAATTTTCAAACTAAAAAATAAGGACTGTTATTATTGAAGAAAATATTCTATTAAATCTTGTAGCATTTCTTATTTTGCTCTTGTTAATACATTATATCATCTAGCATAAATATGTCACTTTGGAAGCTTTTAAAAAAAAGTTTTTCAAGAAATAAAGCAGTTCAACCCCTTGCTAGCTTCCACGTAGAAAACTTCTTCTTAGGGTTTTAAGGCTCATGCCATGAAAAAAGTTAAGAATTTGTTGTTTTGTATTGAAGGATTCCATCAATGTGGCATGAGACCAACAGCTGGTTATTCTAGACATCTAGTTAAGACTCACATTTCAGGTTGAAAGAGAGAAATATGGCATGATGCATGGAGATGGGAAGTTTCGAGGGAGTTGTTCGTTCCCCCAGGTTGCAAAACTTTACCTCCACATTAGATGCCGGTGTTGTAGGAGATTACTTCGGAGATGAATTTAATGTTAGAGCTTAGATTGACTATGATGGGGTTAATCAAAGGATGGCGTTGATCCTTGCTAGAGATGATGGGTCCCCAATGCCCAACAAGCCACTTTATTCATCTAAACTTGATTTATCCAACTATTTGAATGAATATATGTTTGTGGGATTCTTTGCATCTATAGGGCATGCATCACAAATTCATAAAATCCTTTCATGGATTTTTTCTTCTAACAGTTTTACATTTATGAGACTACCTAATGAGATGACATGTGAGAGAAAGATGTTTAGAGGGATTCTAAAATGACACCCAAGGAGCCTCCTTAGGCGTTTTTGATATTCCTTGCAGTGGTTGCAATGTTTCTGATGGTTTTGGTCTACTTTCTTTGCAATAGGAAGCCTAAGAGATTCTATGACTGTCAATACCAAAGTTGACATAACCCCTATGATGAGTTCCATAACAAGGAAATCCAAATAAAAGGCAGCCATGCCAATTTTTAAAGGGGCAGATTCCTTGAGACATACCAGATTTAAAGTATGACAAAGCCTTTACAGGAATTCACAAGTTACAAGATAATGAAGGCAGGGAAGAGTTTAGAAGGTTTCCTAAGCATGAGATAGAGAACAAGATTTTGATAAAGACAAATATTTTAAAGGACGTGGAGGAGGGTCAATACTTCAGTATGTTGTTGTGCCAAATGAATATGACATTGAGGTTATGAGGGTCATTGAAGAAGACAGTGGATGACAAGTTAAGGAAATACCCTAAAGCACATTCTAACCCAACAATGCATGGCAGGTCAAGGAAAATATAATATGATAGTCCAAGTGACAAGCCTAAATGATAGGGTGGTTGTAGGCTAGTCAAATGCATGGACAAGGTATTGAAACATATCAATGATAGAAAAGGGTTATGAGGTTCATAGAAATAGTCCAAGAAATGATACTCCATTCATGAAAAGAAAAGATAGACCTATAGATGACAACATCAAAATTTTTCAAGGTAAAGATGATAGTAGAAAGAGTGGGTGATCATATGACATTCCTTAAGAATAATTTCAGTTTGTCAAGAAGGTAGTCCATAGGCATATGTTCCATATGACAATCAATGGATAGTGTTCTCATAGAGATGATCTAAAAAAGAGTAAATAGGCTTTGAGAGAAGAGTTAGAGGGCAGTCAAAAAGGTGGTGAAGGCATTCAAGGAAATTAATATTGAATGATAATTCCTTATGAAAATGGCATAGTCTATAGAAGGCCTCTATACTCAACATGCAAATTCCTTTCATGATAAGTATAGGAGTTGAGTAAAGAGGAAAACTCATGATATTGAATCAACTATCATGATCACAAAAGCATAGTTCAATGGTAGCTAGATTATGTAAAATGAGACAGTAATGTTCAAATGAATCTACCGCCAAGGTGAGATCGCAGTATTATAAGTAAAGCCATAAGGGTTAAGTATATCACAATCACATGACTGTTAATTAGTAAGAGGGTACTTAAATTATAGTGACAAGGATTTCATGCCTTAAGAGTTTTATGGCAAGAGACAGTAAAACCAAATGATGCTCCTATAGAGGATAGTCTATCGCAAAGTATGGCAAAGCATGAGGGGGCTATGATAGTCCATACATGGACAGTCTAGAGACATATATCATTCAAGATTCAAAGAAGTTTGGGTGTTAAAAAAACCTTCTATGAGCTAGAGATTGTTTATGTAGACCATTTGAAGAGTTATATTGGTAAACCTATGTATGCATGGGAAGCAAACAATGGTTTTGGATGTTAGTATGAGCAATAAAGTTCAAGTGATAGTGCAAAAAGGGAAGTTTAGAAGGTGATGAGACCTAGTTAAGAAACAAGGTTTACTTAGTAACAATTGAATAATGCATGATAGTTAGTGAGCAGCCCATGAAAGTATAATAGGCCAAAAGAGGAAAGTCATATGGAGAAGGCATGCATTGTTCTTTATGATAGTCATATACCCATAAAAGATCTCATAAAGAATAACAAATATTGAAATAATGTAGTTCCAAGTATATTCTAATCATGACTAGCAGTCATGAGAAGAAAAAGGCTTGTGGCAAAGATAATTTGTACATGACAAAGGTTTAATGGAAGATTAAAGGATGTTTGAAGTAGCTACACATTACAAGTAACTAATACTTGTAATGACTGAAGATGTGAAGAGAAAGAGACTCTTAATGAGAGTCACATGTGGAAAAATCTAGTCCTTAAGGATCTTCTTCACCTTCTTAGGGCTTATAATCACCTTCAAGGCACCTACCACATGTCCTATAAGCTAGGAAAGTGAATAATGTTTGTTTGAGGTTGTAATGGATAGTTGCATGTATATAGGTATCAATTGGGAGAAATTATGGGAATATTGAGGATATATAGGAGTAGTTGAAGATATATAGGGAGTAGTTTGACTAGTCATCTTCCTTCCTAGGCATCTAGAGACATCTTCAATCAAGAGAAGTCAAAGTACTCAATGTTTGAGCCTTTATTCAACATCATCATGGAGTAGCTTTTAAGGAGGTAAATTAGATGGCAAGTCAATTGGGCGCCCAAGGAGAGATTAGACCTAGTCAACATATATCATTTATTGTGAAAACATGTACCAAAATGTTATGAAACTATTGAAATAGCATAATAGATGTTGAACACCCAAAATACTGAGAGGGAGGGTGAATAAGTATTCCCTAAAATTTATTGGCTTAAATGTGCATTCAAAGCATCTCAATGAACTTGCAAAAATGGAAAGGAACAATTAAAGCATGCATCACAACAATCAATGCAAGAACATCAAATTTACGTGGAAAATCCTTAAAAGGGAAAAACCATAGTGAGGATTAACTCACAATATATCATAACCGATTACAATAGATTACATGAGGCTCACTCCTTAAAGGACTCACTGTCCAAAAAATAGGAGGGCTCACTACCCAAGGAAGATCACTTCTTCCAAAATTACAAAAGATATACAAAAAGATGGGTCACTGCCATAATTTGAACTGCTTACAATGTATCCACTACATGTTGAAGATATAGTTCCAGATAGGCTCAGAAAACTGACTTTACACACTTCATTCCTCACTATCACAAGATCACCACTATCACATTTCACACTTCACTACACACCTCACTCTTATCTCATCTCATCATACACACTGAATTGTCCTTCTATATATATGCATATATTCCACAAACAATCATATTATCAATTAGGTCAGCCTTATTAGATGAAAAATGTGACACCATAACTTGTTGACTCAAAACTCCATCATACATACCTTGCGGAAGTAATTGAATCATGTTCTTCACCAAGATAGGTTGGCATGTCCTATAGATACTCCTATGGTTCTGATCCATACACAATTTAGTTACACACAACCCCAAAACCCTTAGGTCAGTACCACACAAAAAAAATGGTGAAGCAACAACTGAATGAACCAACTATTCATCCAAAAACTTGACATGCGGACCACCAAACCACTTGACACTTGAAGTGCATACACATTTGAAATCTTCAAGCACTTCCTAAAATCCACACAACATAAAGATCATCTGTAGTGGAATGCAAAGCATTCCAAAATGAACTATGCAATTGTAACTATGTCTCTGCTTAGCTCGATACTCTATCATTAATATCTTCTATTGTGGAAGATATACAACCCTAAAAATTTGGATATAAAATCCTTCAATACGTACCATTATCACCTCAAAGACGCATGGCAATATATTGCAATGTGGAGCAATACAAACCATAAAACTATTCCTCTGTTACATCAATATCTCAGTCAAACACAACTAATTTCCCAAAAACACTTGGTCTGGTCCAGACTATATACATACTAATGAACCATCACTTCTACAATGGGTTGCCATCAATGACAATATCATACATTATCATGCTCATGTTTCCAATAATCTCCCCCTTTTTCATCGATGGAAACACACTTCTTTGCTTCACACCCCCTTTGACATCAATGGCAAAGGGTAGTAAATCAACATTTCATCCCCTTACTAATCTATCTACATGAGAATAGTCCCCCCTATCTATGGTAACCATCACCCAAATGACAAAACTGTACTACAACACCATCTACTAACTCTGCATATGTACTTTGATATTAAAAGTTGACTATACAATTCAAAAATGTACACCTTAATTGGATGTAGGTAATATACCTTGATATGATGCTTTTAATTTTGCAAGGTGTGCCTTCCAATCCTTATTGGCAAAGGAAATCATGTAACTCTGATTTTCAAATTGAACATAGAGATCTTCTCCTTCTCCTTCTTCCGAAGAGATAGGCAATGTTGTCTTTTGCACAACCTTCTCTACATTGGCTGAAAATCTAGTTAGAGAAGTAATCCTTACACTTACCATAACTCAGAGCTAACTTTACTACATTATGATTTTCTTTTTGTTCTTGTAGTAAAAGGAATTTACCATGCATATTTTCAATGACCACTCTAGTTTCTCCATCCCCATCATTCACTAGATCATACACACTAGAGGCTTGAGAAATTTGAGACTCAATTGAGTCCATTTGATCCTTTATGCTTTTTGTACACTGGCCACTTCAAATAGAATTGAAACAATTGTTTGGCTTCCTCCAAACACTTTTGAACATCCTCCAAGTTTCCTTGCAACTTGGTGTGAATAGTAGCACACTTATCTGAGGCATCAACTAGCCTCTTATCATCCAACTTCTTTGTTGCTTCCCTTTCCAGACTGGCAAAGTACTCCTTACGAGAATCTAGCAATAACTTCAATTGTTGTACGCCTGATAAAGAAGTATCAATGTATACTCTAGGAAGGCCTTCTTGCAACACCTTGATAGCTTCATCAACCAACTCTATGCTTTTTTGGTGAGTTTGAACTATCTCCTTTCTTGCAGAGGCATGAAATACATCACCAAGTTGCAACTTATGGAGAGGAGAGATCCTATCCATATCCACTTGACCTTGTTGCATAGGAATTTTTAACAGTTGTACATACACCATTGGTTGGAACTATAATTGCATATCTAGAATATCTTTGAATGAATCTCTAGAGGGTTTGGAGGATTCACAACATGTTTTAGTGATTTCTTCTACTTGTGTATCACTCTTCTCCTTCTTTTCACTGCCAGAACACTCTTATGCAATCTTCTCAACTTTTGGAGGAGGCATAGTTTGTTCCTTTTGAGCTTTAGTCTTCTTTGGGACTCCTTTCTCATCTTCTTTTCTATGCTCAATAGTTATCTCCACATCCAGAGGGGTGTTATTTGTCAACATATCTTCTTCCTCATGCTTCTCATTGACTAACTCATTACTTTTGGTCTTCATCATCTAGAGAGGCTCCCAATCCTTTACAAATATTTTCAATTGTTTGTAATGTTTCTTTCCTTAGCTTCTCTATATCATCCTTGTCTTTTCCCATTAGAATATTTACTCTTTGTTTTGTCTTGAATTTTTGGGCACACAACTGAGACAACTTAGCTCTTTCCTCATGAGACAATGAGGAACCAATCTTTTGGGTATGTGTAGGATCATCATGGAAAAAACAAGCCCTTAAGTGGCAATGAAAATTCAGAAAAATTAGAGTTAGACAACTTGATGTAAAAAATTGAATAAGTTATTTATATTATTTCAAAAATATGTAAGAATAGAATCTGTGGCAAATTGAATGTAGTTTCTAAACTACTAGGTTTATTTTAAAAAAAATCTATTTGGTGAAAATTTGAAATTTCAATGTAGTAGTACTTAAATTTTAGGGAAAAAATAAGAAGTAGGTGTTTGTTTGACCACCCTAACCACAATAAAATGATAATATTTTTTTTATAAGATTTTAGATATAAGTAGAGAATTCATGTCCATATGTGATGCATATTTTTTTGTAATTTTTTCCAAGTAAATAATTAATTATGAATTTTTTATTACAACTTTTTAAAAATATAAAAACTCGTATGTTTGACCACCTTAACTTGGTCAAAACTTCATGAAATTCATTTTTTTTAATCCTATAGTATGCGAAGCATAGAATGTGACATGTTTTGGATTAAAAAAATGTGATACCATTTGAAAGCTATAGATGTTTTTCAATCAGCCTATCAATCAAAACTTTAGTCATAATTCTAATAGAAAATGAATAATAATTATCTATTAAATTCAAAGTAAAGTATAATTTATATTGGTGGAAAGCTGAGAAGCTCCTTTACAAACCCTTTTCGTTTCATCAATTTTGGGTAAAAACAAAGTCTTTAGCCACATGGGCAAAGTATGGAAAAGCAAGGTAAGTTGTTAAACACATTTTTTGTGTTGACTTCTTAGGATTGGCATGTCCGATCCAAATTCCAAAGCAAGCTCTAGGCTAATCCCTAGGCATTAAATTTTGTGTCAGAGATATTAGATATCAAATTCAAATTAGATATCTGATTTGAATATGATATCCGATATGTTTTAGATATGAGTTAAAAAACTGTTATACAATTTATAATATATGATTTAAAAAATGAAATAAAGTTTATAATTCAATATATAACATACAATATAGTTTATAATGTAATATATAATATATTATATTATTATGTATAATATTTAAATATTATTCCAATATTTTAGTTAACATGTATAAATATTTAAATATATAAATATATTACTAATATATAAAATATTTAAATATTATCTCTTTCCCTCTCTCTCTCCCAAGTCTCTAACTCAATCACTCCTATCTCTCTCCCCTCTACCCTCTCTCTCTCTCCCACTCCCTCCCTCTCTTTCACTGACTCCCTCTATCTCTCTCCCCTCTACCCTTAACCCTAAACCCTAAACCCTTAACCTTTAAACCCTCTACCCTCTACTCTCTCTCTCTCTCTCTCTCCTAACCCCTTCTCCCTCTCCCAAGTCTCTCTCTCTCTCTCTCTCTCTCTCTCTCTCTCCCTCTATATCTCTCCCTCTGCCACCCTTAACCCTTAACCTAAACCCTTAACCCTTAACCCATAACCTTAAACTATAAACCCTTAAACCCTCTACCCTCTACCATTAACCATATATACCATCCTATCTCTTTTCCCACCCCTCTCTCTCTCAAGTCTCCCTCCCTACTCCCTCTCCTCTCTAGGAGTCTCTCTCTGGGGTACTTCCTCTATCTCACTTACTCTGCCCTTATTGCCAGCCCTCTACCATCCTCGCTCTCTCTTCTCTCTTTCTCTCTCCCTCTCTCCTCTATAGTCCTCTCCTCTCTCGGGTCTCTCTCTCTCTCTCTCACTCCCTCTATCTCCCTTATACCCTTAACCTAAGCCATATAGCCCTCTACCTCTACCATCCAACCTATACCCCTCTATCTCTCTCCCACTCCTCTCCTCAGTGTCTGCTCAATCCTCCTATCTCTCTCTCCCTCTACCCCTCTATCTCTCTCCATCCCTTCCTCCCTCTCTTTCATTGACTCTATCTCTCTCCCTTTGTAACCTAAACCTAAACCCTTAACCCTTAAACCCTCTACTCTCTACTCTCTCTCTCTCTCAAGTCTCTCCCTCCTGCCCATATCCCTCTCTCGGGTCTCTCTCTCTCACTCCCTCTATATATCTCTCCTCTACCCTTAACTTGCTTAAATCCTAAACCATTCAAGCCTCTGCCTCTGCCATTAACCCTATACCTTTATCTCTCTCCCACTCCCCTCTCTCTCACAGAAGTCTCTCCGTGTTTCCCCTCCCTCTTGGGGTCTCTCTCTCAGTCATACTCTAACTCTCTCCTTAGCCCTTAGAAGCCTAAACCTTTAAACCTCTCTCTCTCTCTCTCTCTCTCTCTCTCTCTCTCTCTCTCTCTCCTACCTCTTCTCCCTCTCTCAGGCCTCTCTCTCAGAGTCACTCCCTCTATCTCTCTCCCCCTACCCTTAAACCTTAAACCCTCTACCCTCTCCCTGCCTCCCTGCCTCCCTGCCTCCCTCTCTCTCTCTCTCTCTCTCACTCTCTCCCCCTCCTACCCTAAACCCTCTACCCTTAACTCTCTCTCTCTCTCTCTCTCACTCCCTCTATCTCTTTTTGCTCTATAACCCTTAAAGCTAAACCCTAAACCCTTATAACCCTATACCCTCATCTCTCTCCCACTCCCTCTCTCTCAAGTCTCTCACTTAATCACTCCTATCTCTCTCCCCTCTAACCTTAACCCTCTACCCTCTATCTCTCTCCCACTCCCTCCCTCCCTCTCTTTCACTAACTCCCTCTACCTCTCTCCCCTTTACCATTAACCCTAAAATCCTTAGCCTTGACCCTCTGCCTCTCTCCTCATTCTATCTCTCTCCCATCTGCCCTCAATCTCTCTCCATTCCCTCCCTCCCTCTCTCTTTCATTGGCTCCATCTATCTCTCTACCATATACCCTTAACCGCCCAACTCTTAAACCCTCTGCACCCTCTGCTCTCTCTCTCTCGTCTCTCCCTCCTACCCCCTCTCTCCTTAGGTCTCTCTCTCTCTCACTCCTCCTCTATCTCTCTCTAGCCACCTTAACCCCTGACCCTTATAACCCTCTACCCTCTACCATCAACCTAAACCCTAGGCCCCAAACCTATAAACTCTCACCACCTCTACCATTGCCCTCCTTCCTATATCTCTCTCCTCCCTCCCTCCCTCTATCTCAAGTCTCCTCTCTCACTCCTCCTCCTATATATCTCCCTCTCTTGGATTAGCCCTAAACCGTGTCCTCAACCCTATGTCGTCAACCCTCTACCCTCAAGCTAAGCTATCAGCCTAGGCCATAGCCCTCTCCCCTCTTCCTCACCTCCTCCTCCCCCTCCTAATTCTCTCTCTCCCCTCTTTACATCTCTCTCTCTCCCTCTCTCTCTCTCTTTGTCTCTCCCTTTCCCTCTCTCTCCCTTGCCCCTCCTAATTCTCTCTCCCCTCTTTCTCTCTCTCTCTCTCTCTCTCTCTCCCCCTCCTCTCTATCTCTCTCCCTTTCCCTCTACCCTCTACTCTCTCTCCGGACCACCATCCACCTCCTAATTACTCTTAGGTCTATGTGCACACAAATCGGATATCTGATTTGTAGCACTAAAATCCTATCATTACAAAACATTTTAAAATGTTTTTCAAATTAGATATCAAATTTTATTTGATATTAGATTTGTGGGCCATAGAAAAACCCCACGTGGGTCGTTTTGGGTATCCCAATGGACCCTACATTCTATTTGTAGGCTTTGCAGGTGACAAACATGCGATTCCAAATAGGAAGAGACTGTAAAGATCAACTTTTTGGAGCATCTTCTACTCAAATTTGTCATAAGCAATCATTTTTTAGCATCTTTTATGAGGTATAATGGGAAGCAACAATTGTCAGAAGCAAAAATGTAAGAGAAAGCTTACAAAAGAACAAATTGAAGCATATAGACAAGGAGATATAGAAGGTCATAGGAAGAGAAGACAAGGTATGTTAAATATTGGTGAACTTGAGCCCTATGGTCTTTCAAGTAAAGAGGATAGAGAAGGTCATAGGAAGAGAAGACAAGTTATGTTAAATATTAGTGAACTTGAGCCCTATGGTCTTTCAAGTGAAGAGGAAATTGAATATGTTCAAGGTGAAAATGTTCAACATGATATTGAAATTGGGAATGAAAATGTTCAAATTGATATTGAAAATGTTCAAAATGAAAATGTTGGAATTGAAAATATTGATTGGGTAAGAGTTTTTTGATGCAAGAGCTAGGTGGATTTAAACAACACAATTACAATTAAAGATGATTCAAACTCTAATTTGATCCTCAAACCCAAACTTGGGTGCAACTTCACTAAAACATGGGTGGACCACTCTTTTGTTGTCCAAGACCATAAAATAGGCCCATTTTACAAAGAGACTCATATTTAAACACTTCCCAAACTTGAAATTTCAATGGGGCAACATTAAATAGCCTACCAAACTACCAAAACCACATTTTTTTTGGTGAGATACACTTTCTAAAGCTCTAGTTCAACACACCCTCATTTTTAGCAACTTTCATGAGGTTTTTAAGGAAATCAATGTTTCCAACCTTGCCACACCCTATAAACTCATCAAACACATCTATTAGGACCTGCACAAGCTTGATCCAACCTTAAATCTTGTTGCCCCCACATTTCATTGACATTAGCATGTTGTAACCACCATTTTTCACCTAGTTTCACTCATTTTTGCCATACATGGCAACTCACCAACTCAACTACAGACCTTTCTAGCTCTTTAAACCCACATAGTCACCTTATAAAATCCTAATAACATCTACCATGGCCATACCATCAAGCTACAAACCGTACAATAGATGGTATGGTCTTTTAACACTTTGGACTCTTAAGGGAAATCGCCGATCCAATGTAGCTTAGAGTGATTCCAAGTATTTGGGTGAAAAAGATGACCATCCCTAATGTAAATGTACCCATATGGATGTGTTGGAACAATCTCTTTGGTCGTACAAGTTGCATAATGAAAGTTGCACCACTTTGCAACTTTACACTGCTTGCATCTGACAACTTTTCCCTCAACTAAAAATTTGTCACCACGAGATAACGCCTCTGAGATAGAAAAAAATTAGGGAGGTTATTATAGATGGTCCCAACACGATCCCATAGGATTAGATAGAGAGTCTGTAAGCATCACGATTTTTGAGAAATAGCCCTCCAAAGATTGCTGCCTTTTAGCACTTTGGACTCTTAAGGGAAATTGTCAGTCCAATGTAGTTCAAAGTGATTCGGAATATTTGGGTGTGAAAGAGGACCATCCCTAGTGTAAATGTACCCATCTGGACATGTTGGAACAATCCATTTGGTTGTACAAATTATAAAATGAAAGTTGCACCACTTTGCAACTTTACACTGCTTGCATCTGACTACTTTTCCCTCAATTGAAAATTCATCACTATGGGAAAACGCCTTCGAAATAGGAAAAAATGAAAGAGGTTATTGTAGATGGTTCCAACATGATCCCATAGCCTCAAACAAAGAGTCTATAAGCATCACGGTTTTTGAGAAATAGCCCTTCAAGGATTGCTTCCTTTTAGCACTTTGGACTCTTAAGGAAAATCGTCAGTCCAATGTAGGTTAGAGTGATTTGGTGTTTTTGGGTGCAAAAGAGGACCATCCCTAGTATAAACGTACCCATACGAACATGTTGGAATAGTTTGTTTGGTCGTACAAGTTGTAGAATGAAAGTTGCACCAATTTGCAACTTTACATTGCTTGCATTTGACAACTTTTCCCTCAACTGAAAACTTGTCACCATGGGAAAATGCCTCTGAGATAGCAAAAAATGAGAGATTATTGTAGATGGTACCAACACGATCCCATAGCCTCAGATAGAGATTTTGTAAGTGTCATGGTTTCTGAGAAATAGCCCTTCAAAGCTTGCTGTCTTTTAGCACTTTAGACTCTTAAAGGAAATCGTTGGTCCAATGTAGCTCAGAGTGATTCAACGTATTTGGGTGCAAAAGAGGACCATCCCTAATATAAAGATACCCATCCAGATGTGTTGGAACAATCCATTTGGTCGTAGGAGTTACAGAATGAAATTTGCACCACTTTGCAACTTTACATTGCTTGCATTTGACAACCTTTCCTTTGTAGAATAGGGGGATTTGCTACTCACGAGTTCTCTTCATTCAGAGAGCCTCACAAGGTGAACTTCCATAAACTACCTCAATGGAACAACATAGAAGTTTTAGAATCAGAAAGAGCAGGTCATAGAGATTTTCTAGACAAATTGATGAGCTCTCGGCCATAGGAGGTCATCGTAGAAGACAACACGACGCATTGGCATCCTAGAGGTGCACTGGCGTCTCGTACAGACTAGAAATTGAGTTTATCTCAGAAAGTGCCTAAATGACCACTTCTACTCGAATTGCTAAGAAATCTTAAAATGCAGGAAATCAACATAATTGAAATAGAGTGAAATAGAACTAATAAAGACAAGAAGAAAGGAAAGCAATGCTTACAACCACATGAGTGATGAAGCCTCGAAAAAGTGAATGTATTCAAAACCTACAAGCATGATATCTAGAGAGAATGTTGGGGTTGTATAGGGATCTGCCTCAGTCAAACCCTCGTTTTGGTGTTCCCACCTCCACAGACAACCAAGAAGATAGAGAAAGAGAGTGTGATGAACAAAGCATGTGGTGAAAGAAAAACTCGCTCAGGAGTAGAACCCGCACCACAAAGTAAGTACGTGATAAAAGAAAACCTCACTTGAGGAGAACTTGTATCACAAAAGAGGTGATAAAAACAAACCTTGCTCAAGGAGGAGAACTCGTATCACCAAGTAAATGTGCAATAGATAAGGGATATAGAATCCCAAGATGTTCACAGGAATAAGGCAAGGGAAATAAAGCTACAAAGAGTGTTGTAATGGAAGCTTGAGAGAGCTTGGAGATACTACAACAAGATATTATGAAGTTGTGCAAGCAAAAACTAGAGTAGAAGGCTAGAGAGAAACTAGAAATGGAAGACGAGTTGTAAATGAAGTGAAAGGACCTCTTTTAAAGAGAGAAAAGAAGCAAAAGGAAGTTCTTGGGTGGTTATAGGGAATCCTGAGCCGTTTCCACTGACAAAAATAGCTGACAAGTGGAAAACATGCTCAGAAACACTCATTTGAGCATTGACACATTGTAGGATGCTAGCGTGGAACGCGGATGTCCGCGTGGCACACTAGTGTTCGAACACATCACACTACAAAACAACGTGAACAGAAAAACACCAAGTCCGATGTAAAGCTAATGTGCGAAGAGAACTATTGAAAAGGGGTGTTGGAGCATCCTGGGAGGGAAAAAGGCTGATGTAGGGCTAAAATGAGCCTACTCAAGATGCTAAGGGAGTGGACACTAAAGCAGATGCAAGAATGTATGTGAAATTGCAAGGGGTAAAATTTTACGCTTATACATTTTTCCCCCACTTTAGCAGTCATATGTTCAAATTTACATTAATATGCAAGCTAAAGGAAATCTATGAAACATAAACATCATATGCCAAAAGGATATTGTAAAGGAAGCAGATAACTCTTCGAACCAAAGAAACATGCCCCCAGGCTGACGATCTGTAAAACCAATACATTAGATAAGAAGAACCTACACTAGACAACATTGTTAGAACATAAAAAGCTAAAGGATTCAAGTCAGCAAAGTAAAGAGACCTTGATGTAAAAGGTTGTCTCGGTACTATGCATCATCCCCAAATTAAGAAATCATACATATAAGAATTATTAGATGAAGAAAAGAAAGAGCAGATACTTAGGATGAAGAAGATGTAGTATTTGATCTAGTATATACAAGAGAGAAGAGAGAGATAGAGTAACTGAAATGGATAAAGCGTGTGGTGAAAGAAACTCACTCAGGAGGAGAACTTGCACCACAAGATAAGAGTGATAAAAGTAATCCCTGCTCAAGGAGGAAAACTTGTATCACAAAGTAAAAGTGATAAAAATAATCCTCGCTTGAGGAGGAAGACTTGTATCACAAAGTAAAGGTGATAAAAGCAATCCTCACTTGAGGAGGAAAACCTGTATTACCAAGTAAGTATGTAAGCGCCTCACAGGCCTGTAGACCTGTAAGGAGGCATCTCCCAAGATCTCTCACATGGAAGAAGCTGAGAAAGTGCCTTATAGACCCGTAGACCTGCAAGGAAGGTATCCTTCAAGAACTCTCACATGAAGGAAACCCCAAGAAAGCACCCTATAGACCCACAGACTTGCAGGGGAGCCACCCCCAAGATCTCTCGCATGGAGGAAGCTCAAAGGAAGAACCCTACAGGCTCTCAAACCTATAAGGAGGTATCCCCCAAGATCTCTCACATGGAGGAAACCAAAGGAAGTAGACTTCGCAAAGTCAAAAAGTAGTGGCATGTCTACCCACAGATAGAACATGTCAAAAAGCGACCATGTAGGCGAGTAAGTGGAAAATCACACAAATTGTTGATAAGTTGGAAAACTTTCAAAGGGGCCCTCGGGAACCTGACATGAAAAAAGAGGGGTCCACTCAATGGACGCATTGTTTGAAAAATGAGGTCTAGTCGGGCTAGCCCTAAGCTAGACGTGGATGAATCCATTCAAAAGAAAAGCTTCTAAAGAGGTCCCTCGGGAACCCCTCAAAAGGAGAGCGGGTCCACTTGAGGGACACTTCATTTGAAAGATAGAGAGAAGAGAGGGGGTCCTTAAGAAGGACACACATCTCTAGAACAAGTTGGAATTGTCCCCAACATGCAGGGGAGGAGAACCATGATAGATATGTAGAACATGCAAGATAGAGGTAAACCTCAATATTACTTGTCATTTGAAGAAGAGGCAGGTGCATGAGTGATGGCACCTGAATCACGAAGATGTTGTATTTTATCCTTCAAGGCCTTACATTCACTAGTGGAATGGCCAGGCACTCGATGGTATGCACAAAAAGAATGTTTTCCTTCATCATGTTTATGAAATTTATTACGTGTAGGAGAAGGAAGAGTCATTAAGCGGGCTTTGAGAAGCTGCAACAAAATACACTCTTGCTTAGATAAATAACGAGGAGCAAGAAGTAACCCTTTCTCTTGTGGAGAAAAGTTTGACTTCTCACAAGAAGGCACAAAGATAGAAGACAAAGGAGGAGGATCTCCATAGAGAGTGTTATTCCAACAAGGGGGATCACACTCCTCTATGAGATTGCCATCATCCTTTACAGAGTTACCAATGTTAACCTCCTTAACATAAGTGTGATCGTCTTCCTCAAAAGGAGGATCAACACCAAGAACATTACAATTTGCGTTTACCTTACCCCGTGATATAGAAGAGTAACCATCTTCGATAGTGGGTGTGGATGATGTCATCGAAAGGTCTAAGTGGATCGGGTGGACTTTATATTCCTAAATGAAGGAATCTATAAAGTCTAAGGAACCCCAATCATCACCAAGACATACATTCTTTTGAGAAGAGGTAGAAGGAGCATGCTTAGGACTCCTTGCTCTAGAAGGATCTTCTTCAGGGACTTTTATCTCGAGAGTACCCTTTGTAGTTAATTTTTTTTAAGGATCTATGAAAATTTCTTCGACTGTTTACATTAATTATTACAAACCAAAGGTGCTTAATTAAAACTTAACACACAACAAAATTAATATAATGAGATTACAAAGAGATCAAAGAAAGAACAAAATGAGAGAGAGAGTGCAAATGAAATTGATAACGAAGTTGATCGTTCGAAACAACTGTCTCTGGGACCCTCTCCAATGAGTGGATCCATCCAATTATTCCTCTAGAAATTCAGCTACATTCTTTGGAAGAACCTCCCCTTGGTTTACAAAGAAATTTACAAATGCACTTCCAAAGTGCGTGGAAAAAAGCTTCTCCAAAAGCATAGAAATACAATAATTCCTCCAAGGAAAACAATTTCACACCTGCAAAATTCTTCCAAAATCACTTTCTTTCACACCCCAATTCTACCCCTTTTTATATTACATTTTTTTTCCAAAATTGGTGTAAAACCAATTAACTACCCAATCTCCCTTACATAGAGAAAATTCCAATAATATCCCCTTCTTATGATTCAAGAAAGGATAATATCCCCTCAAGATAATTTCTTTTTCCATTTGAATGGTTACAAAGGGATTTATTCCTTATTAATTTGGGGATGTAGTTTGAATAGGCTCCTTAATTTAGGAATAATATTCCTAATATTCCCGAATAGATGGGTATAAAATTTCCATGGTTTAAAAATTTATGATATAGCCTTATTTTAAGGCATTTTATGGAAAAAATCATTTAAGTTTTAGAGAGAATGGGGAGTGGTGGTCCCACCACACTCCCCTCCTCTTTATCTCCTCCTATTAAAAAGGGGATGTGTTATATTTAAAGAGGGTTTCCTCCCATGGATGGGTGGGGCCCATCTTAAATGTTTTATTATTATTTTTATTTATTATCATTTATTTATTATTTAAAAATAATAATTACCACTTGTGCCAATAATGGCTTGCCGTGTGGAGGGGTGATATGTTGCTGGGTGTTAGGAGCTGACTGGGTGTTGACGTCATCATTGCAACTTTGACCAAATCTTTGACCTTCCATAACTTCACCATACAGACTTCATTTTTCGTGAAACGAACTCTGTCAAAATCGTGATGATGAGAACTACACTATGGTGTTCACTTTGACTGTTTTTGACAACTTTGATTTTTTGCCCTTTTTTTGGCCTGGTTCTGAGAGTTGACTAGAATTTTGACCATATATATCTTGAGCTTTGGGACTATGATTGACTCCATTCGAGTTGTGTTGGAGTCAAGATCTTGAGCACTTTCTAATGATACCAAAATTGGAGAAAATGGAGAATTTCAAAATTTGATGAAAATCCTCTGGATTAGTAGTAGGTACCGTTGGACTAAACATCGACACATTGGAAGAGACTGGAGGGATAAGAGTAGGCATAACTGAGACCTGACCAACAACTGCCATTTCGTACAAGTGCATAGCCTTAGGGTTAGCCTTGATTGTGACTACTTTATTGTTACAAATAAACTTAATAGATTTATGCAAGGTAGACGAGATTGTGCCCATAGCATGGATCCACGATCTACCAAGAAGAAGGTTATAAGGTAACTTTTCTAACATAACATATACAAGGGTAGGTACAGTAACAAGACCAAGCTATAAAGGTAATACTACTATACCTAGAGATTGTCGTCCAACATTATCGAACCCACAAATGATAACAAAAGAAGTATTAAGAGAAGATGAATCAATATTAATATTGGGCAATAGATCGTTGCTACATACATTGAGTGATGAACTAGCATCAATGAGAGTATGTCTAATGCCAATTTTATTAATGTTGACTATAATCATTAGAGGATCCGCTTGCTTCTGTACTTCTAGAGGTGGGAGCTCTTGTGGATAGAACATAATATTCAGAAAATCGACACGAATATACACCATCAACGCATTAGCATCTGTTAGCCTAGCTTAAGAAGGCAAGAGGATCTTTTGCAAGGCTTCCTAAAGCATACCTTGATAAACCAAAGCAAATTGAAGCAAGTCCCATAGTGATATCTTATCCGAAGCAACTTGGAGTTGCTCAACAAGATCGTAATCACTAGGTGCTTTAGCTGTAGGTTTAGGAGCTAAAGGAAGACCTAGTTGTTTATTCATTCTATTCTCATAATTATGGGCTACCTCTCTATAAGAGGGAGCCTTAGAAAGATTAGGGGAACCATCATCAAATGGAACACCATCAATAGAACGAATCCTTTTAGAAGAAGGACTAGCTGAAGTCACGTAAATGATCGGTCTCTTAGGCCTTTGAGGGGTAGCAGAGACATAGATCACATTTATTGAATCATCACAGCTAGTAGAACAATTATTTGAATACACATTCTCAACATTAATCCAAATAGGATCAGATGTGGAATAGTTATTTGAAGGAACATCCTCAACATCGATCTAGGGAGAATCAAATGTGGAAGGAGGTTTATTATTAGCTAATGCATCATCTTTGGAAGAGAGTGCATCAGAATGAAGATGAGATTCATCATTCACAAATGCATCATCTTCAAAAGGGAGTGCATTGGAATGAATAAAAGGTAGAGTAATATTAAGGAAAGTATCAATGATTTCATCTTCTTGCAACAAAACATCCTCTAAAGTAAGAGGACTTTCTTGAGAAAGATCAAAGACACCAAGTGACATGGGTAAATCCAAGTCACTATCACATACATTAAATGGAATATCATTTACATTTTGAACAAAGTTAGATACAAAACTAATAAAAGAAGATATTAAATTCATTACGATTTTTTTAGTATTTTCTATGTTCTAGTAATTTGCATTTTTGGAGGTCTCCGGAGCAGAATTTAAGGTTGGAACTTGCGACGGTCCTTAAAATTTGACTATGAAAGGCACAAATATTTTAGGGATTGAACTAGCTCTCTAGGAGACCTTTCCAACGGTGAAAATGGTTCTGAATTCCGAGCACTGAGTCAAAAGTTATGACCCCGCCGAGTAGGGGTAAATAAATTCCTAGTTTTTCTAAAGAACACTGTTCTTCATGTCAGGTTCACCAAAATGTAGAATAGGGGGATTTTCTACTCATAGGTTCTCTTCATTTAGAGAGCCTCACAGGGAAAACTGCCCTAAACTACCTCAATGGAACAACGCGGAAGTTCTAGAATCAAAAAGAGCAGGTCACAGAGATTTTTTGGACAAACTGATGTCCAAGCTCTCAACCACAGGACGTTAGCAAAAAATATAGATGACAGGGTGGTGCGTTGGCATCCCAGAGGCACGCTGGCGTCTTGTACAGACCAGAAAGCAAGTTTATCTCATAAAGTGCCTAAATGACTACTTCTACTCAAATTGCTAAGAAATCTTAAAATGCAGGAAAGCGACAAAATTGAAATAGAGTGAAATAGAACTAATAAAGACAAGAAGAAAGGAAAGAAACACTTACAACCACATGAGTGATGAAGCCTCCAACAAGTGAATGTCTTCAAACTTGTAAACGTGATATTTGGAGAGAATGTTGGGGCTGTATGGGGATCTGCCTCATTCAAAGCCCCGTTTTGGTGTTCCCACCTCCACGGATAGCCAAGAAGATAGAGAAAGAGAGTGTGATGAACAAAACATGTGGTGAAAACAAAACCCACTCAGGAGTAGAACCCACACCACAAAGTAAGCGCGTGATAAAAGCAAACCTCGCTTGAGGAGAACCTGTATCACAAAAGAGGTGATAAAAGAAAACCCCACTCGAGGAGAACCTGTATCACCAAGTAAATGTGCAATAGATGAGGGATATGGAATCCAAAGATTCTCACAAGCATAAGGCAAGGGAAATAAAGTTGCAAAGAGTGTTGTAATGGAAGCTTGTGAGAGCTTGGAGCTGCTACAGCAAGTTGTTATGAAGTTGTGCAAGCAAAAGCTAAAGTGTAGAAGGCTAGAGAGAAACTAGAAATGGAAGAAGAGTTGCAAATGAAGTGAAAGGACCTCTTTTAAAGAGAGAAAAGAAGCAAAAGGAAGCTTCCCAAGAAGTTACAAGGAATCTTGAGTCATTTCCATCGACAAAAATAGCTAACAAGTGAAAAGCATGCTCAGAAACAATCATTTGAGCATTGACATGTCACAGGACGCTAGTGCGGGGTGTGGATGTCTATGTGGTGTGCTAGTGTCCAGACATGTCATGCTACAAAACAACACGAATGAGAATAGCACCAAGTCCAATGTAAAGCTAATGCATGAAGGGAACTATCGAAAAGGGGTGCTAGAGCATCCTAGGAGGGAAAAAGGCTGATGCAAGGGCTAAAATGAGCCTACTCAAGATGATAAGTTAGTGGACACTAAAGTGGATGCAAGAATGTACGTGAAATTGCGAGGGGTGCAATTTTACACTTATACATCCCTCGACTGAAAAGTCATGACCATGGGAAAATTCCTCCTAGATAGCAAAAACTGAGAGAGGTTATTGTAGAGGGGCCCAACACGTTCTTCTAGCCTGAGACAAAAAGTTTGTAGGAATCACAGTTTCTGAGTAACAATCCGTCAAAGATTGCTGCCCTTTTGCACTTTGGACTCTTAAGGGATTTCGCCGGTTGAACGTAGCTCAGACAAGTTCGACCTATTTGGGTGTGAAAGGGGACCATACCTAACCTAAATGCACCCATCCGAATGTGTTGGAACAATTAGTTTGGTTGCATGAGTTGTAGAACAAGATTTATTTATGCCCTTACAAGTAGTTTTCAGATTCCAACCGTACTCCAACACTGATTTTCATGTGAAAAAAATCCATGAGACCATAGCTTGTTGCTTACTATTATGCTTTGATTTTTTTTTTCAAGCATCCATAGCTTGTTCAAAATTGCTTGTTTTAGGATTTTAGCCATAGTAGCAAGGTAGTGAACTATTTGATAAAATACTTTAGCAGACATGTATGAAAAATGTGGTAGCATAGACAAACTTTAAAAAAAAAATGCCTCAAAGAAATGAGGTTTCATGGTGATGGAATGCCATGCGAATCAAAATTTCTTTTGATTGTCATGGAATTCCATCACCATGAGACCTCATTTCTTTGAGGCATTTTTTCAAACAGTTCATTGCCTTTTCTATGATATTGCTTACTATTATGCTTTGATAGAATTTTTCCAAGCATCCATTGCTTGTTTGAAAGCACTTGTTTTATGATTTTAGCCATAGCAACAAGCCAGTGAATTGTTTGATAAAAAGCTTTGATAGACATGCATAAAAAATGTGGTAGCATAGACAAGGCAGTGAATTGTTTGAAAAAATGCCTCAAAGAAATGTGGTCTCATAGAATTCCATGAAAAGCAAATGCAATTGACAACTGCTCCTAGTTATTAGTTATGCAATGTGAAGTAATTGCATAACTACTTAGGTTGACTTTGTAAAAACTAGATTGTAATTGAAATTTTTTCATCTATCAACATCTAGTTGTTAGTTATGGAATGTGAAGTAATGCTTTGAGTCTGACAGATGTGCAATTCAATGTAATCAATGATATGAATATAACTACATAATATAACCATTATTTTTTATGCTATTGTACATTGATATTTAACCATTGTTCAAGATTAAATTTTCAAAGAGTTTAATCATGCACATGAGGAACAAATTATTTTGATTGTCAACTTCTATATATCAAATTACCCAATAATCAAGTGTATGCCCATATACAAAAACGGCATCAACGCCAACTCAAACAAAGTTTTACAAAATGTGGCATATGCCATCTCAATATCTATTCAAAATTTACATGCCAAAATGTCTGTTTCATCCTAAACTACTGGTGGATCATCAAAATGGAGCCTCTTTTAAGCACTCTTTGGCTCTGAAGGTAGTTGCACAAGAAAAATTCAAACCACAATTGAGATTAATTATACTATATAATTTAAAATCGAATAATTAACATCAAAATCAATATACATTGAATTATACTTGAATTATAAAAGTGAAATCTTGATTACCTCAAATATACATCTCTTCAAAGGGTCAAGAGTCCTAGAATATTCCCTTCTCAAAGAACCAATCAAACCAACTTTTGAAATGTCAATCTATATATGTGAACAAAAATATAAAATTGATACAAGTTAGCATACAATTGTCGGTAATAGGAACATATTTACCAAACACAAAATAAAATAAACACATACCTCTTTAGGCATCTCTTTTTCTTTATCTCCTTCAGGTGTTTTGACACCTCCTCCTTGAGGTGTTTCAACACCTACTCCTTGAGGTGTTCCAATACCTACTCCTTCAAGTGTTGTGACACTTTTCAATAAGGATGAATAGCCCATAACCACCTGTACATAAAAATCACAAGTACATATGAAACTACCAATCTATGTTGATGTATGCATAATCAATATAAGATCTTAAAAATATTAATTCAGTCAAATTTGAGTTCAATTACCTTTCCCTTATCTAACATTGTGCCTCCATAGTCTGGAAAACGTTGCACCTTGCTCGCACTAGGTGTTTCCTACAAGAGAGAAATAAAATAAACATATAAGTTAATATATAATTTCATTAATGACAATTCAAATGACAAGCAAGTATATGATAAAAAAATGTAAATGAGTGAGTGTGAAAATATATAGTGTGTGGATGTCAAGGCCAAATGAAATGGCCCTAAGGGTGCTATCAGTCCCCTATGTGAGCTCCTCCTAAGACATCAACTGTTAAATAGACCATGTAAATAAACATTAGTACTTGAAACTATCTCTTATTAATATTCATTTAAAAAAAAAATGCAAGTTATGAATTTAGAACTTAAATCTGACCTGTGTAACTATTCTAATGTCCCCCCCTCTAGTAGGAGAGGACTCTATAGGGTGCACTCCACTCCCCTGTGTCTGATCTCCTATAATGTCCACATTGTGGAGGTCATAATCAGAAGTGTCCAAGGGATGCTCAGTGGGTTGTACAAGAGGACCCAAGCATATCTGGTGGCACATAGTGCAACACTCGATCTATCACCAACATCGCCAAAATGTGGCTGAGCTACTATAGAAGTATGGGAAACCAAAAGATCACTCAAAGAGTGAATAGCTTGAATAGTCTGAGTGGCTGCATCCTTGATAATATCTGAATGATGTACTGGAGGTGGCAAGGAAGGGGAGGAGGGGGAACATATGGGTGTTGGACTACTCTAACTACCCCTGGTCTATCCTGGGGCGTACCTCCACCGACACCCTAGAAGGGTTTAATGTCAAAATAATTAACATGATGCCCTAACACAAACTCAACGTATAATTTTTTAATAAAGTAAAATGGTATATCACTATTGTTGTTGGGTGGTTTATCAAAAACCATACACCAATAATCCTAAAAGTTATCTATAATGTCCTTATTCGTGCACCATTTTATAGAAAGTTTTGGTTTATTAACATTAACTGGAAAACCAGTGCAAGGGTTAACAAATAAAGAGGCTTGATTAAATTCATGAAGTTTCCATAGTCCATAATAATATTGCCAAAATATTTTTGGCTTAAAACTGTGTGTCATGTTTTACATCAACGTTTTAGATCATACTCCATGATCCATCATCAAGATGCAAAGAGAAAGAGAGAAGAGTGAAAAATAGAGTAGACTTGGGTAGATAAAAAGATGAGGGGAAAGGGAGGGATTATACCAAAATTCAAAAAATAAAATTCAAAGGGTCAAAAAAAAAGGAAAGATAAACCTTGGAAGGAAAAGACAAAAGGACACAAAATAAAATAAAGAACAAAAAGAAGACCAACAAATGAGATAGAGAAAAAAAAAAAAACCTATAAATTAAAAGAAAGAAAAAGAAAATAGATTGTAATATGATTAAAGAACAAGCACCAAAATACAATATAACAAACGAAGAAACTAAGATACAAGCCCAAAGGAAAGCTTCACAAAATTTATTACACACAAAAGAAGGAAAAGGAGAGGAAGAATAAAAAGAGGGCAATAGAATAAATGAAGAGCAAGGCAAGAAGAAAATAAAGGATCAACCAAGCATTATTGGAGTTGGTTTACAATAAGGGATCAAAACCAAAAGGAAACACAGACATAAAGGAACATATCCTACCTAGCAAAAAATAGAGACAAAAAAAATAAAAATAAACAAAGAACATTCAAACACAAGAGGTAAAGAACAAGGGAAAACAAAACAAAAAACCAAATTTATAAAAATAAAAACAAAGAACAAAAATCAACAAAAATTAGAGACAAGAAATAAAATAAGGCAAAAATAAAAATTAAATTACCCATGAAACAAAGGAGAAAATAAAACAAAAGGGGCAACCAAGAACAATCTACAAACAACAAAAAATAAAGACAACAAAAGAAAAGAAGAAAGATAACCAAAACAATAATTAAATTAAAAAACAAAGAACATGCAATGAACATCAAAAATAAAGACAAGAAATACCAAGAAGAAAGAAACAAAGAACCTTCAAATAAAAGAGCAAAGACCAAATGCAAACAAGATAAGAAATACAAATTAATAAAATAAAAATAAAAATAAAATGAAGACAAATTTTATTATTATTATTATTTTTTAATTGCAAGAAAAATCCCAATGAAAACCAAGGAGAAACTAAAATAAAAAAAGGCAAAAAAGAGGGAATCACATCCCTTCCCCCAAAGACCCTTTAGACTCTTTCCTCAACTCAGGTGTCTATAAAGTGAGTTGTTCATGTGGCCTCCTATACATAGGGGAAACAGGTCGTTTTGTTATCACTAGAATTAAAGAGCATGTTGCTGACCTTAGACATGAATGGATCTTAAAATCGACCCTTACCGAGCACTCTTCCAAGACCAAACATCACATTTCCCTTGAAAGCCCTCAAATCCTTTTCAAAGAAGACAAATTTTTCAAAAGGAAGCTCAAAGAATCAATTGGTATCCTTAATCACCCCTCTAACCTCAACCGAGACGGGGGTTGGAATTTAAGTTTTGCTTGGAAACCCCTTCTAAACCACCTTCCTGACCCCCCACCTTAACCCTGCTTTTGTCCCCCCTCTTGTCCTTGTTCCCTCTCATTCTTTCCCCCTTCTCGATTGCTTTGTCCTCTCTCCTTGCCTTGTTCTTCTCTCTTCCTTCTCTCTCTTGGTTGCCCTTCTTTTCTCTTCCCCATCCCTCTTTTGTTGGGTTTTCTCCTTTTCTCCCTTGTATTTTTAATTCTTAGTAGTTGTGGATTTTTGTTTTAGACTCTTATTTTTCTTTTCTTCTTTATAAGTTTATCTAATTTTTATTAACTTAAATAGTTGTATTTTCTTCTTTTTCTTCCTTTTATATTTCTCTTATATTTTGGTTTTCTTCTTTTTTCCTCTATTTTCCTTGAGTATTTTCTTTTATTTTGGTTCTTTTCTCTTTTATTTTGTAGTTTTGTTCGAATTGTTTTTTGTTATAGGCTCTTATTTTATTTTTCTTCTTTCTAAGTTTATCTAGTTTTGATTAATTTAAATATTTGTATTTTATTTTTCTTTTTTCCTCTATTTTCCTTGAGTATTTTATTTGGTTTTTTCTCTTGTATTTTATTGTTTGTTCCAATTATTTTTTGGTTTCCTCTTCCTTTTCTCTTTTGTTATTTTCCTTTTCTTGTGCTTAATGCAAACTCATACATTTTTTTCCTTTTATTAGTTCTCATTGGATATTGTTTTTCCTTATTCAGATTTTAGTTTTCTTTTTGGGTTTCTATCATTTTTTGTTTTATTGTATTAGTTGGCTTAGTGTCCTTGTTCTTTGTTGTTGTGTTTTGTGTGCTTTCTGTTATTTGTTTCTTCCATATTTTGTTTCCTTTTTTAATTTTAGTTTCTCCTTGGTTTTCATTGGGATTTTTCTTGCATTTAAATAATAATAATAATATAATTTGTCTTTATTTTATTTTTATTTTATTAATTTGTGTTTCTTATCTTGTTTATATTTGGTCTTTGCTCTTTTGTTTGAAGGTTCTTTGTTTCTTTCTTCTTGGTATTTCTTGTCTTTATTTTTGTTGTTCGCTGCATGTTCTTTGTTTTTTAATTTAATTATTGTTTTGGTTATCTTTCTTCTTTTCTTTTGTTGTCTTTATTTTTTGTTGTTTGTAGATTGTTCTTGGTTGCCCCTTTTGTTTTATTTTCTCCTTTGTTTCATGGGTAATTTAATTTTTATTTCTGCCTTATTTTATTTCTTGTCTCTATTTTTTGTTGATTGTTGTTCTTTGTTTTTCTTTTTATAAATTTGGTTTTTTGTTTTGTTTTCCTTTGGTCTTTACCTCTTGTGTTTGAATGTTCTTTTTTTCTATTTTGTTTTTTGTCTCTATTTTTTGCTAGGTAGTTTATGTTCCTTTATGTCTTTGTTTCCTTTTAGTTTTGATCCCTTACTGTAAACCAACTCCAATAATGCTTGGTTGGCTTTATGCTTCTTCATTTTTGTATTAGTGGGCATTTTTTTTGTTTTTTTTTGGTTTTTCTTGTATTGGTTTTCCTCTTGCCTTGCTCTTCATTTATTCTATTTCCTTCCTTTTCTTCTTTCTCTCCTTTTCCTTCTTTTGTGCGTAGTAAATTTTTTGAAGCTTTCCTTCGGGCTTCTATCTTAGTTTCTTTGTTTGTTATATTGTATTTTGGTGCTTGTTCTTTAATCATATTACAATCTATTTTCTTTTTCTTTCTTGTAATTTATAGGTTTTTTTTATCGTTCTCTATCTCATTTGTTGGTCTTCTTTTTGTTCTTTATTTTATTTTGTGTCCTTTTGTCTTTTCCTTCCAAGGTTTTATCTTTCCTTTTTTTTGACCTTTTGAATTGTATTTTTTGAATTTTGGTCCAATCCCTCCCTTTCCCCTCATCTTTTTATCTACCCAAGTCTACTCTATTTTTCACTCTTCTCTCTTTCTCTTTGCATCCTAATGATGGATCATGGAGTATGATCTAAAATGTTGATGTAAAAACTTATGATCTGAAATGTTGATGTAAAAACTGACACAATTTTAATCTAGAAATCTTTTGGCAATAAAATAAAGAGGCTATTTGGGCTTTTGTTATTTGGAGGTTTTTCACATATTCGTAAGACAATCCACATGAGTAATATTCCCTCATGGTTTCTCACCATGAAAGAAAGGAATTATGTTGGGTGAAGAGGGTTTCTATATTTTTAATTATTTCCTTCAACGTGTTTGTCATCTGGGATAATTGAGGGATTGTCTTATATAAACATCACAAATGCCCATCAATTGCTCTAATTTTTCACTAATTAAGTCTTCAATTGATGGGCGCGGAGGTGGTGGAGAGTTTGGAATTTGTGCATTTTCATTCTCAACCATAATACCTGATTAAAGTTAAAAACTAATTAATCTAATTCAAATTACACAATATAAATAAAATTATTGTAAAAAAACCCTAGTTTTTAATAAAAATCCATAAAAAACCCTATTTTTAACAAAAATCCATAACAAACTCTATTTTTTAATAAAAATCCATAAACAACACTAGTTTTTAATAAAAATCCATAAAAACATTAGTTTTTAATAAAAATCCATAAAAAACTAGTTAAAATTATACAAAACTAATAGAAAAATTGATTAAAGCAAAAAAAACCAAAAGCCTACTTTGAAAATCGGATATCAGCTCAAATTGGATATTTGATAGCCTGCATGTCATTCTCACTACACTTTGAGTTGTTTTAAAATGGTTGAAATGGTTTTAAATGGCCGCATGTATATATTTATACCCGACCCAAATCGGATATCTGATTTGGATCAGATATCCGATTTGTAATTCTTTGCCTTGGGCATTGCTTTGGAGCAATGTATTGATGGCCAAGCCATAAAAAGTCAACTGAAAATTTTCATAGTTTTTGGTCAATGAAAAATGCAACTTTTTTCACATCACCATTTTTTGGCCCATCATGATCTTGCACATACCCTTCTCCAAGGAAAAAGTTTTCATCTTTACATTTTATGCAATTGCCTCTTGTCTTCTTGCACTCAAAACAACTTTTAAATCATCTGGCAAGTGATCCTCTATCTCACCTAGACCAATATTTAATGTCATCATGTATTTGAAAATGGCCTCTTCAATTGTTGCCTTATGTAACATGCCAATCGTTCACTGGAGTAAATTTTCCTAAGTTTTCACTGTGCAATTAAATAAACTATGTAACAAACCATTGCAATAAAATTTTTCTTTTCTTTATTGAAAATATATGAATAGAGATGCTATAATAAAATACAATAAGGATTTCCATTTCAATAAAATAATTTCGCAAAGTACAATATTCCAAGAATGCACACAATTACATACATAGCTACATTGAGCTTCAGAGCATAAGATATAGATGGTCCAAGAATCTTCCTTTCAAAACCTTGGTCTTTTGTCGCTTGTTGAGGAGGAGAAGCATCACTTAAGCACTTTTTCGCCAACCACAGACTCATATGCGATACCCCGCACTTCTACCAATGGTAGATGGCCCTACCCTTCAATGAAGAGATTGGCTGGGTAACCCTGTACGACATACCACACTAAGCTTAGTGTTGTGCCCTACATGACTAGGTTTTATAAACCTACACAAGGTAACTATCATGCATTAAATGGACATGGTGAACTAACAATGGAGCCCTAGGAAATCACACTACTTTGGCTAAAGTGTTCTCACTTAGTACTTTGAGTGATGGTCTACCATTCACTTACACTTTTCAAGCTCATTTTTTCTTAAGGCCATTATATCTATCCATAGGTAATCCCTCCCATGGGTAAGCTTAGACCCTAAAATTAACCTATCACCTTTAACACCAACTTAAGATATCTAAACTCAATTAAGAAAAAGTAATAGTTCCCTCCCTTCAATGGACAACAATCCTAGGAGTAACCTACTAGCTATCTAGCATAATCAAATAACTACCTATGAGTATCCCTTAAACTATTCTTGTTTAATAACATCTAGTATAATAAGAATACCTATGAAAAACAATCTCTCCTACCATGGAGTATTTACAAGCATTTCACAACAAAGTAAACAACTTCTACTTTCTTTCAAAGTAAACACTACTTTTCCCTAATGCAAGCAATCATAATAAACTAGTTAAATAAATCAAGAAATAATCTTTCAAAAGCTAAGAAAAATAAAGGAAGTTTATCCCCATGCTTGTAATAAGCTATCCAATTGACTAGATGCAACACAACTCTCCCATAACAAAAACTAGCTTAGTTTCAATCCCTCCAACAAAGTCTCAATAACCTCTAACTCACAAGTTGACAAAATACTTCTTTCAATATACTATACTCTCACAACCACTCAAAACTCTCTCTCACAAAATATAATAGATTTAAGTAGATAAAAATTTATAGAGCTAATGCACATATAAATTTTGAGAACAAATGAATAAGGAATGTGTCCCAAACAAGTGAACTTGCTCTACTATTTATATAGCAGATTGGAGACCACTTAGCCAACAAATTAGGCACGTGATTTTTGACAACAATTACCATGCAATTCAACACACAATCATCTTAGCTAAAAGGTGGCTCACATATAAGCACATACTTAGCTAAAAAAAGCTATAAGCTGATCTCTTTAGATGGCAACATCAAGAGACTTTCAAATAAGCACATGATGAAAAAGGTGTAATTCGGATTTCCTTCACAAGAGACATCTACAAAAAATAGGATTCAAAGGTAGCGCCAAAGCTTCAATAACCTCCTACAGAGTTGGTGTGGTTTACATTATATCTGAATCAGTCAATATCAAATATGCAACACCAAACTTGCATTGACTAAGTCTTGGTATGAGTCGAATCACTCATTTAAATAGTTTTACCAAGGGTTGTTGCCACAATAATGGGTTACACTTTTTGAGACATCCTAATTTTTTCTTGAATTCACATATTTTTTTAAAATATAATGATTTAAGCCTTTAAAGGTTCCATTTAAATGATTTTAATTAAAGAGAGTTTTATCAAACCCCCTTGGATAGAACCACATTAGTTTTAAACCATAACTATAATGGAGTCTCCTCTACACCTATCAAAATGTTGATAAAACACCACTTTTGATTTATTTTTGGGTGATCAAATGAATTCATTTAAAATATATGTTTTGTAAGTATGTAGCCCTTATTATAAGCTTCCCAAAAAGTATAATTTTAAATGTATTTAATTTGATTATTACATTAATTTTTTATTTCTTGTGAATGTCGGTTTTTCAATGAACATCAAGTTCTTTGTTTCACATATATGAAAAAATAGGAATTCAATAGAGAATTTTTTTTCTAAAAATTCCATGTGCACTAGGTATTGATGTCCTTATTCCAACAAAAAGTGAATAAGTTAATTCAAATGCATACAAAAAAAATATGTGGTCCAAATTACACCTCTGTCCAAATTATAATTACTCTAACTTGAAAAATTAATTTAAAAAAATATGTAACAAAAAATTATGAAAAAATATCCATGAACTAGACATTGGTGTGAAAAATCTATATTTTAAAAATTAGAATTGTATCCTTTCTATAAAAAAAGTTATGCGGTCTATAGTAAACATCACTTTTTAAAATGTTGTTTAGTATAAAAAATAAGTTATTAAAAATTATATAAAAGGATTCAAATTTATTTTTTAATTTTTTAAAAAATATATAATTAGAATCTACACATAAAATCTCACAAATCACTAGTCTAATTCATCTTCAAATTCTTAATGATTTAGTTGCTATAGGTGTAAGAAAGTG
The DNA here is from genome assembly GCA_007258455.2 of Sequoia sempervirens. Lineage (NCBI taxonomy): Eukaryota > Viridiplantae > Streptophyta > Pinopsida > Cupressales > Cupressaceae > Sequoia > Sequoia sempervirens. The sequence goes on from VDFB02000003.1 coordinate 330,882,656, forward strand.
AAGATTTGGTGAAAAATGTTGATTTCAATGTCAAATTTGGCCAAAAAGTGTAACCCATTATTGTGGGATTTTCATCGACTTGTTGTTCATTACCTTATTCAAATTTTACAAATTTTGATATTTGCTCAATGATATGGCGTTTATCTAGTTTACTAAGTCCATGGTGTTTCCACAAAAGGTGTCAACTTAGTCTTTCTCCATATATTGACTTAATGGCTGCTCATTGATTGTAGAATACTAAATCTTCATACATGGTTAGCAAAAGAAATATGTGGCTTTAGAATACAGTCACAAATATATCATACTTTGGCCTTGGCTTAGTTTATAAGATCGACCTCTAAGTTCAATGATAAATCGACTTCAAATCTATATATAATATTTAAATATATATATACATAACTTATATATAAATATACATACATATATATACATATATATGAATACACACTATATGTATATATATGTTAGTATTGTATAGGAGTGAATTTGCACCCCTTATGTAAATTCCCATTTTTCCTTTCTCCACTTTAGAAAGCCAAGTTTGGAGGCTTAATTATACATAAGGTTGCTACTTTCGTTCCACTTGGCACTTATTTTGAGTGTTGGTGGGGGAATTTCTGTTAGGGATGCCCATGCAGTGTGTAGATGTCCACACAGTGTGCTTATGTCCCTGCATATTCCTATGGTTGAACCTCTACAGGCGTTACACTTCTCATTGACAGTCGACTTGTAATGCCCTCTTCAGCCAACCGACTCGAATATGGTTGTTTTCTTCACTCTCTCCTTCAAATTCACTATTCACTCTTTCATTTCATCTTCTAAGCATTCAATTGAACTTCTTCACAACTTCTTTTTCATTTTCTAAGTTTTCAATCCATCACTCTCCAAGCATTCAAGCATTCTAGCAGCACTTTTGCACTCCATAGCATCAACTACTTCATTCCATCACTTTAGTAGAGCAAGTGTGGAACAACACCATTCCAATAGAGACTCGAGTACTCTCATTTTCTCCCTTATTAGTCTTGAGTGCTTTTGGTGGAGGTGGTCAACTTCCCACTCCTCTCCTTGATTACTTGGTTGAGTAAGCACATTTACTGTTTTGTAGTGTTTTAGTGTTCTTTATTACATTACTTTCTTTATCATACTCACTTTCTTGACTTTCTATGGAGGTGGAAACACCTAAACAGGGGTCTAATTGAGGCAAACCCTTATAAATCCCACCCAACATTTTTCCTCCTCTTTGTGTGTAGGTGTGCGCACTTCCAAGAGCTAGCTAATGAACAGATTCCTTTGTGAGATCATTCTTGCCACCCTAACTCTTGTATTTTTACTTTATCATATTAGAGCATATTTTATTGATGTCATAGTGTTGTTTTGGCCCTTTAGTAGAAGTTAGCTAGGCCGTTAGCTTGTTTTCCTAAGTTTTACCTTGTCTCTTTAGTTGTCTGGTTGTACGGATGCTAGCACACTTAAGAGATGCTAGTGTGTTGGGCTGTTGTCTCGGAACCACACTTTTATCCTCGGGTAGAGAACTTCCTAAGGCATAGTGTTGAACCTAAAAATTGGCTCGCCTAGCCCCATTCTATATTTCAGGACTGTAGAGTGATTGGAGGACTTTATAGTCCTCATCATTCTCGTCCTATTTTACTTTATAGGTAAAATAGGGCAGCCTTCTGCTCATGGCTCTCTATGACCTAGGGCCTTGAACCTTGTTGGTCCCCCTCTCTTACATTTTTGGTGAACTTGATGTGAACCATTTTGGTTCCATCTTGCGATACTGATAGTTCCTTTCCTCATACTCTAAGAGTGTTGTAGGTGCAAGTGTTGTGAGGTCACCTTCCAACCCAACATGTGACCTCTAGTAGGCATAGTTGGAAGGTTCCAAAGGTGTTGCATGACAAAACCTTAATTGGGTCACTGTCTTATCCTTTAGGGACTCTGTGAAAGTATCGTCTAGTGTGCATAATGGCCTCCTTCTTGCATCAACCTATCCCCTCTGTGCAGCTCGTGGACAGTGGTACTGGTATGACCTTCACTTCATAGGACTTGTCGATGCATTTTAACAAGGAACCATCTCCTCTCTATATCCCTAAGCGGATCAATGGAAAACATCATAGCATGTGTTCTCATTGATCCAAAGTCACAAGTGAACATAATAACCAAGGATATCATGTTGATTGACTTTTTACATAAAGATGGGTACAATGCACCTATGAGCACCATTCACACACATGATGGGATTTCTGCACCCCCTTTGGGTAGTATTGTTTGGTTAGTCTTGTTTGGACCTAAATTTGTGAAAATATTGTTTGACATTATCCCTAGGTCTGAGCTCTTTAGAGTGAAGTTGGGTATCCCTTGGTTGTGCATAAATGCTTAAAATTTATCCATGGGGGTTCCGTACATGTAATTCATGACATCAGTTATAAAACATCAGTTGCTCATGCTAGCTACTCCTTGGACTACTATTAGCATATGCCCATTGGTCCTTTTCTACGTAGGATGGACCTCCTATACCAAACATACCAGAATTATAAAAATGAATACCTAAGGCTGAAAGTAAGATACCCTTTGTCGCCTTATGCTATTTTACATAGGGCTTGCTTAAAATATAATAGTGATGCTGCTAAGGCACGTATGAAGAAAGAAGAGAAGCAGTCCTGAGATCCTCCTTATTCCTCTTCTGCTAGTTAGTCTGACGCTTCTTCTCACTTTGCTATGATATCGCTAGATTCATCTTCGCATTTGCGGGAGAATCCTATGGTGCCTGCTTGGCAAAATCCTAAGCATCCTGCATTTGAACTTCTTGTTCTACTGATGGAGCCTAGACCCATTCAGTATAATGGGAAGAAGGTCTCCCATGGAGAGTCCTCTCTGTCTTGACCTTCGCAGCATCCTACCACTCCTACTCCAAAAGTAGTGAACGAGAAGAGGCCCACTGCTAAGGCACTTGAGCTAACTCACCCCGCTATTTCTCAACCTACTCCTCTTTCTCTTGTTTAGGAATCTATTCCTTCGCTGGAGATGGTTGTAGTGGACGTTCCCATGGTTTAGCAAGAGCTTTTTGTTCCTTCACAACTTCTGGCCTCCAACCCAAAGAGTCATAGAAACTGCCTTGTGCATGAACGTAAATGCCAGAGTAAGGATTTTCTAGTTGAGCAGGCCACCTTGCATAGGAAGGAAGAAGAGATGAACACCCATAATTCATGGCCTCGCATAGTGTTTTCCTCTCCCATTCCCTCTACTTCTCTTTAGTCTAGTTATGCATTGCTTTTGGCTTCCACTGTGAGAACAAATGCACCTGATCCCAAGCGGGTACAAGTGTTCATCGCTCCTTTGGTAGAGCCGCCTTTATTGATGTTCATTCTAGATATCCCACCTTTCCCAAAGCTCATGGCTATGACTAATACCTTAGTTGTATCCACTGTGGTTCTTTCCTCCTCTTCCTCTGCACCTCTAGCCTCATCTGTGGGGAGTTCTTCTCCATTGACGAAGCAAAAGGTGGAGTGTGGTCCTTCTAGCAATAAAGGACATAAGAGGAGCCCACCTTCTTCACAAGGTGGTCTCATGCTGACTTGTTCCATCTCATTGACAAAACCCGTCCCAACTTCCCCTAAGTTCATCACCACTCTCGAGTCATTCAGCAAGCCTAGTGTTGAATCTTAGGCGCAGCCTACCCCATCCACTAAAGTTAAACACAGTGCTCCTATGGGGTGCATATTTAACTCTATGGATGAAGTTCTGGCTATGTTAGTGATCTTCACGAAATCGCTGACCTTAGCTCCACAAGAGCTCGACAAAAAATACCTTGTAAGGCCTTCTTCCTTAGCCCTTATTGCGGTAGGTTTGAACACTCCTCTTAACATCCCATGATTGCAGGTTCGTCCTCCTTCACCCTATGATAATCTAGAGTGGGAAGCAAAGGACCTCTTGGTTGATTAATGTTAGGAGGAGGCCTCTTCTTTATCTTTTGTGTGTGTGTGTATTTTGTGATGTGTTCCCTTGTGATCATGCTATGTGTGCTTGGATGAACCTTGTCACCCCTGTTGGTGCTTGGATATAGGTGTGGTTTTAGTGTCGTAAACCTTCTTCTATTTGTATCATCATTCTTCCTTGTTTGTGCTTGTTTTCAGTAAATTGGGATGATGCAAAGCATTGGGGGAATTTAGTTTTCCCTTCCATGTTGGCCTAATTTTTAATTTTTACTTTTTCTTCTCATGCATTCTTCACATGGTCTAATATAGTAGGGGGTTGATGACAGTTCATTCATATACTATTACTATACATATATATATATGAGCAGTTTAGACCTTGAAATATTAGACTACCCTTGTTCCCTTTGTTTGTGTTTTTCTCTTTTTCTTTCTCTTTATATTTCTCTCTTCTTTGCTTGAGTTGTCCCTCTCATGTGTGAAAATTCCTTTTCTTCAACATTTCAATTTTTAGAAAAATGCATTCGTTGTCAACGAATCTTTTCTCAAAAATATCCACAAACCTTTCTTCAAAATTGCATTCTCAACTTGGAACCCTAATGGAACATGTTTCCTTCATCATGGGTTCATAAAGAAGGGACTTGAAAACCTTCCTCCGAAGTGGGAACAACTTTGGTCTTCTCGTCACATTGGGGCATATTCTTCCTTTCAAATTCCTTGATGAAGTGAACATCTTTCAAAAGGATTCCTTGATGATGAATCGATTCAAGAAAGAAAATATCTACTTTCGAATTGTGTGTCCCTTGAGTGGACCCCTTCTTCACAACAAATTCCCAAGGGACCACGTTGAAAGTCTTCTAAATTGTCGATGGTGTATGTGACTGTCTGCTTACTTGCCTACATGGCTGCTTCTTGACTTTGTGGAGTCCACTTTCCTAAGTTTCTTCCATGCGAGAGATCTTGGGGGAATACCTACCTATAGGTTTGAGAGCCTGTAGGGTGCTTCCTTTGAGCTTCCTCCATGTGAGAGATCTTGGGGGTGGCTCACTTGCAAGTCTGTGGGTTTTGTAGGGCTCTTCCTTAGGTTTCCTCCATGCGAGAGATCTTGGGGGATACCTCCATACAGGTCTGAGATCCTGTAAGGTGCTTCCTTTGAGCTTCTTTCATGCGAGAGATTTTTGGGGTGGCTCCCCTACAGGTCTGCGGGTCTGTAGGGCACTTTCTTGGGTTTCCTCCATGCAAGAGATCTTGGGGGATACCTTCCTTATAGGTCTATGGGTCTATAGGGAACTTCCTTGGGTTTCCTTCATGTGAGAGATCTTGAAGCACATCTTCCCTACAGGTATGCGAGTCTGTAGGACACTTTCTTGGCCTCCTCCATGTGAGAGATCTTGAAGGATGCTTCTGAGGTATCCTCCATGTGAGAGTTGTTGGGGGAAACCTTCCTTGTAGGTTTGATGGGCTATAAGATGCTTACTTCATGGGGATTCCTTCATGTGAGAGATCTTGGGGGTCACCTCCTTACAAGTCCGTGGGCCTATAAGACACTTGTTTTCTTCAACTTCATAGTTCTGAGAAGCTATGAAGTCCTTTACTTGTTCTGCACGTTCAGGTCCGTCAGATCGTGGTCTACTTCCTCGATGGTTCAGGTATACATTTCTAACCTTATTCATTATTCGATCTACTTTACCGAAGCACTCATCAGTATTCGTGTTCGCTAAGGTGGGGGAAAAATGTATAGGAGTGAATTTTCACCCCTTATGCAAATTCCCCTATTTCCTTTCTCCACTTTAGAAAACCAAGTTTGGAGGCTTAATTATACATAAGCCCGCTTCTTGCATTCCACTTGGTGCCTATTTTGACCATCGGTGGGGAGTTTCTATTGGGGATGCCTGTGTGATGCGTAGACGTCTGCGTGGTGTGCTTACGTCCCTGGAAAATTCATGCGGCTGAACCTGTAGAGGCATTACACTTCTTATTGGTAGTTGACTTGTAATGCCCTCTTTGGCCAACCAACCAGAATATGGCCATTTCAGTCTCTCCTTCAAATTCACTATTCACTCTTTCATTTCATCTTCTAAGCAAATGTTCAGTTGAACTTCTTCACAACTTCTATTGCATTCTCTAAGTTTTCAGTCGTTTACTCTCCAAGCATTCTAGCATTTTAGCAGCACTTTTGCACTCCATAGTAGCAACTACTTCACTCCATCACTTTCGTAGAGCAAGTGTGGGACAACACAATTGCAACAGAGGCTCGAGTACTCTCATTTTCTCCCCCATTATCCTTGAGTGATTTTGGTGGAGGTGGTAAGCCTCTCACTCCTCCCTCTATTACTTGGTTGAGTAAGCACATTTACTATTTTGTAGTGTTTTAGTGTTCTTTATTACATTACTTTCTTTATCATACTCACTTTCTTGGTTGTTCATGGAGGTTGAAACACATAACTAGGGGTCTAATTGAGGTAGACCCTTATATAGCCACCCAATATTTTTTCATCCTCTTTGTGTGTAGGTGTGTGTGCTTCCAAGAGCTAGTTGGAAAATGAATTCTTTTGTGAGATCATTCTTGCCACCCTAACTCTTGTATTTTTACTTTATCATATTAGAGCATATTTTGTTGACATCATAGCATTGTTTTTGCCCTTTAGTAGTAGTTAGTTGGGTCGTTAGCTTGATTTCATAAGTTCGGCCTTGTCTCTTTAGTTGTCTAGTCGTACAGACACTGACGCACTTGAGAGATGCTAGCGCGTCGCACTATTGTCCTAGGACCACACTTTTTTCCTTGAGCAAAGAGCTTCTCTAGGCATAGTGTTGAACCTGAAAACTGGCTCACCTAGCCCCATTTTGTATTTCGAGACTGTAGATTGATTGGAGAACTTTATAGTCCTCATCATTCTTGTCCCGCATTTCTTAACACCTCGATAAGTTGAGGTAAGTTAGGGAAGCCTTTCGCTCTTGACTCTCCATGACTTGGGGCCTTGAACGTGGTTGGTCCCCCTCTCTTACAAGTATATATCCATATTTTATCATATGTTAATAAATCATGTATATTTCAATATACATATGGATAAAATTAAGATATATAGTGATCACATTGTTACAACAATATATCGATTGTGTATAATATATATATATATATATATATATATATATATGTGGGTGATCCTACAATAGTGGTGTAGACACCTAAATTTGGACACTTACATTTGTCAAAATTTATCCCTTTTTATTTAAATATCCTTTCATCTACATTAATTAAGTAATATCGCTATTATTTAATTAATATCTCTAAATTCTTCTAAATCCCTAAGGTATTTAGTTAATAATTAAATACCTTACCCCTATGTTCCCCTTCTCCTCAAATGAATTAAATAAATATGACATTTATTTAATTCATTACATGTTACATCCTTTTCCTTAATCTCAATCCACCTCCTACTCTCATCATTAGGGATGTGCACATGTCTAATCCTTGATTAGGTTGTGTCACATCCTCCAATTTTTGCAGGTTGGCCTCTAATCTTCATTAACCCTTAACTGTATTCTAATCATTGATTAACTAATCCAATTAGCATCTTGGTCGATTCTCCCCATCCCCCAAAGAATTTTTAATTCCTTTTTATTTTTCCAAGACTTTCTTTTTTTCCATGTAATCATTGAGAGGTCACATCAGTCACATGTGGGTAAGTACTTACCTTTTTAAGGACTTTGTCTTATCCAAGGTACTTCTCACCTCTCTTGATGGGAACCTTGTTTTATCCTTAAGATATTTTGAATCATGTGAATTTTAAATTCATTTTTATTTATCCAAGATTCTCCTCTTCCCCATGTGATCATTGAGAGGTCACATCATCCTTATTTCAAGGAACTTACAAGTACCTTCCCATCACATACTATCTTCCACCTCATATGTCCTTATGACACATCATCTTCCACATGGAAATATTTGAGGGCTTGTGAGCCCTCAACTCACCACAACCCTACATCTTGCCCATGGTGGAAAGATCTCAACCGTCCATATTTCAAGGGCTTCTCTCCATAAAATGAAAGATTTTTCTTTCATTCTCTAACACATGTATTTTCATTCAACCATTTTTTTCAAGCTCAAGCTCAACCTTCAACCACCATTGTTGCTCATCTTCAAGTTCTCATTGCATCTATTTTGTTGATATATCAAACTACCCACATCCATCATTTGAATCCTCATCAAACCCTCAACATTTTGAATCCACTTTCATCTGTCTTTCCATTGAAGGAATATATAAAAAATCAACTATCAAGGGCCAACCAACGATCAATTCAAGACAAGGTAAAATCTGCTCTTTTCATCTTTATTTTTCTTTGAATTCAACTAGGCCTAATATTGAGGTGTTTGGTTTCTTTTCCTTTCTTTTTTCATTCTGTTTTGCATGATTTAGAATAGGTATAAACACTTGATCACAAGTGGTTTACAATTTTTGGCCAAACTGGACACTAAAATAATTTTTTAAACTAAAATTTCACTTTCGGGCACCTATAGCAGCCAAACTGCGAGGAATTTGAAGATGATGCAAATTAGAGTTTCATGAAATTTTTTCTATAGATTCTAAATATATATTTTTCAAAATTTTTGGAATCAGATTACACTTCTTTTTCCATCTCCCTCGAAAACTTTTTTTTTTTGAATTCTTTTTTTCAAAATGATGCTCACTATATAATGCATAACTTTTTTCCCATGAAGGATAAAATTCTAATTCTTTCAAATTTAGATTTGTAACTTCAATATCTAATGCTTCCACTTGGTTAGATAGTTTTTTATTGAATAATTTTTTCTTTAATCAAGTTTCGAAGTCAAACCAATTACAATTCAAACATAGCACAACCGTATACTGCGCAACTTTTTTTGTATGTATCAAAATTTTTATTTATTTTTGTTTGATCAAAGACTTAATTATTTGGTGCACTCATATTTTTCATTTCTTTTTTTGATAATCTGCTACTTTTCCATGTCCAGAACAGTGATCTTGATTTTTAGTGGGAAACCTACATTCACAAGAAATAAAAAATAAATATACTAATAAAATTAAATTTATACTTTTTGGAAAGCTTAAAATAAGGACTACATACTTACAAAAAATAAATTTTAAATAAATTCATTTGATCCCCCAAAAAGTAAATCAAAAGTTTTATCAACATTTTGATAGGTGTAAAGGAGACTCCATTATAGGTATGGTTTAAAACTAGTGGGGTTATATCCAAGGGGGTTTGATCTAAGGTAGTTTGATCAAACCCTCTTCAAATTTAATGTTTTAAATGAAACTTTTAGAGGCTTAAACCATTATATTTTCTAAAAGTATGTGATTTTAGCAACAATCAGAATCTCCCAGAAATTGTAAACCAGCTAATATATATATACATGCATACATATATACATATATATACATACATACATACACACACACACACACACACACATATATATACCTCTATGTACATGTATACGTATCTATACATATATAGATACCTTCGTATGGGCATGTCCATTTTCCACCATACATGTATATTGATACATACATACATATGGATATATGTAGAAAATTTATATATACACACACACACACACATTCGATTCACACACCAAAATCATACATAATTACTATTGTATTGATAAGAGCCTACAAGTGATATACTTTTATGTACATACATATATACATATCATTAGATCCATTGGATAGTTCCATGCATATAAGCAACTCGTACATAAGCGCGCATAGATAAATCTACCTATGTACCCTTATGTACACGCTCCTTCATGTGTATGGTCTATCATTGACATGCCTGTGTGTATGTATACATATTCCTCGTATGACTTACTCATCAATACAAGCATAGTAATAAGGAAGAACTCACAAGCTCAAATAGATAACATCATCCAATAATGCACTTAGAAGTAAATAAGACTTACTAATGCAAACATTAACTAAGGATGACTTACCAACTTCCCACATAATAACCTGACTCAATTGTGCTATTGTGGTGTGTGTAAGCTTAGATAGGTTATGTTACTAGTTACCCGACCAAGACCTTCTCCTGAGTGATACTTCCCCTCTGCTTGGAGGAACTGAACATGTACCTACTAACATATGCCCAAGGTAGTTAGCTATTCAACAAAATATGCATTACACATAATGCATCTTCAAAGTTAGAATATCAACCAATATCCATTCATTCACATATATGCATTTCTTCATATAATATTAAATGAAATAACATTCATTCATAACACATTGATAAAAAAGTGCAAGTACAATTTATTCATCCAAAAAATTCACATTACACTCACATTTACCCTACATAGTAATAGTAAATAGTAATTACACAATTGGGGTGTAACACCTTATTTATAGTTTTGGCTTCTAGATGCTTTTCAATTGTATCTTTTAATATTCCAAACTTTGCTACAACACTAAATAGTGCATGTCAAACTTCATAGGATTGTGCTTATAGAATAAAGGGGTTTCTTTTTTGTTCTTTCCCTTTTCTATACCAGTCTCTTCCAAAGATACTTTTGATTTCCTTTTTTGGACCAATTGTGTTCTACCTCTTCCTAGATTCTTCTTCCTTTGGATTGATATATGTAACTCTTGTTGCTTTTTCTCTATTTCTTCTCTTTGGATCATTTTTTTGCTTTGGAAGGATAGATGTGTCCATCTTCTTAGAACCACATGTTGGTTTTATTCTGGAAGCCTTTGTAGCAGTAGGTGTGGAGATTGAGGTCCTCCCTGACCTTCATGTTCTCAGTGAAGTTTGCAAAGGAGCAGATGTGCCTTTGGATTTCTCTGTAGGGTCAATAGGAGTGTAAAACTCCTTCAACTCATCTTTCATATTTTCAACCTTTTCTTCAATATCCTTCTTTTTTATTTTCTAGGTTCTCTTTACTTGATTTCTCTTTATAAGTACCAAACCTTTCAATTTTTGTATCTCTAGGTTTTCTTAATACAATATCTGCAAGACCAATGCATTTAGACTAATATACCTCATAAGGCAGCTCCAAAACCCAAATAATTATGGGTTCAACTACTTCCATGTAGCAGTAATCTCTAATAACCATAAATTTTAATTCATTAGATTATATTTATCCACAACTTTACTTGGAATCCTTCCTCTCTCTTACATTCAAACTTGAAAAGGTTTAAAGAATCTCCACAACATTGAATCACAAGATTCTTTACCATGAAATCTCCTCAAATGATTTCTAATTTTAACAACTATAGGAATATTATCTTGCCATACTACATTCTTCACTCTGGGAAACTCATTGAGAAAGTAAAACATTAAGCAAATGATAAAAGTACCATACCAAAAAGGGTATTTTAACTCTTCTGTCTTCTACAAATTTTCCAACAATTGTAATCTTAGGAGCTCACAAAGATCAACGTCTTTTCCTTCTTTCACCATTTGATAAGCCATGTGTATTGTGGTAGTAGTAACAAAATTCTCTCTATTTATATAAAATACCTTGTAACCAATCATCATTGTAGCATATTTGACAGATGGATCTTCAATGTTGTTCACTGTTAGGGCACACTTGTCAAACTTGGCTCTGGTAAAATTCATCACCACAAGTCATTCTTTACTACCTTCAACGTTGGGATAGGTCTTGAGGAGCTCAAGCTAGTAACAACCCTAATTTTCTCTTTGGTTATCACATGTGGCATTTCCAACCACATGAATTTATCATGAATTATGCTTAGAACATACTTCACCCACTCATTATCATAGCAAAACAAATGGAAGACAATAGAGAAATATCATCAATTTGCATATTGATATGCTTGTTTCAATAATATAATAATAATAAATTTATATACCTTGAAAAGAGTTACATTATGGAGAAATATATGGCTAAATTATAATTAATCACATTTAAAAATTAATAATAACATTTTTTAAAACATGTCCTCAACATAGTATTAATAATCTATATTCAAAAAATAATGAATTGATCTTTATTTGTACCCCAAATCATGTCCTATGGGAGATATTACTTATTAAAAATACTATAAATTATTAGAAATAATTTATTAATATTTATATTGATGCAGGAGCATCCAGTGGTGTAAGGGCAATCTTGCATTATCCAAAAACATGCATTGGATTTATATTCCTTTGGTTAGATTTTTGTAGATGTCTTTGCATTTCTGGATACCCTTTTCATCATTATGTAAAGCCCCACTTTCAGTTTTGTTGTTCTACTTTCTCTGGTCAACTGTTATTTTTAGCAGCTTTTGGAATTTGTTACTATTTTTAGCAACTTTTGGGAATTGAAGGTGTTTTGGAAAAAAAATTGAAAAAAAAATTATATGGGAGGATTTATAACGAAAAAAATAAGAAGATTGGTGAAAGAATCAGGTGGAGAGTATTCCTGGTTTGAAAGATATTGTAGTTTCAGTCTCCCAAAAAAGCACTTGAAAACCTTCCAAATTGGGTTTGAGGAACTAAACAGCCCTGAAACAGCTCAAAAACTTTCCAAAATTCATGAAGCTAATTTTGAGCACATTCTTGACTTCGAGACCTTTCCAACAGTTCAAACGGTTTGAAAAACGGAGTCTCAGATCAAAAGTTATGGCTTCCGAAAATTGGTACACTTTCAAAATGTGCTGATTTTCGAATGGTGTTTTAATTTTTGAATTTCAAATTGTAAATTATTGGTGCCAAATTGCCAAAACTCATAACTCAAATGTTGTTTTTGGCTCCAAAGGGAAAAGGGGCTATTTATGGGGGAATTTTTCTAATTTTAGGTAGCTCTTAGGGGAAAAGAGTTTGCATGTTGCGAAAAGGGGAACTTATGTAATTTCTATAATTTCTAAAACTTCTGTAGCTTGCATGTATCACAGAGCTTGAGGATTTGGGATCCTCTACATGTAATATTTTCATTATTGAATAATAATTAAGTTTGTTAGTTGTGTGCATTATTTTTGTGTCTCGAATTTGCTCCCTTGTCATATATTTTTAAAATAAAAATTATTTTTAGAAATAATTTATCAAAAATATTTAGAATCTATACACGATTTAAAAAAAAAAATTATTTTGTAACATTGACTTCAAATTCTTAACAATTTGGGCGTTGGGCATAGCTCAATTGGCTAAAGCATCCTGTTGTAGGAAAGAGTTAATGAGGTCTAGTCTCCCATCATCCCCGTGGTACCAGAGGGTATAGGGGGACAGATACCCAACTGATTCTTGTAGTCTAAAATAATAATAAAAAATCTTAACAATTTGTTTCTTACAATTGATATAAAATGAAATTTATTTAAAATATTAATTTAAGTGACCAACTTAAGTAAAAAATGAAACATGACTTTATTCTACCATCCATGTATAGAAACTAGTATAAGTGAAGGCAAATAAAAATAATAAGTATTAGGTCATAAGGAAAACCAAGCACTAGAATATACCACTTCTCCCTATGTTATTGTATTAAGACATTGCACCAAAATTTACACATTTGACTAAATGATAAATGACATGGCTATGTTGATTTCACCATTACACTTATATACAAACATATTAATAATTATGCTAAGATATTTTACAATGTCAATAAGAGATGAGTTTAATAGTGTGACCATGTTACTAAATCTTACATGTTAGAGTAAATGCATATTTACTTAAGTTTTACTTAGGAAGACTATAGTTTAGTTGTGATTGAGTCTTTCATCCATGCCTCATTTTTGTTTTTTCGTTTTCTCTCTTTTGGAGAGGGGTTTTTTCCCACAGGTATTTTCTCCCTTTGAGAGTTTTTTTTTTATGCATTGTAAATGGGTACCTAAAATGGTTGTGTAGTTGGGACCCATATTGCATCTTCATATTGCATTCATTCTCCCTAAGTTGCACTTAAGGGGGGGTGTTAGAGTAAATGCATATTTACTTAAGTTTTACTTAGGTAAATTATAGTTTAGTTTCATTTAATTTATTAAACCGAGAAATTAGTTTTCCTTTCCGTATTCCTATTTTGGGTGGTTGCTTACCCATTTGGTCTTTTTCATGGCTTTATAAGCTTGTATTATAATGTATTTTATCATCTCTATTGAACATTCATCTTTGATAAAATAGCTTTTCTTCTCTTGTTTGTGAAGGTTCCTCATAATTTGTTGCTCTATCATTACTTTTAACCAAAAATTTTATATCCATTTGCATATTAAAAATATTAATATTTAATAATAAACACAATCTCTAATAATAATAATAATAATAATAATAATAATAATAATAAATATAAATATTAGTACATAACATACAAAAGAAATATGCTTTTGTTTTCATCCCTACCACCATGTTATACTTCTTCATATAAGCACAATTTTAATAACAAAATAAATCACAATATGTTTGAACCATCAAAGTATTACTTGCTCTAATTTATCATAATTCACAATGACTGTACAACCAATTAAAGTAGAAGAGGGAAACCAATGTTTGAACTATGAGAGAATTACTTGTTCAATTTGACACTTATTCATCATGAGTGCAACCTATTCAAGTAGAGGGGGGAAACAATGAAAAGAACATGGAGTGAGTGGAAAAAAAAAAAAAAATGATTTACAATTATTGTGAATAAAATGATAGTATAGTTAAATTAGAATTTTCTTGGTTAATTTTATTACTTGTAAATAAGACTTAAAATGAAATATTCTATCTTTTGATAATGATTTTTTAAGTGTAGTAAAAAAGTGTTATAACAAAATAAAATAATTTTATCTTTTTTCATCTACTTATATTTTTGTGTATCTATAATAGTCTAAATTAATCAATCTCTTATTTAAAAAGAAGATAAAGATACCAAGTAATAATTTTTTTTGTTTTCATTTAACTTTTTTAAAATTATAGAAAAAATAGCCCAAGTAAAAATAAATATTTTAACAAATACAGAGACATGTAAAATTATTGAAATAATGTGTTTTCATACAATTTTAAAACTATTAATAATGTAACTAAATATAAAGTAAATAATATATTTAAATTATAGATAAAGAATATTCTGAATATAATTAGCTTAAAAACACCAAACACCAAACACCAAGAAATATCATCTATATCAGTAAATAAAATTTATCATTTTCAACTATATTATAATTTAGACATATAATTCAAATAATTACGTTTCTTCATTGACCATTCAAACAGAAGAGATGACATTATCCAGAAAAAACAAATAACTAAATCTGTCCAGCCAAAAATGATATTCAGGCTGATCAGATATTGAATAATTTACATCTAGATCTGGTGATGATATTCCTACTATTGTAGATCTCTGACTTTTTATTTAAATGATAATATAGACGCTATTCATCACAAAATAAGAAACTACTTTTGACCAGTTAACAGTAATATAATGATTATTAAAAAACTGAAGCCTCTGGCATGGAGTGCCAATGAAGACTTGAGATCTCTAACAAAGATAATGAAGAATTAAAGTGGCTGTTTCAAGAGCAAATTCCAAATGGGCATGATAATAGCAGACTTATATGATTAAAAACCCATTTTATCTCTTAGTGCCATGTTTAAAAAATTTACAGTAAGCCATTTTCACAAGCCTCTTACCTCAGTAACAGTGTTCCCATATTAAAGTTCCTGTTTTACCTCCCTTTCACTCCCACCATACAATCACATCAGACCCAGCAATGAGAACAATTTATAAAGCAGAGCAGGGCCCCCCACTCCCTGGTATTATGGCAGAATATCAGCTCTCCAGCCATTACATTCTAACAAGTATACGTTACCATGCCTATGATTATGTTCCCGACACAAGATTCCAGGTCATGTGGGCATATAGGACCTGCAGAAGAATTGATAAAGAAGACCCAACAAAGATACGGAGGATAAGGGAGCCAAATCACAACAGAAATTGAACGACCATAACATCAGAAACCGATTGATTTGGATTTGGGAGAGAAAATCGATGTACTGGCGAGGGAATCATGGAGTCTGGTGGGGAAAACTACATACAGATTGTGAGTTATGATTTTGCATTTACAAATGAGATCTCACTAATAATTCATCAAAGTAATCAATTATTCCAGATTGTAATGAAAGCTTGTTTAAGGTCAGTGCTCCATGTGAACATGATCTGTTTGTTGGCTCAAAGTTTGGTCCGTTGTCTATCAAGGACCGTAATGTCATTCTCAAGATTATGAAGTATCGGATCCAACGATTGTTACAGGTAAGCTGTCATTTGAATGTAAGAAATGTTTTGTACCAAACTGAATGATTTAGCCGACCAGAAGAATTTCAGATAGACGAGATGACGTCCCAAGGAAGGAATGCCTCGTGTCCTCTTGCACGTACAACAATGCCCGTAAATCTCAGGGCAGGTGTCGAAGAAGTAAAAATTGGAAATCATTTCAGAGGAGACACGTGCACATGAGCATTGTCGATAATAATTTTTTTTATGAATAAGTGTCTAATTTATCATTTATAGAAAGTAATATTACATGTTAAAAAAATTGGATGGATATTAAATTGCATTTCTAAAATCTAGAGGGGACTATGATCTTGATCATAAAACATATAAAAACTATGAAATCAGATCTCTAAAGTCTATATGAAACTAATACCTCGATCAAAAAACATATAAAAACTAGTTGCCAAGCAGCAATAATAGTTGTAGAGGGGGGAGGAGGGGAGTCTTGATCATCTGTTCTTGGTAATGAAATGAAAGCCTTACGTAAATAAATGAGGTTGAGTTGAATTGGATTAATTTTTTAAATGAAATAGATCTCTATAAATTATTTATATAGATAGATAGATAGAGGAGTCACTTAATTTAGGTGAAGTCTAGGATGAAAAGTGGTTGACTAGCCAATTCAAAGATTAAGATGTCAAAATATTATATATTTTTTTATTTAAAAAGAATAGTAATAATTAAAAGATCTTTATGAAGAGGTCAATCATGATCATCTATCTTGAAGTTTTATCTACCATTTAATAAATCTCATCTAAAATTAGGTATTTAATTTATATTGTTATCATTTTATTTTTCTACTCTTGTTCTAGTGATTTCTAATTGTCTTCATGATAAGAAAAAATAGTCAAAGCAAGGTGAATTTATTATCCTCACATCTAGTTGAGCCCAACCACATTATTAAGAAGAAATAGAAGAATGTTGATCAAATGAAGGAGACCATGAGAACATCTTGCATACTTGTGAGAGAGTCAATGAGCATTTTGAGTGTGGCATTTTCTTTGGTCCCTATGTAGGGAATGGTTATAAAGCAAACATAAGGTGGCAAGGTAGGTGGAACATGAGTAGCAGTGTATGGTACATTACCCCAATGATCCAAAAAGTTTGCAAATAGACCATCTTTAGAGCCACCATGTTGCCTTGAACTTGAATTTGTAAAAAAAAAATATCAAATATAACAATAGCTTTGCTAGAAGTAAGAATTTGATTATCAACTGGTTTCTTAGTAGATATAACATAATTTCTTTCTTTCTAGATAAAAAAAGGAGCTCAACTTTTACACCCTAGTTTTATATCACTTTCCTTAGATGTAATAAACATGGCGTCTAAATACTCAATTTAATTATTTTGGTGCGCTAATGTAAAATTACGTTTGTACCCATTAGCCACATGCATTGTAATCCACATCAACAAAATTTTCATTGATACAACTATATTGTATAGTGTGTCCTAGTCTATTTATATCAAATTCCATGTTTTCCTCCTTTAAGCTAACTTTCCTAGAATATGACCATTATCCATAAACACACACCAAAATTCTCATGATATACATATGGGAAATCATATTTATAGACATCTCCTAGATCATTACTCATCAATAGTTTGTTAATAGTGTTTCTTTTAAAACTCATGTACAATTAAATTATTCTTAACCTTGAGTAAATAGTCTCAAGTTTAATTTTAGAAATCTCAAGTTGTAATCCCAAGGGAGAGTTTTATAATAGATCAATAAATAGAAACATATAATGGAAGTATCAACAAGGTAATTTCACCACTTCCCCTTTATCCCATTTAATCGTGAAATAAATAGAAAATCCCTCATTTATTTCTCAAGTATACCCCACTTGGAATAGAGTAAATTTCAATTTTCATAGAGAAACTTGTAACAAAGGACACTTTCATGTTTTTTTAAGACCATTTTTAACCCAAACACAAGAAACAAGAAATATGTAGTCCATAATTATCTTTTGATATATAGTAATTATTAGAATCTAGTATATTGATTTAGAATCAATCATATAAATAAAGTCTAATAAATGAAAGGTTGTTGAATTAGAAGTTCCAATAGTTGTAGAAAAAAAGATAGAGATATTAGAGACCAAATATCCCAAAAAAAAATATGGGAATTAGAAGTTCCAATAATTGTAGTTATAAACTACAATTAGAACATGCAGTTGCAAGACTATCTAATTCCTTAACCACCCTTCAAGTGTTTTGTATTGTGTTCTTTGATAATTATGAGAAAAGCAAGAACCTAATATGTACATTCTATATGCATAATTTATTGTAATAAAACTAATTTGAATGGAATCCTTACCTTTGTGCACAGGATATTTAGTACAAAATCAATTAAAATGGGGAAGGTATAAATCTTTATTCAACATCAAGGAAAAAGATTAAAAAAATATATAGCAAGAGGTGAACATGTACTCTTGTGTGAACCATTTGCGGAGATGTGCATAAATTTATAAATAAATTAGAGAAAAATTAATTGATAGAAAGAACAAAACATGAAATTAGTTTAAGGAAAAATGAGAAATCCTCTCCAAAATTACAAACCCAAAAAACATTACTAAAATAAGTGTTGGAAATTAACTCCAACATGTCAAAAATAAAATAACCCTTAGGATACCCTTATTTTCATTAGCTAAATAAAGATGATATTAAGTGTAAATTATGGAAAATATGGACCTCATTCTAAGATGGAAGAAAAATAATCTAGTAGGATACAATTTCTCCCAATAGAATAGAATAGAAACTTCATTTGTACCAACAAGACCCTCTGGGATATTTGGGTTGAATATGGAGCATTTGCAGACTTACTGAATTGATAACACTCTAGCAGTCCACTTTCTTAAAATATCTTTCAAATTATCTTGATGTTGCAAGTACCTGATGTATAACTGAAAATATGTTATACTTCTGTGAATCTTTGCATGCAAGGATACTCAATAATGAGTCCTTGCAAATCAGTTCACATCTCTCTATCCGAGAAGAGCAGGGATTGATATTGTGGCCCTCAGATTAACCCTGTTACCCCTGCAAATACAATCTCGGAACGAGAGATTCAAAGAGGAGAAGCAAGAATGCCAATCTCCATGAATCCTGTTCTTGCAATGCAACAATGAAAACTAATCTAAATGGCTGTAAAATGCAATAAACCAAACTAATTTATTGAAATGAAAATTAATCTACATGCAATGCCATAAATGAATTATTTTGCAAATTAATCTACTATGAAGATTAAGCTAAAATGTAATATTAAACTATATGCTCTAAAAATAAGATGCTTATATAATCAAACTAATGTAATCTCAAATGATAAAAATTCAAATTTGTAGCATAAGTCGATGTAAAAATTCGTGATTCTTTCTCTCTTTAAATGAGAATGAGAGGGCTCATTTTATAGGCAAAAGTAGAATTGAAGGCAAATTCAGAAAGCAATGTGGGATAAATAGAAAAATAGAAACAAATCTTGATTGGAATTCTTTTTTTAGTTTATTTCCCTTTTAACTGATTTGTTTCCTTTTTTCTCACATGATATTCTCTTGAGAGGATATTTCATTTATTTTATTTTATTTAAGATGATAATATCTCTTTTAATAAAATAAAATAAGATTATGTAATTTAGAAATGAATATTAATAAAATAAAATAAAATAATTTAATTAAAAATAGATTTAATTAAATAGCATCATTTTATTTAAGTAATATTAGCTTCAATTAAATAACATTATTTTATTTATTAAAAGGGATTTATTTCTTTTGATTAAATAAAATTAATGAAGCATTCAAACCTTAGGGAAAATTGAAACATTTGAAATAGCTATGAATTGACTAAGAAATTTGATTTGAAAATGTGACAATCATTGATTCAAAAAGTTGATGTTGACAAATTAAATAAATGGGGCCCAAAGTCTAGGTGACCATTTTAGGTTGCATACATTTGCCCCTCTTGACTAATGTGAGGTCGACTCGGGATCACATGCACAAAGAATGAAGTTGCAATGTGAGATCGATTTGGGATCACAAAACAACTCGAGATGTGAGGTCATCTGATCACATCTGACAAACATAAACAAAAGGCCTGGCAGAGGTCGATTCGGGATCACATCCAAAGTGAGAGATAAGAATCTCAAGCAAGGTTGCCCCAAGAGAAGCAATTGATAAATTGATAAAGTTGAATCAAGGATTGAAGTTTGATAGGTACTGCCCCCTCGTGATCGAAATCGAAATGAGATAGAGGAGAAATAATAAATTGAAAAATTTGATCAAATCAAACAAAAGATAAGGTTCTTGATGTAAGATGAAAAATATAAGAATCACCCGTGCCGTTGGTAAGAAAAATTATGCCCTAAGGTTGAATTAGAAGAAAAGAAGTGGGGTGAAATCGGTGGAAGATAGAAGTTTGGAAGAAATGGAAAAGAAATGGGAGAGAAGGAAGAGAATGCCTCAATAAAGAGGATGCATCAAAATCAATCAACTATTTAAGATAGGGAATTTTGATTGAGATCATGAAAGAAGATAAGGAAATGAAGAACGTGATCATAGTTGATGAAAAATCCACAAGAAAGATGAAGGAAACCCTCTCAAACCCATAATACAGCCTAAAAGTGCAAATTAACATGAAGTCTAAATAATGCAAGCTACATGAAGATGCAAAGGTGTACTTGCAATAGGGTAACATAGGTTTTTGTGTGTTCATCATTCATTAGAGAATGTAAGAGAACTTATTTTCATCATTGGGCCATTATTACCGGACATCGGACAATCACACAATCATCACTAGTCACAAATGCAACTATGAAGATATGAATGTGATTTATATCAGCTTGGAATGTGGAAAGATTCTAACATGAGCATCAAAGACATGAAGGTCAAGATGACTACAATGTTAGCTTACCCAATTTAATGTAGCAAAACCACGCTCGCATCAAGACATAAATGCCAGGATTACCATGAGAATGGTTGTGCAAAAACATTCAAGGATGATGCCATAAATCTCTTAAGTGTGTCAAGGAGACAACAAGAGACACTGAAGAGGTTCAAGACAACACCCACAAGCAGAAAGAAAATAAAAACATGCCCCATGCCCCAAGTCCTCTAGCTATGCATCACGGAGAGACTTATTAGACAAGGACACTCAACGAAAATCAATATCAGTCAGCACACAAAGAAAAGATCATGGCATATCTCAAGCATTAAGTGTTGCAAAAAAATTTTAAGTGTGTAAACTAATACTGAGTTCCGAGGATAAGGATCGAATGCTTGCAAGTAGGTAAGATCACATGACCGAACTGGATAAGACCAAACTTGAAAAATATGTCAGTGTTGAAAAACACAGTTGGGTTAGTGTTGAAAAACACCATTTGCGAGGTGTCCTAAAGACAAGCATATCCAAGAGACCAAAGCTAACACAGTGATGCCCCTAGACAAAGACAAAGACCAATTCCAAACCAAGGCAATAAGGACAAGGCATGATGGAGAAAGGCTAAGTGTCAAGGATGCATGCTAAGAAATAGGGATGCAAAGGCCTCAAGTAGCGCCTGTTTCTAGGTTTTCACCACTTGGAAGAATTTTTCTTTTTAGGACTTTATATATATATATATATATTTTGTATTTTTGCTACCAAGGTGCCTGTTTCCAGGTTTTCACCAAGGCACTTTTTTTGTTTTTTTTGTATTTTTTCAGCATCATATTTGAATTTTTTTGGATTTTTTGACAATATATCAATTTTATTTTTATTTTTGTAATTTTTTCAGTATCATATATCAATTTTTTTTTGGAACTTTTTTTCAGGGTCATAATTATATACAAAGGATGCCCCCAGACAGAACGGGCATCAAGGATAGAACTTCTTCAGGTGCAAAACATTGATAGGCTCAGGGAGCTGCTCCCCCTCTTCAGTAGATAGTAGATAGGCACCTGTGCCAAAAGCTGTTGTGATGATGTAGGGTCCAAGCCAATTAGGTTCGAATTTTCCCTTCTGTTCTCGATTCTGTTGGTTCTTAGGATTCTCTCGCAGGACAAGATCTCCTACTTGGAATTCTCTAGGGCGAACCTTTTTGTTGAAGGCTTTGGACATCCGCTTTTGATAAACCCTCATATGGTCAAATGATGCTTTACGCTTCTCATCAAGAAACTCCAATTCTTTAATCTCATGCACGATGTCTTCATCTCAAACTAGACCTTTGAGAGAGACCCGAAGTGATGGAATCTCAACCTCTAAAGGTAACAACTGCTTAGTGGTATGTGAGGGCAAAAGGTGTAGCCCCAGTTAGTCGGTCTACTTTCGTTCTATAGGCCTGGGGCCGGTTATCTGTAGGTGCCAGTCTCTACCATTCTTATGAACTGATGTGTGCAAAATCTTGGAATGGTTTTGTTTGAAGCCTCTGCCTGACCATTTCCTTGTGGGAAGTAAATGGAGGACCAATGTGCTTTATCTTGAATCTTTGGCAAAGTTCTTTAAGGTCCTTGTTTTTGAACTGACCTCCATTGTCATGATGATCTCAGATGGCACTCCTATATCGACAGATGATATGGTTTAAAATAAATAAAGACACTGTCTTGCCTGAGGCAATAGAAAGTGGAACAGCCTCTACCCATTTTGTGAAGTAGTCAGTAGCAGTGATAATGAACTTATGCCCACCTGATGAGTTGGGATGAATCTCCCAACAAGGTCAAAGGCCCATCGCTGAAATGGCCAGTGAGATATAGAAGGAATTAGCTCCCTACCTGGAGCATGTATCAGGTGTCCATGTTTCTGACATTTTTCACAAGACTTAGCAAATGCTACTGCATCTATCTGCATCGTAGGCCAATAGTACCCTACCCTAAGCAACCTTCTAGCCATGGAAAGACCATTAGAATGTCCTCCACATATGCCCTCGTGGATGTCAACTAGCGCTTGATCGGATTCCTCCTTTTCTAAGCACCTAAGAAGTGTTCCATCTAGACCCCTCCTATACAAATCACCAGAGATGAGGGAATGGCGAGAGGCATTGCGGATAAGGTTTCTTCTTTCAGATCGGTTAAATGTATCGGGGATGATGCCATCACGAAGATATGAGTAAATAGCACCATAGCGGGAGGATTCATGATTGACAAGGGTACAAATGATATGGCTTGTGTGAGTCAAATATGGGATATCGTAGCTCTTCCACCGGAATTCATATCTGACTCATGTTCCTCTAACTCAAGTGAAGCAAGGGTGGCCATAGCATCAGCTACTTTGTTCTCAGCCCTAGGGATTTGCAAGGTGACAAAAGTAAAATACCGTCTCAATGAATCAACCATTTTTTTGTAAGGTACCAACTTGTCATCTTTTTGTTTGGTATTGTTCATTGACTTGGTTGATGATCAGCGAGAATCCCATAGATATGTAGTTCTGTGATATTCCACTCTATGGCCATTTTAGTCCATTTGTCAAAGCCTCATACTCAGCTATGTTGTTTGTGCATGGAAAGAGTAACTTGTAAGATTTAGGAATAGTATACCCATGAGGAGAAACAAACAACACACCAGCTCCAGAACCATTTTGCATGTAGGAACCATCAAAGAATAGTTTCCAGGATCTTTCAGTCATGTACATAAGATGCTCATCTGGAAAGTTGACTTGAATGGGCATATTATCTTGAATAGGGAAATTAGCCAGTTGATCTGCAATAGCTTGGCCTTTGATTGCTTTGCGCTCAATATACTCTATGTCAAATTCAGAAAGAATCATCATCCATTTAGCAAGTCTACCCGTGAGAGCAGCTTTACCGAGCAAGTATTTGAGAGGATCAATTTTTGATGAGGTGTATGGTGTGCGTGAGCATATAGTGTCGAAATTTTTGAGAAGCAAACACTACTGCGAGGCAAGCTTTTTCAATACTAGTATAATTAACCTCATAAGAAACAAGAGTGCGACTAATATAATATATGGCCCTTTCTTTCCCTTGTTCATCTAATTGAGCCAACAATGCCCCCAGTGAAGATTCAGTAGCTGAGACATATAAAATGAGAGGTTTTCCTGGAATGGGAGGCATTAAAATGGGAGGATTTGCCAAGTATTCTTTAATTTGATCCATGCTCTTTTGGAAATCCTCATTCCAGACACATTGAACACCTTTATGCAAATTAGGTGATAAAGATTTAGCCAAGTGGACAATTTTTGGAACTTCCTCTGTGCCCAAATTAATAGCTTCTATAGGTTCAACCAATACTGATGATCTGTCCTAGAAATAGCTTGGGAGACTATCAAGTACCTCATCCGTAGGTGCCTCTAGGAGGTTTTCACCTTTGGATACATCTTATTTTTACTTTTTTTGGTTCTGACACCACCACATAGTGGTTTTCGCCATCAGAACTCTTATTCTTTTTTTCTTTTCTTTTTATCTTGTGACTAAGGTACTTGATGTCAGGTTCTGTCATACTAGTAGCTGATTCACTGGTGGAAGAGACTACAGGTTCAATGGCATTTAGATAGCAGGTGATCTCATAATCATTGTGAAATGTCAAGAGTTGAGGCTCTTGGTACCGTTGAGACCAATCAATAAGGTTGGGGTGAACAAGGGGTAGGTTGATGACCAGTTCAAGATTAAGGATATAGGTGGTGTCATCTCTGGTGACTGTAGAATTGGAATCTGTCAAGTTTCCCTCTAAAGTGTCTAAATCAGAATTTATCCTAGCAAGCGAAGAATCGTCTACTAATGTGACATGTGGGTTCCAATCTTCTAATCTAACACATGACTCGTCAGTTACATCAGGTTGAGAACTATAAGCATGGACAACATCCATATCCAAGTCAACTGTTGCATCTGAGAGTGAATCCCATTCAAACTCATGAGAGTCTATTTCTGAATTATTGTTGGAGCCTCGTGATGTAGAAGCCTCAAGATTTGGAAGAGGCTCCTCTCCTCTAGCAATTTGCTCAATCACAAAATTATCTAAATTATCACCATCCGTTGCAGCTGGAATGGAGACACTATCCATAGTCAATTTTGCATTCATATAGTCACTATCTATTGCAAATGAGATAGGAGGACTATCAATTATTAAATCTCTTGAATCTTCCCAAAGGAGATTTGTTGAAGGTACCCAATCATTTGTTATGTCTTGTTGATTGGTCAAATCTGGTACATATTCTGTGTCATCTTTACTATCCCGCCTATCAGAAATGGGGACAGTGCATTTATTGTTGTTCATAAAGCCTAGGCCAACCGGTTTCTTAGACTTACGTGCAAAAAGATCATGATTGAGTGGTTCGGCTCTAGCATCTAACTTGTGACTAAGAGGGCCATATCCTGGATAACCCATCTTCTTGACAAAAGTATATCCTCTCCCATAGGACTTAGGAGAGGGGGAGAAATTTTCATTGTGCTGGTATTTCTCCTCTTTGTATATCCAATCTCGAATAGCTACTTCCTCTTTTTCATCTTGTATTGGTACTGAGGATTCAACAAACTTGTCAAATAGTGTCATTGCTGAAGATGATGGTTTCATCTCCTGTGAAGGCTTTCCATATGTCCTAGGGGAAACAGGCATCTTTGCAAAAGAGTCAAGTTGATACCCCCCCATGCCAAGGTCTACTGACTTAAATTTATTTTGACAGTCTGCTAAAGTTGTTTCATAATCCTCTGCTGCTCGGTTAAGAGGGACATGAACATTAGCTGAGATTGAGTTAATTGATAAGGTGTTATCCCCTGGTATGCAAATTTTTGTTCCATTGTAGGGGAACTTAACACACTGGTGGTAGGTAGACGGCACTGCCTGCATATCATGAATCCATGGTCTACCCAGTAAAATGTTGTATGCAAGGGGTCCAGTATCAACAATTTGAAACAAGATATCTTTTTCAACTGGGCCAATCCTGACAGGAAGGACAGCTAATCCCTTAGAACTTCGTTCTGCCTCATCATAGGCCTTTATGGTGATCTTCTTTCTAGTGTCGATCACTTGCTCTGAATAGCCCAAAGTTTTTAACAAATTCAAAGTACAGATATTTAACCCAGCACCTCCATCAATCAACACGCGCCTGACACGGGTTTTATGAATCATGACTTCAATGTGAAGGGCAAGATTGTGTGGATGGCTTAGGGATTTGTCATCATCTTCAGAGAAAGAAAGGTAATGTGGGCTAGTAATGTGATTCACCATGCCTTGGAATTGGTCTATATCAATGTTGTTGGGGACATTTGATGTGCGCAAAGCGTCCTCAAGGATCTGCTTATGCCTAGGGGACAACTCTAGAAGCTCTAAGATTGAGATCTGTGCTGGAGTTTTCTGTAACTGATCTACAAGATTGTAGTTTGGTTTGAGAGCAGTGGCAGACTTTATAGTGACATTCTTGGATGCCACTTGCTTGGATTTGTTGGATGGACCTGAACTAGGCCCTCTGAGAATAATAGGAGCTTGACTCCTGGTAACAGCATTAAGGGCTTGGGAAGATAACCTAGAATGAGGACCTCTCAGCACCACAACAGGTTGGTTGTCAAAAATAGGGGGAGAGTCATAACCATGCGGGTCCTTACTCCTTATCATATTAACACTTGGCTCCACAACTTCAAGAATGTTTATCACATTTTCTGCCGCTGTATAGGTGTAGTTGATTGCAGCTTTGCCATTCTGTGATTTAGAGGTTTCCCCCTTGTCGTAATTAGGCAAAGGTTCCTTAAAAGCCTTATGATCAGCATTGGTATTTAGGCCATCAACTTGAAGCTTTCCACTTTCTATAAAATCTTGGACGATATGTTTTAATCTCCAACAGTTTTCAACAGTATGGCCAGGGCCATTATGAAATTTACAGAATGCCTTGTCATCCCACCAATGTGGCTTAGGATCTGGAATGTGAAATTTTGTAGGATCCTGAGGATGTGCCAAGTTGTTAGCAATGAGAGTTTTGAGAATATCCTCATATGAGTCACCCAATTTGGTAAATTTCCGCTTCTGGTTTTTGGGCCTCTCCTGATATCTTGGTTTACTTTCTTGTTGTGGAGGTGCATTAAGCTTCATTGCTTGCACAGCCTTAGTCAAATTAAGAACACTTTGATCTCTTGATTGGGAAGAATCCACAACTCCATCATTGACAACTTGTTTGTTTTTGTTCCAATTGTTGTTCTTCCCTTTATCCTTATTGTTGTGTTGACCATTGTTGGTATTATTGTTATGTCTGGTCAAAATGCCTTGTTCTTTTAGAACATCCTCAATGCGGCATGTAGTTTCAATCATGGTATCAAAGGAAGTGAAGACTATCTTTTTGATCTCATGTCTCATTTCAATCTTTTCATCCTCATGGATTGTCCTAGGATACCAAGAGCATTGTCTCCTCCACCTTTGCAAGAAGGTAACAAAGGGTTCCCCCTGATTTTGTTTCAAGTTGCATAGGTCCAACATAGTAACAGGTCTTGACAGATTATATGCGAAGTGTTGAACAAATCTATGAACAAGTTCTCTAAAAGTCTTGACAGGAGGAGTGATATTGGTAAACCATTCCATTGCTTGTCCTTTAAGACTCCTAGGGAATAACCTCATCAAATAGGAGTCATCTTGATGGAATTCAAAGCTCATAGTATAGAACTGACGCACATGGTCGTGTGGATCACCACTGCCATCATATTTATCATATTGTGGGAATTCCACCCTCTTTGGAAAATCTTTCATACTCACACTCTTGTCGAATGGATTAGGACAAATTGAGTCTAGTGAGAATGAGCTCTTAGGTTGCATCATTTTTTCCATCATTTGCTTCATTTGGCGGATTTCTTCCTCTTGAGAGGGATTTTGCTTTTGTATTTTGTTGTCCACATCAAAATTATAAGGGACTCTGGCACCCTTGTTGATTAGACTTTCCAAGAACTTATCTTTGTTTTGTTCCAAATACCTCTCCACATATTGTTGGAAGATAGGCTCTTGTTGTATTCGCATGAAGTCTTGAGTATCAAAGTCATAATGTGAGCTACCACCTCCATGTTGGGAACTAGGATGTACATGTTGGGAGTGTGGTCTTGAATTTCTGGGAGGAGTTTTCCTCCTATAGTGAGCATACTGAGAGGCCCTTCTTCCTCTAGGACTAGGAGATCTAGAAGGGGTCCTTGACCGCCTTCTACTTCTTGGTGTTTTGGAAGGGGTGGAGGGAGGAGAATTATGTCCACTGTTAGCACCCCTTGTATTGTATTGTTTGTTTAATTGGTGGGCTAACTGCCTATCTTGCTCCTCTTGAGCGAGTTTCCTTTGTACTTCCAATAAAGCTTGGCTCTCTTCCTCAAGTTGTCTAAACTTTTCTTGCTTTGCAGCTTGTTCATCTAGAAAGGCTTTCTTTTCGCGTTCAATTCTTTTGAGCCTATCACTTGTGAACCTTGAGGTATGTTGAAGTGGTGAGCTTGGTCTAGATTGTTTGAACAAGTCATTGGTATATGTTGTATTGACATGAGCATCACGAGGTTCATTGTCTTGGTCTTCGTATTGTGACCATTTTTCTTGTTGAGCTCGTCTCTTATACCTTTCATCCCGTTGATGGGCATCCAAATATCTTGTATTAATGAGGGGTGAACCAAGTTGATCATCATGAGAAGAATTTCCAAATATCATGTTGTTTCTATGTTGTTCATAGATATCATCAAGATTTTGATCCATGGCTTCCCTCTCCCGCCGAGTGACAGTATAACTCATATCCATACCTGAGTGGGAAGGTGCTGAGGGGGTACTCAAGTCACTAAAATGGCTCTTTGGGTCAAAATAGGTTTCAGACCGACTTCTAGGTGACTGGTCAAATATTGGTTCCTTTTCCTTTCTTTGACGAGTCGAACTGGGGGTAGTTGGTTAAAGACTATCTGAGGTCGCCTGGCTCACTTGATATCTTGTTGTGACTGACATGAAAGGGAGAGTTCAAGTAAACAGACAATTCTAAGAAACGTCAATACCAGACTAGGATAGTAAAAGTTTTCTCTTGTCCGAGAGAGATGGTGAAATAGAACTGTTGCAAATAGGTGCAAACCAACACTGCCACAGAGGTGCTCAATTCTTGGGTGAATACCCTAGCACATATGGATCAGGAGGATGACTTACACAAAGTGTACTGAGTTTGAATTGTATGAAAATGGGTGGACAAGGAGACTACTAGCACTCTCCAAGTGTGTTATCAAAGAGTCTAAAAATTTATCTATTTGACAGGAACAATTCCTAATTTGCCAATCTCAAGCAAAATCGCTTATGAGATCAAGGATCACTAATTCAAAAGGTCAAGGACACATAAACCCTAAATACAGAACAGGTCTCTAAAACTGGGACAAGTCACCTAATCGAAGAACTCAGTATTTCAGTTTGTTGTTTGTTTGCAAAGATTAAGCAAGTATATCCACAGATTTTGATCAAGCACATAGGTTTCAATCAGACAAGTTGTGATACAAAAAGTAGTCAATAACAGATCTATCAAGGACAAAGCAACTTGATAGTATCGGGGGAGTCTTGTTTGAAGATGTTTGGACAATGTTTAAGACTCAAAAACAAACACATAGCTATCCCTACCAAAGAAAATGGTGAGAAGTCAAAACCTTTGCCCCATTGCTTATGCGCATACGTGCACCTCACACAGTCGTGTCACCCCCTAGAGGGCGCCCGTGTTTTTAGTGTTTCCAAGGACTCAACAGTGTACGTTCAAAGGTTATCCTTGTAGTAGGGGCCAGTGTCGCAACCGCCTCCAAACGTCCAGGTGTATGCTTATGATGGGAATCTATGTATGATCAACATATGGAGAGATTCTTCCCCCTCCTTGCGCAAAGATTATGACTCCTTTCGGAGGTGAACCGGGTAGGCAACTAACTAAGAGTTTTTTACTTGGCTTCCGTTCACAATAACCTTCGGTTCCTTTGATACAGAGCTTGGGCCTCGCAACCACACCAACACCTGAAAATCACACACTCCCGCAAGCAGGGCTTGGAGTGGCGCCGCTCAGTGCACTAAACAGAGCTCTTCCATGATGATCGTCCAAGTCATGGAAAAGAAGTTACTATGGTCTTGGAGTCTTTAGACTCAACAAGACATTCTTTATTATAGTGAGGTGGAATCACCGGTGATAGGTGTGTACTCACTTGGGTTGTTCCCGGAGGTTCAACTTCCGGCAGGCCCTCTAAAGGTAACACTGGACATGGCTCAGATTTGGGTTTCTGATTTTCTGATTCTCCCAAAAGGAGAAGAGCATACTTCTCTAGCCCATCTCTTTACCCAAACACGCTAAACAACCTTAATCACCGAGCTAGTTTCACTTCACCAAATCCACCCGCTTTTGGGTTTTTGATTCTCTCAATGAGAGAAGAGCATAATCCTCTGACGAGTGAAAGTGCTAAAGATTCACTACCTTGCTCCGCTCCCTAAGAGTTCGTCATATTAGTAAGATCATCAAGAGCCTGGATTTGTCCATGGTCATCACCTCCATGTAACAAAGAGTCAAATTCCCTACTCACTACCAAAACTCCTAAGAATTTTAACGAAGCCCTAATTAGACTATGCGAATTGAAAACCAGGAAAACAAACACAATGTTTTTTTTAAATAAGATCTTTGACAAGCGTAAGTGTTTGTTTTCAAGTCTTTGTCACGCGTCCTGCAATCAAACCGTTAGTGTGTTTCAAGTTCTCTGACTGGCGTCCTGCAGAAATTGTTATGCTGTGAAAAAAAAATTTAGAAGAACCAAAATTAAAAAAAATTAATTTAATCTAGTCAAAATTTAATCTAAAAGGAATTAGTTAACAAAACTAAAATTAAACTAAATTAATCTAATACTAAACTAAAAATTTAAAACAAAACTAATCTAAATTAATAAAATTAAAAAATCTAATCTAAATTAAAAAAATCTAATCTAAATTAATAATTCTAATTTAAATTAATAAAGTTAAAAAATCTAAAGTAAAAAAATCTAATTTAAATTAACAAAGTTAA
Organism: Sequoia sempervirens; assembly: GCA_007258455.2. Classification (NCBI taxonomy): domain Eukaryota; kingdom Viridiplantae; phylum Streptophyta; class Pinopsida; order Cupressales; family Cupressaceae; genus Sequoia; species Sequoia sempervirens. Next base: position 330,913,724 of record VDFB02000003.1, read on the forward strand.
AGAATCTACTTTAAATTAACAAAGTTTAAAAAAATCTAATTTGAATTTTAGAAACTAAAAAAATCTAATTTAAAAATCTAAATTAAAGACTAAACCAAACTAACTAAAAACTAAACTAAATTAAGATTAAAAACTAAATTAGAATTAAAAACTAAACTAAATTAAAAACTAAAAATTAAAAACTAAATTAAAAACATGCATAAAAATCTTCAAATTTGATTTCTGAAAAATCTGTTTATAATGAGTAGATAAAAACAGAAACCCAGAAATTTTTTGAAGCAAAAAATAAAACCCAGAAATCGTTTTTTGATCCAGCAAGTAGAAGATGAAAAAATAATTTTTTTAAATCTTTAGCCAGCTGAAAAAAATGACGCGCGACGGTTTTTGTGCAGCTATTTTCTTCAGATCTGTGAAAGAAATCAGAAAACTGAAAAATACCCAAATCAGATTTCGACCCTGGCTACAAAACTCAAAAATCGTTTTTCCTGCAACTGAGTGGAAGCTGGATTTATGAAGCAAAACTAAAAACTAAATTAAAAACTAAACTAAAAAAACTAAAAATTAAAAACTAAATTAAAAACTAAACTAAATTAAAAACTAAAAACTAAATTGAAAACTAAATTAAAAACTAAACTAAATTAAAAATTAAAAATTAAACACGGTGGGTGCCAAAATGTATAACTGAAAATATGTTATACTTTTGTGAATCCTTGCATGCAAGGATACTCAATAATGAGTCCTTGCAAATCGATTCACAGCTCTCTATCCGAGAAGAGCAGGGATTGATTTGTGGCCCTCAGATTAACCCTGTTACCCCTACAAATACAATCTCGGAACAAGAGATTCAAAGAGGAGAAGCAAGAATGCCAATCTCCATGAATCTTGTTCTTGCAATGCAACAATGAAAACTAATCTAAATGGCTGTAAAATGCAATAAACCAAACTAATTTATTGAAATGAAAATTAATCTACATGCAATGCCATAAATGAATTATTTTGCAATTAATCTACTATGAAGATTAAGCTAAAATGCAATATTAAACTATATGCTCTAAAACTAAGATGCTTATAAAATCAAACTAATGTAATCTCAAATGATAAAATTCAAATTTGTAGCATAAGTCTGATGTAAAAATTCGTGATTCTTTCTCTCTTTTAAATGAGAATGAGAGGGCTCATTTTATAGGCAAAAGTAGAATTGAAGGCAAATTCAGAAGCAATGTGGGATAAATAGAAAAATAGAAACAAATCTTGATTGGAATTCTTTTTTTAGTTTATTTCCCTTTTAACTGATTTGTTTCCCTTTTTTTCATCACAGGATATTCTTGAGAGGATATTTCATTTATTTTATTTTATTTAAGATGATAATATCTCTTTTAATAAAATAAAATAAGATTATGTAATTTAGAAATGAATATTAATAAAATAAAATAAAATAATTTAATTAAAAATAGATTTAATTAAATAGCATCATTTTATTTAAGTAATATTAGCTTCAATTAAATAACATTATTTTATTTATTAAAAGGGATTTATTTCTTTTGATTAAATAAAATTAATGAAGCATTCAAACCTTAGGGAAAATTGAAACATTTGAAATAGCTATGAATTGACTAAGAAATTTGATTTGAAAATGTGACAATCATTGATTCAAAAAATTGATGTTGACAAATTAAATAAATGGGGCCCAAAGTCTAGGTGACCATTTAGGTTGCATACACCTGATATATGAATTTTACAAATTATTGTACCCCTCCCAAGTGTCTTCAAGTCTATTAACAATTTTAGACAATCTGTGAACAATGAGGTCATCTACCAAATTACTCACCCTTTTGTTCCTATCCTCCTCTTCTTCCCTCAATTTCTTTGTGAGATCTTCAATTTTCACATATAAACCCTCCTTGCCTTGATCTGATGTATCTATTGAGTAGGGAGGAGCAGTGATAATTGGCAGAATATCAGCTCTCCTGCCATTACATTCTAACAAGTATACGTTACCATGCCTATGATTATGTTCCCAACACAAGATTCCAGGTCATGTGGGCATATAGGACCTGCAGAAGCATTGATAAAGAAGACCCAACAAAGATACGGAGGATAAGGGAGCCAAATCACAACAGAAATTGAACGACCATAACATCAGAAACAGATTGATTTGGATTTGGGAGAGAAAATCGATGTACTAGCGAGGGAATCATGGAGTCTGGTGGGGAAAACTACATACAGATTGTGAGTTATGATTTTCCATTTACAAATGAGATCTCACTAATAATTCATCAAAGTAATCAATTATTCCAGATTGTAATGAAAGCTTGTTTAAGGTCAGTGCTCCATGTGAACATGATCTGTTTGTTGGCTCAAAGTTTGGTCCGTTGTCTATCAAGGACTGTAATGTCGTTCTCAAGATTATGGAGTATCGGATCCAACGATTGTTACAGGTAAGCTGTCATTTGAATGTAACAAATGTTTTGTACCAAACTGAATGATTTAGCCGACCAGAAGAATTTCAGATAGACGAGATGACGTCCCAAGGAAGGAATGCCTCGTGTCCTCTTGCACGAACAACAATGCCCGTAAATCTCAGGCCAGGTGTCGAAGAAGTAAAAACTGGAAATCATTTCAGAGGAGACACGTGCACATAACCGTCATTGACAATAATTTTTTTTGAATAAGTGTCTGATTTATCATTTATAGAAAATAATATTACATATTCAAAAAAACAAGGTGGATATGAAGTCGCATTTCTAAAATCTAGAGGAGACTAGTATCTCGATCATAAAATATATAAAACTATGAATTTGTATCTCTAAAGTCTGTATGGGGCTAATACCTTAATCATAAAACATATAAAAATTAGTTGTTAAGCGACAAAAGTAGTAATAGAGGGAGGAGGAGGGGAGTCACGATCATCTATTTTTGGTAATGTAATGAAAGTTTTATTGAATTGGATTACTTTTTAAATGGAATATCTCTATAAATTATTTATATAGATAGGTAGAGGAGTTTCTTCCTAAAGTCTTGTAATTTAGATGAAGTCTAGGATGAAAAATAGTTAACTAGACAATTCAAATGATTCAAAGATTAAAATATGATATAATTTAATCATTTAAAAGGAATAGTAAGAATTAAAAGGTCTTTATGAAGAGGTGGATCATGGTCATCTATCTTGAAGTCTTATCTGTCATTTGATAAATCTCATTTAGAATAGGTATTTAATTTATATTGTTATTTTTTACTCCTTTCTACTCTTGTTCTAGTGGTTTCTAATTGTCTTCATGATGAGACAAAATAACCAAAGCAAGGTGTATTTATTATCCTTGCATCTGGATGAGCCCAACCACATTATTAAGAAGACATAAAAGGATGTTGATCAAATGAAGGAGACCATGAGAACATCTTGCATACTTGTGAGAGAGTCAATAAGCATTTTTGGTGTGGCCTTATCTCTGGTCCCTACATAGGGAATGGCTATAAAGCAAACATAAGGTGGCAAGGTGGGTGGAACATGAGTAGTAGTGCATGGTACATTGCCCTAATGACCCAAAAAAGTTTGCAAACTGATAATCTTTAGATCCACCATGTTGCCTTGAACTTGAATTTGTAAAAAAAAAATATCAAATAAAAAAATAGCTTTGCTATGAGTAAGAAATTGTTTATCAACTAGTTTGTTAGTAGATATAGTAGAACTTTCTTTCTAGATAGAAAAAGGGATATCAACTTTTACACCTTGGTTTTATATCACTTTTCTTATATGTAATAAACACATCGTCTAAGTACTCAATTTGATTCTTTTGGTGCACTAATGGAAAATTACCTTTGCACCCATTAGCCACATGCATTGCAATCCTCATCAACAAAATTTTCCTTGATAAGACTATATTGTATAATGTTTCCTAGTCTATTTATATCAAATTCCATGTTTTTCTCCTTTAAGCTAATTTTCCTAGAATATGACAATTATCCATAACCACACACCAAAATTATCATGTTATACATATGGGAAACCATATTTATAGACATGTCCTAGATCATTAGACTCATCAATTTAGTTTGTTAATAGTGTTTCTTTTAAAAATCATTCACAATTACATTAGTCTTAACCTTGAGTAAGTAGTCTCAAGTTTAATCTTAGAAATCTCAAGTTGTAATCCTAGGGGAAAGTTTTATAACAGATCAATAAATAGAAACATATAATGGAAGTATTAATAAGGTAATTTCACCACTTTCCCTTTATCCCATTTAATCGTGAAAAAAATAGTAAATCCTTCATTTATTGCTCAAGTATACCCACTTGAAATAAAGGAAATTTTAATTTTCATAAAGAAAAATCAACTTGTAATCAAGGACACACTAGTTTTAGTAGAAGTGTCATATTTTTGTTAGGCCATTTTTAACCCAAACACAAGAAACAAGAAATAAGTAGTTCAGGCCCGTTAAGGGGCCTTGCAGGGTTAAACCAACATCTTGTTTGTCTGAGTTGGTGATTTGGGAAAAGCCTTCAAAAGGATGGTGGAAAATTAACTTCAATGGGGCATCAAAAGGGAATCCTGGACCATCAGGAGTGAGATTCATAATTAGAGATTGGAAAGGTGATGTTTTGGCATTAGTGGCGAAGAATCTAGATGAAGGGACAAACAATACAACTGAAGCCAGGCAACTTTAATAACGATCAAGCTTGGAAAAAGGTTGGGAGCCACAAAAATACATTTGGAAGGAGACTCTTTAATAATAATACAAGCAGTGATAAAAGGGTCAATAAATGCATGGCATCTCCAAAATGTAATAGAAAAAATACAAGAATAGTTAAATTCATGTGAAAATTTTAAGGTAGCCACATTAGGAGAGCGGGGGACGTTGAAGCGGATGTACTTTCGAAATGGGCATTAAAATTTAGGCAAGTTGGTGATTTAAATTTTGAAGATTTAAGGAATGTAGAGTTGGTAGATTAAGTTTTTGAAGTGGGAGTACAGAGCATTAAATAGACAAGATAGACATCAGAGTGAAGTAGATTTGAAGTGATGGGAGAATGGCTGGAAAAGGTGGCAGTGGCATCTCAGTATGTTGAAGCATTAAAAACGAAATGTGGCAATAAAGGTAATTAAGTCCTTCACCATCGTTTTTCTTATCACTTTGTGTTTGGTGAGGAACGAAAAAGCCAAGGAGAGAATTTTGCAGTGATGGCAGTGGAACGAGGAAATCATGGAGGAAAATTTTAGTTTCCTCTCCAAACGACAACTTAATCCTTTTTATCAGGATGCATCTACGCAACAGTTATCAAGAATGTTTCTCATTGAAGATGAAAGGTTGGTAAAATGTGTGAGAATGACTTTGGGAAGATATTTTGGAATCCTAAGGCATCGCTATAGAATGAGCATGGATGTGTATTCCATGATTGCAGCATGAGGTTTGGACCTTGGCGAAATAGTGGAAACTGTGAGGGAAGTGATGGTAACGTTGGTGCATGAGGATTTCCTAGTTGGGATGGAGAGTATTCTTGAATGGGTTGTTCCAGGTGTGGGGCTAGACATGAATGAAGGAATAGGAATAGAAGAATTTGAGGAGCCTATCAGATGCTTACCCTTTATTCGTTGGCTAGAGGGAAGATTCAAGGAACGGTGCAGAGAAGAAGCTCGATTGGGATGGAAGGAATTGAAGCTATTCATCCAATTGATGAAACTTGAAGCTTTCATTACTGAAGTGAAGGCAGAAATGGAGCAGATGGAGAAAGTGAAGAAAAACCAACAAAAGCAAAAGGGGAAAAGAAAGGGAAGGGCGAAGAAGAACGTCCGGGTAGTGAAAAATGAAGCTGGTGAATGTTTTTGGTTTTTTTGATAGTTTTCAATTGTTAATGGTTTAGTTAGTTATTCAAGTGTCTGAATTGTACAGAGTAATTTTGGGTTTTTATTTTGTTTTCAAAAAACTATTAAAAGTTTCAATTCATCTTTTTGTAATGACAAAATGATTGATAGATGATGGATATATGGGGATGGTGAATGGGTGTGTATCTATGCATGCTACTATGTTTGAAGGCAGGATTTTTAGGGTCTCATAAATTTTTGGTCCGAAGGAGATGATTTGGAATGATAATGTACTTTTTAATTTTAAATGCAATACAAAACACTCTTATTACCGACCAAAAATAAATAAATAGATAGTTCATAATTATCTTTTGATATATATAGTAATTATTAGAATCTAGTACATTGATTTAAAATCAGTCATATAAATATATTCTAATAAAAGAAAGGTTGTTGAATTAGAGGTTACAATAGTTGTAGAAAAAAAGATAGAGATACAAAGGACCAAATATCACAAAAAAAGCATGGAAATGAAGGAAAAAAGGTGTGTTATATACACGATAATCAATAAGAACAAATAAAACTTTGAAGAAAAAGCATAGGAAATTACTAAATATTAGGAAGAAATCAGGATTAAGGTTATTCTCCCTACTTCTTATAATCTTGCATGTTGTCATCCACCACCTAGGTTTTCTACATATATCTTCATGAATATAGTTACAAGGTACAATTAGAACATGCAGTTGCAAGACTATCTAGTTCCTTAACCACCCCTCGAGAGTTTTGTATTGTGTTATTTAATAATTATGAGAAAATCAAGAACCCAATATGTAAAGTCTATATGCATTTATTTATTGTAATAAAACTAATTAGAATGAAATTCTTACCCCTGTGTAGAGGATATTTAGTTAACATCTATATCTTTTGTACAAAATCAATTAAAATGGGGAAGGAATAAATCTTTATACAACATCAAGTGGATAAAGATTAAAAAAATATGACAAGAGGTGAACATACTCTTGAGTGAACCATTTGAGGAGATGTGCATAAATTTGTAAGTAAATTAGAAAAAAAATGTTCGATAGAAAACACAAAATATGAAATTAGTTTAAGAAAAAATGAGAAATTCTTTCAAAAATTACAAACCCAAAAAAACATTACTAAAAGAAGTGGGGGAAATTAACTCCTAACATTAAAAATAAAATAACCCTTAGGGTACCTTTATTTTCATTAGCTAAAGAAAGAATAAGATACTAAGTGTAAATTATGGAAAAAAATGTTATGTTGGATAGGATTTGAAACTATTTATATCTATAATATGGATCCCATTCTAAGATGGAAGAAAAATAATCTATCCATATACCTTAAATACAATTATTTGAGAGCATGATGGATTATGGGAAAATGAAGGTTACCACAAACTTGGGAAAGCATTTTACTCTATCCCTCATGGTTTAGTCAATATGATAGGAAAACCTAGGCTTTGATTATATAGGGATGTGTAATTAGGTAACTTATGGGGATGTTGAGTTTATAAAAGGGCTCATTTCTTTGATCCTATTCTTTCTTTTTCTCTTTTATAATGACTAATTATGCCACTAAAACTAATTAATACTATTTCAATGTTTTTATTATGTATAGTAAGATAAATAGTAGGAAAAATAAATATTTTATTGATAAAAAAATCTTCAAGAGATATAGTTACCATACATTGTGATAGAGGATGTGGTAACTAGCATTCCAAACACCATGGATTTTCTCTTACAAAATTAGTAATAGGAATTTTTGGAGGACCGTCAAAAAATTTCCTTATTAGATGACCCTTTGTAGTTGTCGTGCACTAGTTTGTCACTATGCCAGTTAGTATTATAAAGTTGGTCTAACCATTTTGGAAATCTCTCTTTTATTTTAATGAATTGGTCTATCATTGAACAAAACTTTTTCATTCCTAGATACCTTATAGATAAGGTCTTTTAATGCAATTAGGACCTTATCCAATTTACCCTCAAATGATGACACTTTAAATTTTTTTATCCTTTAGGATTTTGTAAAATTTTAACATCATCCCTTTTGTGCATTTTACTTAAAAGCATCCCTCGAAGACTAAGGATCGTTGTCTCTCAATTGGCAACCCATTTTTTCATCATAGGAATTGCAATGCAATATCAATCACATGTTAGGAATTGTAGGAAAATAATTACCAATTAAATGCAAATAATAATTACATAGTAGAATCAAAATAATACATAAAAAAATAGCAACGAAAGACAACACAATATTTTAACGCGGTTCACCCAATTTATGGGCTACATCCACAAACCAGAGTCCAATATTATTATTAATTTTATTAAATGATATTTACAATTAACTTGCAGCAACAAATTGAATCATAATCCACTACTTTGTTCACCCATGCACAGTGCTACATGCACCTAAAGCTTCAACTCGTGTTTACATAGTCAGTACCCACACATTATTTCACACAACCTATAGCTTCACCCATGCACACCACACAACCTGCAACACCAATCCTATGTAGTGGAAGGAAAATAACAGTCAAACATAACTATTCAATGTCATGGCAATTCGTTTTCTATTCACAATAAATTGACTATTCAAATTTGGGAAGTTACAACTTAGTTTTCAACAGTTCTTTAACTATATTTCAAATACAAATTGGCATAAAATTTCCTTTACTAAAATACATTCCCCTATTAATTAATTTGGGTGGAAAATGCATCGACAAAAGTGGGGAAATTTAAGCAACAAGTCTGATTGGGCTCCATATTACAACAACACATAGACTCATTTAGCCTAAGATATGGGGGAATCTTATTCACGACCCTAGTAAACTTAGCATTGAATTCTAACACAAAATCAGTAAATCCTTTGCTTATGCTAGTGAACACATTGATAATAAACCTTGGGTCAGTCTTGTCCCCATATTATTCTCTAAATGCCCTTTTAAATTCATCCCAAGAACCAATACTTGCATTAAGAAAACTCCTATACCAATATTTGTCTTCATCAAACAAAGATTGCATGAAAAGATTCATAATAACATATTCATATTTTATTTCAAAATCATCAATTAAGTTTACAAATGCTTTTAAATGATCTTCACTAGACAAAGCATTTTTTCCAAAAAAATATGACTAGAGAAGCTCTTACCTTGTTTGGCATTACATTTGGGTATCCTAGGATGCCAATTAAATATATTTTTTGGAACCTTTCAATTTAAAAAGGACTTCTACCTTGAAAATTACCACCAACCATATTAGCTTGAATATTTTGTTGTACAATAGGTATCCAACCACCCAACTAATTAATTCCTTTCCCACCAACATATCCTCCTCTATTAAGATTATTCCCATGTTTTAAACCTACTCCTCCAGCATGAAAAATTATTGTAGCAACATTAACACTGACATGGGGAATAGTTTTTGGATTTATACGATGGTTTGGATTCACTAGGTACATTGGGGTAGTAGAAGGAATTAAGATATTTCTTGGTTTTAGAATTAAACCTCTAAAAATTGCAACAAAAAGATTCATGGGTACACTTGCAACAAGATTACTTAGGGATAGAGTCCCTAACCATAGAGTTACTAAATTTACTCATTTTTCAAAGAAGTAATTATTCTTCTCAAGTCACCGCAAGTTCTCATTACTCCAACCCTATCTATTTACATGATTTGAGATCATTCATCTCTTTGAGAAATTAATCTTCATTTTCAATTTTCTTACCAAATTAATATGCCTTTAGATAAATAATGTGAATATTTACATCACTATAAAGTCTACTACTAGAAGTAGTAGGATCTCTATAGAAATAAGGATCACCTTACTATCTTGAGGATTCAACAATAGGATTTACAAAAACACTCTAAGTAAGATTAATTGTTTGAAGATTAATTTGAGAAGAAAGATTTAGGTTATATTCCATTTGAATTATTTCTCTCTTTATTAAGGTTATCTAATAATTCTTAATACTTTAGACCCTTCTAATTTTATTTATCTTTTAAACAATCAACACCCAAAACATGGGTAACTACACCATTGCAAGAGGATATAGCCTTACCACCCCTTTCCATATTTTGTGTTGGAAAAGAATCAAGAGGGGTGGTAGGTGTGCCTATTTATTTAGGATTCCAAGATTGGAAGCTTAGAATTGAAGCCTACAAGTACCACTAAATCCCAAAAATTGAAACTAAATGCTATGAACTACCCCAAAATTTTGTGAAGACTAAAAATATCATTCTCTTTATCACATGTGTATAGTGTAGAAAAATGTATCCATTTATATTTTCACACTTGTTTGGGACCTCCCTTCTAAAATTGGGCTTCTTTATGCCTTATTAGGTCCTATTTTGCATCGACAAGCCATATTTAATGTATCTTTGAAGATAATCTTGACACTTAACTAATGACCAATCATAATTTAATGTTTTTGGGTTTTTTGTTCTAGATTTACTGATCTGGGACTCATACACCACCTTGTCCATATGGGTCCCACCTAAGTTTCAGAGCATGAACCTGAATTTGGAATTAAACTTAACTTTTCTTGAAAATTGTATCCCAATCTTAGCCTACTTAGACTGATACGCCCCAACTAGAATATGAGTCCCACTTAGCTTTGACCTATTTTAAATTCAAATTCTTGGAGATATTTTATTCTCCTAGATCTGATGTCAGCTTGTAGTGTTGTAATCTTAAGAAATTTGGCATAAACAAGTACAAATACAAGGTTATTCCACATATTTTCTCCTAATCTTTCAAGTATTAAAGCACTATAGAAAATTTATGATCAAGAGAGTTTACAAAAGAATTCAAGAGTTGATTGTCAAGAATTTTGGAGCTACATTCAAGAATCAAGCATCATGTTAAAGTCAGCATGCATCATGTGTGTTTTTGAGCTAGAATTTGTGATGTAGGTTCTTATGATTCAAGCAAGTATTCAAGTCAAGATCCATAGCCTTCATTCAAGAGTCAAGATCTACATTCATGCTAGTCATTTCACATAATTTTGCAACCTTTGTTACAAGGGTTTGGGTGAGTTGCAACATAGCTTATTTGTTCATTCATCATTCCTTCATTCTATTTTATTTCATTTCAAGGTCTAATTACCAAAATGGGGTTTGACCAAGGAAAGCCCCTATCCACAAATAAAACAACATTTTCCCCTCTATTTGAAGTGTGATTTGCAGATTTAGGTTGAATATCCATTCAAGAGAAAGAATGGAAAAAGTTGTCAAAGTTGCAAAGTTGTCAAAGTTGTAAAGTTGTCAAAGTTGTAAAGTTGTCAAAGTTGGGAAGTTGTCAAAGTTGTCACCTTTCTTGCAAGATTACGGAAAGTTGCCTACAAGATTACTCTGATTTTAAGTTTCATTTCCTAGATTACATAGTCTAAGGTTTTGCATGTTACTTTCATTTCTTGTATTTCTAAGAATTTTCTTAGTGGTGAACCCCCCCTTTATTTAATCACACCCAAGGAGACCTTGTAACAACCCCTTCTCTCAATTCAATCGTTAGGTTGTTTCTCCTAGGGTTTCCTTGAATGAACTAGAGAAAAATAGGAGATAGGTGGGATCCATCCATTCCCTTCACTTATCCCCTCATTTTCCTTTGTGTTCATTTTGGTGAACCTAGCCTTTGGACACCTTATTTCTGATTTGTATTGTATTTCAGTCCTAGATCTAGTTTACATTAACTTTGCATTAGGTCTTGCATTAGTTAATTCGTATTTAGGGATTCTAAATCTTGCATTAGTGTAAGTGCATATATGTTGCATTTTTGCATCTTGCATCATTGAATTTTATTTGAAATCTATAATTTCACATAGTCAAGACGTCATATAAACCAAAACCCTCAAAATTCACTCATAATTTACTGAATTTAGTGCAAAAACCCAAATCTGGGACTCATACACCCCTCTGGGTGATTTAGTCCTAGTACAAGTTGTTTTACCTAATTTCTGGGAATTTAGTGTTAACTATTTTTCAACATTTAAACTTTTCAAAAACCCTAATTGGGACTCATATGCCCCTCTAGGAAATTTAGTCTTGTGTCAAACCTAAAACTACATTTTCCAACATTAAAAATCATGTTTATGCACTTTTGTTTGTTTTTGTTTTAGTTTACCGAGTTTCTGTTTCATTCATTTAATTGCATCTAGCTTAATTCGGTTCATTTCATGCATTGCTTAATTTCAAAATTATATTTACACATTTAATTCTAGGTTATTACATTGCTTTCATAATGGATATGTGCTTTGTTAAACTTTGGATAACTTTGAAATCATTAGTGGATGTTTCAAGCTGTGCTTTCAGAAATGATCCTAATAAAATTGAGCTCACTCATGCTCAATCAACTCCTAATGCATGTCCTCCTCGTGATGTTGACATTATTGGATAAGATTATGACATCATGAACAACTTCATAAATGATTGCATTAACAACCTTAAGACTAATGCATCCTTTTATCCCTCCATGAAACAACCAACACCCCTACCATCCCACCACTTGAGATGTTTGGCATTTTACATCCTAAAAATGAATCACAAGATAAACCTAAACTCCCTACAATCAATGATCCTAGTTCCTCTAATCAAGTGCATCAATCCTATGTTAACAAAGTGACCAACACTCCCATCAACCTAGAAGAGACATATGGAAAAGGATTCACAATCTTAAGCAAACAAGGATGTGATACAACAAGTGAGCATGAAATTCATCAACTCTTGGAATAAATACCAACTGAAGGTACCAAAGAGATAGGATATCAAGATCCTCCTCTCAACATAAGTGTCCTCCTTCCTAAAGAACAACCAATTCCTCGTAATGATGATAAGGATTATAGGATCATCTTAAAGGTCCTCCCCCTCTAGAATTTGATGAATCTAGCAAGAAACGAAGGCCTTACAAAATAAAGAAGTTGCAATTCCCTTGGCCGCCATCTAAAAATGAAATAACTTTACATATACTTCTAATTCAAGGACTTATCACATTACCACCCATAAGAGAAAAAGGAAATCCAAATCCTAAGAACACAAACACATCACATTGTCAATATCATAGAATTTTTTGGCATAGTACTGATAACTGTCATGCTTTAAAAAAATATTTGAAAAGTTTGATATCATAGAAATAATCCCTTAAAGCATGTCCTTCCACTCCTTGTCATGTAATAGTTGAAGGATTATAATATTCTCACTATTACATGCTTTACATTCATTGCAAATCATTTCAAAATGCAAGGATCTCTTTCTCATCACCTATCTCGGCTCATTCTTGTCTTGCACATAATGGGGGAAAGAATTAGATAGCCTTGTCCTAGTAGTGCATTTGAGTTGTCCCTTTGGCTAGTTGTCCACCTTTCATATACAATGAACAAGATTGGGATGTGGACGACCTGCTATAGGTTGACTCACATGTTCCTTACTAGTATTGTCTTTATTTTTCTTTTTCATGTTTCTTGTATGTGATTGCATGTGCGTAATGTGATATCCCCATACCATTCTATTTCATTTACTCTCTCTCTCTTTCTGACATTCCTCTATTTGTATCTACATTCTTCTCTATATCGTAAACCTTTATCTTTTTTTTATCTTGTGTTTTCCTTTTGGGGATGATGCAAGGCATCGAGACATTTAGGTCTCTTCCATGTTGACCCAAAATATTTTCTTTGTTTTCACTCTCTTTGTGTCATTCTTTCTATTCCATGAGTATTTGGGGAATGATGACGTTTCCAAGCTCTCTAATAACATTGTACCAAAGACATACTGACCCTGAATCCATGGATCCCTTATGTGATTTGGAGATTTCATTTTGGAGGCAACCCCTTTTCATGATGTAGCTTCATTTGGAAACATATGACTTGCCATAGGGCTTTCCAAATAAGCTCTCATGTCCTCTTTATTGTTTGCATTTCATAGTTGCTAATTTAAAGTAATTGTTCAGAGCATGGTGTTTAGCAATTTATTTAAAGTGGGGGCATACATTGGCATTATTATTTTGCATTTTACAACTCATGTTTCATTGTGTATTTGGTGTGATGTCATTAAAGAGTGTGATCTCTCTTAATTATATTCCTTTTAGGGGCTTGATGTGACACACTGCATCCCCTAAGTTGTGAATATTCCATAGTTCAATTGGTCCTCTCTTGGATACATTAGGAACAATATTCCCTAATTTAAAACTTTACATGAACTAAGAAAAACTCCTTTGAATGTACCATACACTACTTCTACATTTACAATATTGGTTATATGGCCACCTTGCATAACACACTTTTCTTTCCTGTGAAGCCATCTTGTTTGTTCATGGGTGTCAAGCATATGAAGCTTTGCTTACCTTGTGAATCCTACTGTTTGTGTTGTGTGGAACCTTGTCAAAGTTCTTAGGAGGTATAGCTTTGGTATGGTTACTGTATGGGAGCTAAACTTAGGAGTGACTTTCCCATAGCAACTTTCTTGTCTGTGTGAGCGCATACCGAACGCGTGCGTATGTGTCTCACTAGGGGCTCACCTAGTGGATAGCCCGAGGTTCCACTAGCCCTTGTGAGCATGTGTCGGTTTACATGGTAGACATCATGTTTCACTTGTAAGCGTATTTGGACAAACAACTTAGATTTGATCCACATCGTGATGGTAAAATGGTTGAGGCTTGATCCACCCCTTTTGTTTTTGTTTTTATTTCTCTTTATGTATTTGGTACTATACATGCTTGTATCTTGTTGTTGTTTCATAGATCATTCACATGTGTGTTATTTTGTTACTATGTTGGTTTACCATAGGATCTTAATCCTGGGGGCTTGTGTAACCCTCTTGATTGTTGTTATCCTATCTTACTAGCATTGGTACACTTGGACCCCTCTTGATGCAAGTTTGTCTACTTTAGTGTGAGTTTGAAGAAATTTCCTCCTCTCACTAAAGTGGGGACTAAATGCAGTGTAGAAAAATGTATCCCTCTATATTTTCACACTTGTTTGGGCCCTCCCTACTAAAATTGGGCTTCTTTATGCCTTATTTGGTCCTATTTTTCATCCACAAGCCTTATTTAATGCATCTTTATGAGGATAATCCCGACACTTAACTAATGACTAATCATAATTTAATGTTTTTTGGTTTTTTGTTCTAGATTTAGTGATCTGGGACTCATACGCCACCTTGGGCATATGGGTCCCACCTAAGTTTTGGAGCATGAACCTGAATTTGGAATTAAACTTAACTTTTCTTGAAATTTGTGTCCCAAGCTTAGCTTGCTCAGACTCATACGCCCCAACTAGCGTATGAGTCCCACTTAGCTTTGACCTATTTTAAATTCAAATTCTTGGCAGGATTTTATTCTCCTAGATTTGATGTTAGCTTGTAGTGTTGTAATCTTAAGAAATTTGGCATAAACAAGTACAAATACAAGGTTATTTCACATATTTTATCCTAACCTTTCAAGTATTCAAGCACTATAGCAAATTTATGATCAAGAGAGTTTACAAGAGCATTCAAGAGCTGATTATCAAGCATCATGTAAAAGTCATCATGCATCATGTGTTTTTTTGAGCTAATATTTGCGATGTACATTCTTATGATTCAAGAAAGCATTCAAGTCAAGATCTACATTCATGCTAGTCATTTCACATAAGTTTGTAACCTTTGTTACAAGGGTTTGGGTGAGTTGTAACATAGCTCATTTGTTCATTCATCATTCCTTCATTCTATTTGATTTAATTTCAAGGTCTGATTACCAAAATGGGGTTTGACCAAGGAAAACCCCTATCCAGTAACACAACGATATTTTCACTCTCTTTGATGTGTGATTTATAGATTTAGGTTGAAAATCCATTGACGAGAAAGATTGGAAAAAAAAATTAAAGTTGTAAAGTTGTCAAAGTTGTCACCTTTCTTGCAAGATTATAGAAAGTCACCTACAGGTCAGAATTCAGAGTTTCAGACTCAAAGATTAGAAAGGAGAGAAGCTATAGAAGATCACTAGAGGATATCAGAGTTTCATACCAACCCTAATACTAGGACTAAATCACCACTTGTGGCGTATGATGCTAGTATACCAGTTTTAAGCCATTTTATGTAGATCCTAGTTTAGTAGTTGTAGATTCTGGATTCAACTCGAAACCCTTAACTAGGACTAAATTGCCTAGCCTGATGTATGAGTCCTAGTGTGCATCAAAAGTTAGAATTTCAAGTTACAGACCTTTTTAGTGCTTCTTTAGTTTTCCAGGTGCATCTCTATTCATTCTCAGTTTAATATTCTGATTTGAAGTTTTATATTCTAGGTTACACAGTTAGATTTGCACATTGCATTCATCTCTTTCTTTCTAAGTCTTTGCTTAGTGGTGAACCCCCTTTAGTCTTTAATCACACCCTAGGAAACCATCCTAACCCTATCCCATTCCTCAATCAAGTCAATTGGTTGAGGGATCTTGGTTTCCTTGAATTAAATACAACAAAATAGGGTCCCCCTTGTGTGTTCCATCTCCTAAAAGGTGAATACACCCCTATTTTCTTGGTTTCAACATGTATGACTAGGATGCTGACACTAAAACCATATGACCTATTAAAAGAAACATAATTCACTTATTTATTGTACTTCTCTAACTAGGAGGCCAAATTTCTCTTTGTATGCCATTAGAATGCTAACACTTTAGTCGTTTTATCTAAATTTGTAGTATACATAGCATCCAATATTTTTTTGCAATCTTAATTGAAATTGTACTCTAGGCATTATTTCAACCTTATGAGATCATCAATTGTGTCGTTTAACAATGAAGAATATAACTCTCTACTTGTACAAATGAATGAACATAGAGAAGGGACGGTTGTGCCAAATTCACCTTTCCATTGGCTAAGAGGCTTAATGATTCCATTAGAATCCAAAATATTTAACATAATTCTCTTCTCAATATAATCCAACATATTTTATTTTCCTTTGAGTTGTTTCTCCAATTTTGACTAGTAGGGTACAATTTATCCCACTAGATTAGAAACTTCATTTGTACCAACAAGACCCTCAAGGATATTTGGGTTGAATATGGAGCATTTGTAAACTTATTGAATTGATAACACTCTAGTAGTCCACTTGCTTAAAATATCCTTCAGAATATCTTGATGTTGCAAGTACTCAATATATGCATTTTACAAATTATTGTACCCCTCCCAAGTTTCTTCAAGTCTATTAATAATTTTAGACAATCTATGACCAATGAGGTCATCTACCAAATTACTCACCCTTTTGTTCCTATCCTCTTTTTCTTCCCACTATTTATTTGTGAGATCTTCAATTTTCACATATAAACTCTCATTACCTTGAGTTGATGAATCTATTCAGTAGGGAGGAGTAGTGACAATTGGCATATCAACAACATGGGTTATGGTAATAGTTATTTGTATCTTATTATATTAGTGAATCAACCTTGTCATGCCCACATTTTACTTTACTAAACAATAACACAACCACCAAAAATTTTATCACTACAACATAAATCTAGACAACTTATGGATTAACCCTTGCACAAATAATGGTATCATGTTCATTACCATCATGAGCATGTCACACAAAGTGTAAATATATGGATACTACAAAATTGGGTGTGATATATCCATTCTCCACACCCTAATGATGGTGGTCCTCCTATTAGGTCTAGGTGTATAAACAAGCCACCTTGAAAGCTAATATATTACTTTGTATAATTTACCAAAGATTAACTAATGGAAAAATGTGCATTTAGTCATTGAGACTAATCTTGAAGGTGTTACACCCCAAATTGTGAAGTTACTATTTACTATTACTACATAGGGTAAATGTGAATGTAATGTGAATTCTAGAGATGAATTAATGATGCTTGTACCTTGTTATCAATATGAATGTTATCTCATTTGATGTTATCTCAGTTGATGTTATTCATGGTGAAATACTACATAAATGAGAATAGATGGTTATTGAATTATTGTTATTCTAACTTTGAAGATGTTTATATATGCTGCTTATTGTTGTGACCAATTGATTGCTAAGGCATGTGCTAGTGGTTGCAGGTAAATGTCCATTTCTCCAGGGGGAGGGGAAGTATCACTCAGGAGAAGATCTTGGTTGGGTAACCAGTAAAAGTAAACTATTTGAGCATACACACACCACATTAGATTGAGTGAACTGAGTCAATTTATGGGTTATAGGTAAGTCATCCATAGCTTGTTTGAATGCATTAGGAGTCTTGTTTACTTCTGCATACTTTTACAAGTGATGTTTATTTGTTTGGGGTTTGAGTTCATTCTTGTGTTATTACCATCATATGGATAGGTGGGATGTAGGTGGAAGTATGTATATGTGTATGCACATGCATGTCAGGAGGATCTAACAACATGTATATGCATATGTATAGATATACCACACGTACACACCTATCAATATGATGGTAACGTAAATGGATGTAAGTGAATTGGATGTGGACATATATATATGTATAGTATATACACATATCCATATGTATATGCATATCGATACAAGCGTACGTTGCAAATGGATATGCTCATATAGATGCATCAATATGGTATACCAACACATATGTGTACATAGAGGTATATTCATGTATACATATATATATATATGCATACATCCTGTATAATGTTGATATTATAATTATATTGCCTTACGAACATACATATCAGATGAATGTTGACTATCTTACGATATATATATTTATGTAATGAATATATATATATAAGTTATATATATATATATATATATATATATATATATATATATATATATATATATATATATTTAAGTTATATAGATACTATGGTATTTAAATATATTGAGGGTAGAAGATGTCATATGAATCCAAATTTTGACATCTTCTCTCATTGACACCTATAATGATGTTTTATTTTACTTCCTTATAAATTATGTCATATATGTGTGTATACAAAATGTGGAAGCATACACAAGGTAATTCAATTGTTAAATAACAAAATTCCTCAAAGAGACGTGGTTTAAAACTATAATTGGCAAGTGTATAGAATTGTGTAATTTAAAATATGCATTGACAACCTAAGGTTATAATGACAAACAAACAATGATCAATATGGAATATGCAAAATAAAAAAAATGAAAGCAAGCCATAATAGAATGAAAGAAAATGTGTAAAGACTTCGCATACCTAAAAAACAAGAGTTTCAAATGGAGGAGTTCTACCCAATTATGTAGCCTTTGCTTCTTCTTTCGTCAAACTCTTCAACAATTTGACTATTTCAAAATCTTGGTCCCCTCCAAACTTTAATTGTTTATCACTTTTGAATGGAATTCAGACTTGAATTGATATTATATGCCTTTCAATGTGAAAATTCTACTATTTCATGCAAAGGTGGTGGAAAGATCATGAAAAAGGTGGTGGAATGTGAAAAACATGCATGCACACTTCACAACATCATCAAAAAGCTACTTTTTGTCAGAGCATGCACAAAACCAGGAGAATATGTAGAATGTGGGCCTTGAGATCATGGGTATATTGAGTTTTTAACCATTTTTAGAGCAAGTCAAAATGTGCTTGTGTTATAACACGAGTGTGTAATTTCTTGCTAAAAACACCCATATCTCTATTGCTTCAAAACGTGCTCACGTTATGAGAAAGTTGATTTTTTAATAGATTTATTTTCTCTCTTTGTCTATACCCTCTCCCCTCAACCCAAAACCCTTAATCCATCTACCCTTACACCCTCAACCCTCTACCTTCTACCCTAAACCCTAAAACCTATACCCTCAAACCCTAAACCCTCTACTCTCAACCCTAAACCCTTAAACCTTCTACCCTCTATCCTCAAACCCTATACCCTCAACCCTAATCCTTCAACCATATGTACCCTCAACCCTAATTCTTCAACCATATGTAGGTCCTAAACCCTAAATCTTAAACAATCAACCCTATAGTTACTCAACCCTATACCCTCAACCCTTATACCCTAATTCTATCTCTCTCCCCTCTACCCTCTACCCTTAACCCATGGTATATGTATATATATATGTATATACATATATATAGGGTGTCAGGCCATGACTTGCAAAACAACTCAGTTGATTGATGTGATTCGTTGGTAATCACAAAGGGCATTTATGGCTCACTAAGTTTGGAAGGAATTGGATCTTCAAATGGAGTTTTCTGAAATTTTGGAAGTGAAGTGCAATTGCTACAAGTTCAAAAAAGCAGTCTAAAACTCCATGTTTGACATCAAATTTGGATTTACAATAATGTTGGAACTTTGCTTTAACTTTAATTTCAAAGAAAATTCAAAAGGGAAAAGGGATAGAAGAGTTTCTAGACCTGCAACTAATGTTGAATAGTAATAATGGAGGATGCTATAGTGGACAACCTTCCCAAAACTAAGTTACATGATTATAAATAGGGGGATATCCTCTCATTTTCAAGGGAGAGTTGAGTTGTTGTGTAAAGACATGCTACATAAATTTTAATAAGAATTACATTGTTTTGGTGGATTCTTGTGTTTCTCCACATGTTGCATGATTCATCTTCTCAATAGTAGATTTTAACTTTGTTTTTTTACTTACAAGTTGATTTTAGTGGTTAGTTCATGTTGCACATTGATAGTGAAGAATGTTATTGTTTTGATGCCTTCCATGTTCATGCTTTTTGTTGTTTGTTGATGATGAACAATAGTGTAAAGCTAGTCTAAACATTAATTTGTTGCTACACTTAAAATTCATCTATTATTCATGCTTCATGGTGAATGGATAGTTGAAAATATGTAGACCTTAGAAGATAACACTAGTTTCATGAGACTGTAAATTACTTTGGTTAAGTGGGACCTCTCTTGAAAGATAATTTTCTACAAACAAGTTGCAGAAAATTATCCCAAGGTCTCTCGGGTGTTAGGTCATGACTTGCAAAAACAACTCGGTTGATTGATGTTATTTTTTGGTAATCACAAAGGGAATTTATGGTTCACTAAGTTTGGAAGGAATTGGACCTTCAAATGGAGTTTTGTGAAATTATGGAAGTGAAGTGAAATTGCTACAAGTTCAAAAAAGCAGTCTAAAACTCCATGTTTGACATTAGATTTGGCTTTACAATAATGTTGGAACTTTGCTTTAACTTCAATTTCAAAGAAAATTCAAAAGGGAAAAGGGATAGAAGAGTTCCTAGACCTGAAACTAATGTCAAATAGTAATAATAGAGGATGCTATAGTGGACAACCTTACCAAAACTAAGTTACATGATTATAAGTAGGGGGGTTTCCTCTCATTTTCAAGGGAAAGTTGAGTTGTGTAAAGATATGCTACAAAAAATTTAATAAGAATTACATTTTTTAGGTGGATTCTTATGTTTCTCCACATGTTGAATGATTCATCTTCTCAATAGTAGATTTTAACTTTGTTTTTTTACTTACAAGTTGCTTTTAGTGGTTAGTTCATGTTGCACATTGATAGTGAAGAATGTTATTGTGTTGATGCCTTCCATGTTCATGCTTTTTGTTGTTTGTTGATGATGAATAGAAGTGTAAAGCTATTTTGAACATTAAATTGTTGTTGCACTTAGAATTCATCTATTATTCATGCTTCATGGTGAATGGATAGTTGAAAATATACATACCTCTTTGCTAAGCTAGTTGAAAGTAAAAAAATATTGGAGGGCCTCTTTGCTAAGATGGATTGAATTCGTTCCTTCTCCCCTTGTAGGTTCCAAAGAGTGTTAAGATCTACACCAGACAAAGGGGGGTTTCAATAGCTACCACACCCTACCAAGGCTAAGAGAGCTAAGAAAGGGGAAGCATCTTCCTCAACTCCATCCACTCAGCCCACTTCACCTCCATCCTCACCATCTCCTTCCATTCATTCACTCCACTCTTCCTCTTTGCTTCCGGATGCACCTTCTTCTTTCTAGTTGCTCCAAACTACCTTTCACCTTTTCACCTCCCATAGCCAAGTCATTGTCCCTGCCCCAGCACTTCACCTCCAAGGCGCTGCCCCAACCACTAATGCTCCTTTCCAGCCCTAAATAACTGTAGCACAACCAGTGCAACCTCCACCTCCCATCATTGCTTGGTTGGTTAATAACCCATATCCTCTATCCTTCAATGATTACCATGATATGCCAAAGAATCTAGAAGTCTTTTGCACTAAGTTCCATCCTCATGATCTGCAAAGGACGACCGAAGAACATATTAAGATCTTCTAGACATCCTTGAAGGACATGCAAATAGAACATGAAGATGTGGCTTGTAGGCTCTTTCCCTACTCCTTGGGGGAAGAGGCCTTTTATTGGTACATACATCTACCGATAGGGTCTATCACTACTTGGGATCAATTAAAGAACACTTTCTTGCAAAAATTCAAGATCTCAGTCAGCCCCTCTAAGTTATATCAGCAGTTTATGTTTGTTCAAAGGGAGAGTTTATTTTTTGTGCAAAGACATGCTACATAAATTTTAATAAGAATTACATTGTTTTGGTGGATTCTTTTTGTTTCTCCACCTGTTGCATGATTCATCTTCTCAATACTAGATTTTAAATTTGTTTTTTAACTTATAATTTTCTTTTAGTGGTTAGTTCATGTTGCACATTGATAGTGAAGAATGTTATTGT
Source organism: Sequoia sempervirens (assembly GCA_007258455.2). NCBI lineage: Eukaryota > Viridiplantae > Streptophyta > Pinopsida > Cupressales > Cupressaceae > Sequoia > Sequoia sempervirens. The sequence continues at coordinate 330,936,126 of VDFB02000003.1, forward strand.
GTTGATGCCTTCCATGTTCATGCTTTTTGTTGTTTGTTGATGATGAACAGCAGTGTAAAGCTACTCTAAAAATTAATTTGTTGTTGCACTTAGAATTCATCTATTATTCATGCTTCATGGTTAATTGATAGTTGAAAATTTGTAGACCTTAGAAGATAACACTAGTTTCATGAGATTGTAAATTACTTTGGTTAAGTGGGACTTAGTTTTGGGAAGGTTATGTAGCATCCTCCATTATTATTGTTCAACATTAGTTGCAGGTCTAGGAATTCTTCTATCCCTTTTCCCTTCTGAAATTTCTTTGAAATTGAAGTTAAAGCAAAGTTCCAGCATTATTGTAAAGCCAAATCTGATGTCAAACATGGAGTTTTAGACTGTTGTTTTGAACTTGCAACAATTGCACTTCACTTCTAGAATTTCAAAAAACTCCATTTGAAGATCCAATTCCTTCCAAACTTAGTGGATGGGTGTTTTTTCACTTTCTCAACAATATTTTTTTGTGCCCATCACATCTCCTTACCATTTTATGAGTGTCCAAAAATAGAATGGGTCACCAATATCTAGACCTTGGGATCTTATGAGCAGTTATTTTTTCCATATAATGTCCACCACAAACTCCACTATGAATCTCCTCAAGAATCTTTGTAGCATGTTCTTTATCAACACATCTAAGCAAGACACTATTTTTATCTCTCCAATATAGAATATTCTATAATATGACATATTTATAACTTGCAACTTGAAATTTCTCTTTTGATTATCAGTCATGTGCTCTAAACAAGACATGTTTTTTAAATAATCCAAAATATCTTTAGACCAAGAAAAATATTGCAAATTTCATTCCTTCAAAGGATTATCATCTTGTATTTGATTGATTTGACTTGCATCAAGGTTAGACTTAGCCATAAGCTTAGCTAAATCTTCTTGCAAGGTGTGCACCATTGGTCTCCTTGTGTTGTGTAACATAGCACTTAGGTTCATGACATGGCTTAACCACCTCCTATGGTTTCATTAACTCTAGCGATTGTATCGGGCAGTAATAGGTCAATTTTGTGGTGCAATGGAAACCATCTATGCAATAATCGGTATCAACACCTATGTCACAGGTTTCAACCCCTCGCTTGCACTGGGGGGGATTGTTGCAAGGTGTGCACACTTGTTCTCCTTGTGTTGTGCAACACATCACTCACGTTCATGACATGGATTAACCACATTTCATGGATTCATTAACTTTGGCATTTGTAGTGGGCATTAATAGGTTGATCTTTTGGTGCAATAGAAAATGTCTATGCAACAAACCTTGTCCTCTAACTAGTTTGGTTATCTAGATGTCTATGTTGAATTCCTAAATTTTTTTTATCCATCTACATCTTCTCCCTATGACTTCTTGTTGATTGAAGATGTCATTAACTATAGTACTAGGGACATCGGAGATTATTTTGGCTCCCACTAAATAGGGCATGAAATTCTCTATAGCTTTGACTAAAGCATATGTTTATTTTTTTGTAATATCATACTTTAATTCTGCTAACAAAAGTGACTTTCTATAAAATGCAATTGGTTGTTCATAACCTTCATCATTTTTTTGTAATACTATAGTAGCAATGGTATGAAAAGAAGAAAAAGAAAATATCTAAAAAGGATTTGAAAAATTAGGTGACTTAAGCACTGGTACTTGTTTGATAGCCTTTTTTATATTTGAACCCTAGGAAATAGGGTTCCACCTTCTAGGAGATGGAACAAAGGATAAGGGCCTATTTCACTTTAGTTCATTCAAGGAAACCTTAGATATCTCAATCTAGGGATGGAATTATGGAAAGAGATCTGCAATAAGGTGTCCTAGGGTGTGGTTAGAGACAATAAGGGGGTTCACCACCAAGCAAAGGCTTGGAAAGATAAGTAACATGCAAAACCTTACAATGTAACCTAGAAAATGAACTCAAATCAGAATAGAAAACTAAAGATGCTCAGGACAAGGTCTGAAATCCTAAAAGTTTGAATTTTAAAGCATATTGGGACTCATACGCCAAGGTAGGCAATTTAGTCCTAGTTTAGGGTTTATGGGTAGAAACTGGAAGTTCACAGTGGCAAGTTTGAATCCTCTAAAATTCAAAAATGTGCTATACCAGGACTCATACGCCACAAGTGGCGTATCAGTCTCGTTCTACTTTTTCAAAAAAATTAAGATCTGAATCTATTCTCCTATCTCTGCTCTTCCTTCCAAACTTTTTTTCTAGATCTGAACATACTAAAAACCTACAAAATAGAATATTGTATTGATTTCCTTATGGTGGGTTTTCCTCTATCAAACCCCTAGTTTGGCAGTTAAACCTTGATACCAAATAATAGATCTCTAAAGTAAATATGAGTGCAAGCCCTAATCTCAAGTGCACCTAAGATTAGGAGATCTAGAATGCAACAAAACCCTATTCTAATGTTCTATAATAAGATGCATGAATGAAACATAAAGATGATGAATCACTCTAGGAGATCTCTAATCACCCTAATAAGCCATAATAATACATGTACCTTCCTTTAGGTAGAAATTAGAATGATAATGGAGGATGGAATCACTTAGGAATCAAGTCATTAGGCTTTTTTCGATGGCTAGTTGCATCTCCCCAACCTAGAATCTATCATGATTCTCCATAGACAACCATCATCAATCCTCAAAAATGCTAGATTTTGAATTGAAAGTGAGCTTGAAGACCTGCAAAAACACTATAATGTTGCTCCAAGACTTCAATTTTATGTGATCCTTTCTCTTCAATGCTCTTGTGAAAGTATGCAAGTGAGTGCTCAAGTTGATATTATGAATGCTTAGGTCTTGAATTACTTCTTAAGTGAAATAATGATTTGAAACCTTGTTTATATAGGAACTTCATCTAATCTACCATTTATTAGATCCCAAATGCTGACATCAACCAAAAATTTGAATTAAGAACCTTAATTTTTCACTCAAACCCTAAAAAGGGACCACCCGGGACTCATACACCCAAGGTGGAGAATGGGTCCCACCTAGGGGGACTCATATGCCCAAGGTGGTGTATGAGTCCCAACCTAGTTTTTCGAGGTGAGAAAATGTCGAGATGTTAGAAAATTGAATGCCTTTGTTGATTTTGTCAGGATTTCAGTTGAAATAAGCCTTGCGATCCAAAATAAAGGGTCGTAGGGGCCTATTAATGATGATTTAAAGGGTCATGAATGTAAGGGTACTAAAATAGGTCCAAATTAAATGTGAAATTGTACCATCTCCAAGAAAGAAGTACAGTTTTCTACACTACATTTAGCCCCCACCTTAGCGTCCATATGACTCTATGTGCATATGCAAGCTAATTGAATTTGAACAATAAACATTTCATAAAAGGATACTCATATGGATTTATTTGCAAACATGGGAGAATGAAACCCCATTGTAGCTATCTGCAAAACCACAATGTTAGGAACCACATCCTACAAAATCAATTCGTTAGTTATTCAAAAATCCTCTTATCTAACTTCTTTACGAAATCAAATTCAGGGGTAGATGTATGCCCCCACTTGATTCCACTTGCATTATGGAGGTGGAATCAAGGTAGTAATCTAACCGCGTCGAATTGCATAAGTCATATCATAGGGTATTTTCAAGTACCATACCACATAGTGATCAACATTTGATGACGAGGGGAGTAGGATCATGAATCCAATGCGACAAACAACATCGAAAATGAAGCCCTCTAGCCCCCAATATGCTAGTTTTAATGAAAAATTACTTTTAACCCTAATGCACAAATGACCTAATTTAAACATATATAAGAGTAAAAAGTGAAGTAATTTGTGATCATTTTGTCTTTTACCTTCTTGTAGCTTGATTCTAGTGGAGAGTGAGTGATAATGTCAAGCGTACAAGCATACGTGCCTCTGAGACTTGATAGCCTACATGAGAAGGTAGTGCGAAGTGACCTGCAACATCCAGTGAGTGGATTCTTCTCTACCTTAGCTTTGTTTTTACGCATTTATTTTATGACTTATGTATTTCTAGATAGATTTAGGATCCTAGAAGAAAAAGTCGCAAAGCATCCTTTTTTTCACAAAGTGTCTCCTTTTTTTCACAAAGCATCCCCTTTTTTTACCAAAGTGTCCCACTGTTTCACAAATTGTCCCAAAAAGGGAATAAAGTGTCTTGGACCCTTAGAAAGGTACCCTAGAGAAAATTTAGCACACTTTTTTACTATTGATGTATAGATTTAAGATTTTATAATGCTTATAGGAGATTATTTTTCTTTTTTGTTAGATTTCTCCTTGGTCATGATAGTGTCTCGATGGCAGATTATTTTGTCAATTACGAGACTTAGTCACAACACCATCAGAGGAGGATACACATAATTTATAGGCTACTGGGATATATTGGGTGTATCTCATGCCTCCTATGAGATACCATGATGTCATTCTAATGGAATTAGCAGAGAGGTGGGATGTAGATACCTGCATATTTTGGCTACCTATTGGCAAGATGAAGATCACTCTAGAAGACTTACATCGTATTATTGAAGTTCCCATTCTAGGCAAGACTGTTCATTTCATAGAGGACTGTACATATAGGCAGATGAGAGAAGATATACAATACTATCTTCGAGGATTGGTTTTAGAGGAGATCGTAGGGCCATGCATTGAGCTACGTCACTGGCTACTCTACACACGATCGCCACTTTTGAGACAAATTATGATTTTCACCATAGCACTAGTGCTAGTCCCAAATGGTTGCGAAACACACCTGGATGGAGGCCTAGTTCATATGATACAGGAGATGGAGCATTGTAGGACTATCTATGCATGGGGTTGCAGCATGCTTGCACATCTTTACTATGATTTAGGACGGTTTGCTTACCATGAGGTCAAGATCATGGTGCATTGTACACTTCAAGTTTGGTGCCTAGAGCATATCACATGCATTAGGCCAATAGGATTTCCATCTATATGCACCCTGGGACACCCCCACTCTTTTAGTTATCCATTGAGACGAGTGTAGCAGTATGGAGATTTTTTATTCTGGAGAGTCAAATTTGACCACTTGGATCAAGAGGAAAATTTATGGAGACCCTACCAGTTGATACAGTAGTGGCCAGATGAGACCTGCTAGTTGAGGAGGATGTAGAGGGACATGTTTTTATTGGGGAGACATGACTATGTAGTGAGACCATTCTACTATGATCGTGTCATGAGACATTTGAGACAGGTACAGGTGCCACTAGTAGCACGCCCATTTTACAGGTGATCACTGTGGAGAGCCCAAAGGCTAGGAGATGTGAGATGACTGATAGTGGATGATGTTGTACCCAATGATTTAGATGACTTAGATCTCGATATTCCCCCATTCTCCAATGTTGATGACGTCAATGTTACAAATGCATATGAGGAGTGGTGAGTCACAGCATGACCAGCTCTGGTATTTCCTATAGATCAACCTATAAGCTTTGTGGGGCCTCTTCTAGATCAGAGGGATGAGGAGGAGGAGATAGGTGAGGAGGCAAGGGTCAAGGTAGTAGACCTATTTTCAAATGAGGTAGAGGAGGATTATGATGAGGAGGAATATTCAAACTACGAGGAGGAGGACGAGGATGAGGCACAGTTGATGAGTGATGGCAGTGACACATCAGATGAGGGTCCAATTTCCCATGAGTGGAGAGATCTAGCTCCCACCTGTGTTACTAAATCATAGTCAGCAGCCACAACACACACCAACATATATGATCATGGAGAGGCTAGCACATCTTCTATTCCTCCTACATAGGATGAGGCTATTTTTACACAACCAGTTGGAGATCTAGGTGATGACATATTATTTATGATTATGCTTATTCTTTTATGATTATTCTTATGCTCATGCTTTTGATTTGTATATATATCATGATGTGTATTGATTAGCTTTATGATTTCTATCTTGCAGGGTTCGTGAGAGAGTTATAGGATCTCTACCGATGGGAAACCGCATAGATAGTACCTCCTTCAGTCTTAGATCAGGCTATCGGCATAAACTACATGCCCCCACCCATCATGGAGCAACATCCAGAGTTTTTTGAGCCTTATGTTAGATTGAGAGTAGCATACGAGGGTGCTACTAGGTGCATTGATTGAATTGAGGGTGATCTATCAGCACTCCAGGCCACCTATGAGGAGCTTTGGTCACCTTGAGATCCCGCAGAGGTTGAGAGACTTCATATAGTAGTTTTCAAGCTACAGGTGGATAGAGATCGCATAGAGCGAGAGCACCTGGAGGCTGTTGGACGGGAGGTTGTGGCTGTTGGATGAGTAGGGGTCCTACAGTATGCACTAGATTCTTTTATTATTTCACGATCACATGCCACCATCTCTCGGTGGACCATCTCTTGATGGATGCAATCACCAGGTCTCAAGGGATCTAGTAGCCACAGGCCACACTAGCATTGTATATTCTATGACATGTACTAATTTTTTTTGATGATATATATGGTTATTTATATTTGATTGTTTATGCTTATGTGTTTATATTAGATGGAAATGTGATTTATCAAATAATCTTTGTAAGACTATTTAATAAATGTCTCCATGATCTAACATGCTTTATGTGATCTAATTAAAACTTTCCTAGTTTCTTTTAGATGCAACATTACGATAAAGTATGTTATGCTAAATTAAATGCACCTATGATCTAATTAAAGAACATTAAATGTATATAAGGATCTAATCTAACACAACATACAAGATTATCTTGAATAGTATGAAACCTAAAGTAAAAAATTCAAAATCAATTTGAATAATTACCTTAGTGTTCAAGACACAAATGATTGTTTGTCAAGAACAAAGCAATGCGAGAGAACATAGAATGTCATCTACTAACTCTAACATCATTGATTTATCATTCAAACTATTCAAGAAGATTAGACATAATACCGACACAAATGCATGACATTAATAGGTTCTTTAAGAGGTGTACCATCCATTTCTGTTAATGTGTATGCTCTAGACCCATAACTTTCATCAATTTTGTAAGGTCCTAACCAATTAGGGCTGAATTTTCCTTTTTCAGTCAGGGCGGCATTTATGTTATATTGATTCTCAAATAACACCAATCACCTTTATTAAATGCGTGAGGGATGATGTTATCATTGTAACTACGTTGCATTCTTCTAGAATAATCTTGGAGATGATCAAGAGTGTTAATGCACTATTCGTCAAGCATTTCAAGTTCATGCAATCATTCTTTATAAGTATTGTCATCAATAATTCCTTGAAGAGTGATTCTTAATGAAGGAATCTCTAACTCCAAGGGAATTATTTCCTCAGTACCATAGACAATGTTGTAAGGAGTATTTCCAGTTGATGATCTAATACTAGTACGGTAAACCCATAATGCATATGTCAACTATGTGTGCCAATGTTAATTATGTTTGTTTACTGTTTTCCTTAAGATTTGTTCAAGAGTCTCATTAGTTGATTCAGCTTGCCCATTAGATTGCGGGTAGAAGGGTGTTGGAAAATGATGTTGAATGTTAAATATCTCTAAGAATATCTTCACGTCATTATTCTGAAATGGTGTCCTATTGTCTGAAACTAATGCAGAATGAATTCCAAAGCGAGCAATAATGTGTTCTAATATGAAACGACATATTACATTGGCAGTTGTTGAATGAAGGGAAATGACTTCTACCCATTTTGTGAAATATTTTGTTGTGGTGATTATAAATGTATGTCCAACGGAAGAAGGTGGTGATATTTTTCCAATGAGATCCAAACCCCATATCGAGAAAGGACAAATAGGAACTTGGGCACAAAGATCAGAAGCAAGAGCATGAATCAAATTTATATGCTCTCGACATTTGTGACATTTCTTACCATATTCAAAGCAATCTTGTTCCATATTCCTCCAATAGTAGCCTATGTAGGTTAACTTTTGAACTAATGATCTTCCACCAAAATTCCCCCCACAAGCACCTGCATGAGCTTCCGCAAGTGGTATGGTGAATTTGGATTGCTTAAGGAATCTAAGTAAAATACCATCAAAGGACCTTCTACACAACACGTCAACGAGGATTATATATCTAGTTGCAAGTTTTTGAAGGCAGGATCAAATATTCTTAGTTGTCAGCTCAAGAAAGGTACCTACTTTTAAATAATTAAATATCAGTGTGTAACATTCACTAGAGCTTTTCATGATCATTGATAACACTTCTTCGACCATATATTACATTGATGGTTTCATAATTTTATGGACAATGAATGTGAAATCTTTTGAAGGATCTGGAGGAGATACAAGGGAAGTCACACTCGCCATTGCATCCACATGTCAATTATCTTTTCATGGGGTGTTATGAATGGTATATGAATCAAGGGTGTTTAACATAGTCATTGTGAGATCTTTATATTTTGATAATTTTTCCTACTTTTCTTGATACGATCTGTTTATTTTCTTAATAACTAATTTTGAATCACCAAATATTTTAATAATTCGAGCTCCTAGAATTAAAGTTGCATGTAAACCAAAAATTAACGCTTCATACTATGTTGTGTTGTTTGGGCATAGGAAGTTTAAGTGATAGGATAAGGGAATATGCTTTCCTACAGGTGGGACTATTATAACCCCTATGTTGGAGCCTGTTCTACATTTAGAGCTGTCAAAGTATAACTCCCATGTATTAGGTTCAATCATCAACACATTATCATCAGGGAACAAATCATTATTAGGTAATGTGAGGGGGGAGGGAGCATCAACTAATTCATCATTCAAGGCTTGTCCTTTAATTGTGTTTTGTGAGAAAAACTTAAGGTCAAACTCAGTTAACAACATAACCAACTTAGCTAAACATCCCGATAAATCTATTTTGGTGAAAAGGTGCTTTAAGGGATTGAATTTCGTCATCACATGTATTTCAACATTTAGTTAGTAATGTCTCAATTTACTAGTAGTGAATACAAGATCCAAACATTGTTTTTCTATTATTGTGTATCATGTTTCATAATCAATCAGATTTTGGCTAATGTAATAAATAGGATGTCCTTTACCATTTTTGTCTTGTTGGGTCAACAATGCTACGAGAGTGTGGGTCGATGCTGCTGTATAAAGGATGAACAGTTTTTCTTGCATACCGGGTTGTAAAATAGGTGGAGTATCAAGGTAATCTTTCAAACTCTCAAAATATTGTTTACAATCCTTATTCCAATTAAATTAAACCTCTTTCTTAATAAGATGTGTAAAGGGTAATGTTTGGTCTATTAGGGATGCTACAAAACAACAAATAGCCTGAATTCTTCCTTGTAAAGTGCAAAATTGATAAATGTTTTGAGGAGGTGGCATGTTAAATATAGCATCAATTTTCTTCATGTCCACCTCAATGCCTCTGTGAGATACTATAAAACCTAAAAAAAATCCACTATCTACGCCAAAGAAACACTTTTTTGGATTCAATCTCATGTTATATTTTTGCATTCACTCAAATATTTTTTGAAGAATATTCACATTGTCTTGTCGATTTAAAGATTTTTCAACAATATCATCAACATAATCTTCCAAAATATTATGTATGTAATCATGAAATATCAAATATTTTTTGAAGAATATTCACATTGTCTTGTTGATTTAAGTATTTGGCAAGAATATCATCAACATAATCTTCCAAAATCTTATGTATGTAATCATGAAATATCAATATCATAGCTCGTTGATATGTTGTGCATGCGTTCTTCAAACCAAAAGGCATAACTACCCAACAAAATGTTTCCCAAGCTATAGTAAATGCTATTTTGTCTTGATCTTGAGGGTTGATGAAGATTTGATTATATCCAAAAAATCCATCCATGAATGACAATAAAGGATGTCCCATAGTCCAGTCCATTATCATGTCAATATTAGGAAGGGGAAAATCATCTTTTAAAGATGCTTTATTTAAATCATGAAATTTTGTACACATCCTAATACGATTATTAGGCTTCATGAGTGCAACAATGTTTGAGATCCAAGGAGAATAATCTATAGGGTGTATAAAACCAACTTCAAGGAGTTTCTCAATCTCAACCTTAACTAATAAGGTTATCTTAGGATTCATCTTTCATATCTTTTGTCTAACTAGTTTAGCATTTTCTGCAAGGACTATGTTGTGTGTCACTATCTTAACATCAATTCTCAGCATATCTAAATAAGTCCAAGCAAAAAGTTTGGGAAATTCTTGAAGTAAAGTTGCATGGTCTTCTTGTTCATCTTCATCAAGGAACTTTCCTATCTTAATCACTTTCTACTCATTAGTGGTATCCATCGGTATGTTAATTGTATCTCCCAAAGGAAGTGTGGTTTGTTTTAGGAATTTGTGATTGTTTTCTACGTTGCCTTTATCAATCTCATTACTTTCCTTCTCTTCATCTTCTTGCTTAGCACTAATCATAGCACATGTAACCCATTTATTTTTAGGAGTAAATGGCTTGTCATAAACTCCTAACATTTCTTTCAAGGCTTCATCATTTTCAAAGTATTCCAATGATTCTTTACAAGTTGTATCAATCAATTCAGGATGCTTCAAGGTGAGAGTTGTTTTAGAGTTACACATGATGGTGTTGATGTTTGAGGGTCTTTTTGTTGCTTGTGTTATCTTAGAAGGGAAATACCCCAAACTGCTTTTTTTCTCTTGTGTTAGATTCTATAGGAACACGGATGCCTTGTTCTTTCCTTCCACATCATCTTCCATTATAACCAATTTTTTTCATAAGCTCATAACCTTTTCCATAAAGTTTCTCCATTTCTTTCGAGTTTGGTGGTTGTTGATAGTCTATCTCATCATTTTTTTTTGTATAGCTTGTGTCTTCTTCTAGAGTAGATGAGGTAGATGCTTGAGAGTTTTCTTCCAAATTTTGCATTGAAATTACCATTGGTTTCTTTTGTGTTTTAGTTTCTTTTGTTGTGATTGTGTATTCTCCCATAAACGAAGGTGTGAAGTCTAAAGAACCCTAGTCATCTTTCAATAACTTTGACGCATTTTCCATCTCTTCTTTCTCTTCTTTCATAGGTTCTATGTTTGAAGTTGGAATTAATGTTTTTAGAGGACTTGTCATTCCTTTTTCAACTTGTAAGCAACTTTCAAGCTCGGGGTCTATTTCAACTTGGTACACTTTATTGTTATAGACATACTTTATGATACGATGAAGAGTTGAAGGCGCCGCATGCATCTCATGAATCCAAGGTCTTCCTAAAAGAATATTGTATGAAAGATCATGAGGCATAACATGAATAGGAGTTTGTCATGTATCCATTCCAACTGTAATAGGAAAAGTAATCACACCAAATGGTTGTTTTCCTATGTTTTCAAATCCTCGAATTGATAATGAATCAGGTTCAATTCTTGATTTATCCATGTCAATTCTATCCAAAAGGGTCACACTACACACATTAAGGGAAGATCCATTACCAAAAAGGTTTCTTTTTATTCCCAACCTATTATAGATAGCTATTGTCATGAAGGCATCATTTTTCTTTCTCATTTCCAAAGGAGGTAGCTCATGTTGATGAAAATTAATGTATATGTTAACTGCATTCATTCCTTGAATTAAAGCTACCACATCACTTACCTTTGTACTAGAGGGAACCATAACTTGTTGCAAGGTGGTTTGAAGCATAGTATGATAATTAGGTGAATTTTGAATTAGGTCCCATAGGGATATGTTCACATGAGTATTCTTAAGTTGTTCAACAAGATCATACTCCTTCCCACTGTTTGAAGGCAAACAAGGAGCACTAGGCAAGATGGGTTGGGGTAAAGGGAAAGAGGTTGAAGTTGTTTGTTTTGGTTGTGGATTGATTCTAGTGTTATATGTGTGAGAAATGGTATTATAACTTGATTGTTGTGAAACATTATTCTTAGGTGGTTCAAGGGTGAAAACGGGTTTGTTTTGAGTTTGAGGTTTGTTTGAAGGTGGGTAAAGGATGAGTTGAGTTTGGATCATATTAACTTCTCTTTTTTTCAATTTTTTATAGCAAGCCTTAGTGGATGAACCTTGTGAGATGAATTCCTCAAGAGCTTTGAATCTAACATGTTAAATTCATCACTACTAAAAGGCTTGAGGGTTAGGTTAACTTGGAAAAAGAGATTTGACATACTCAAATAACTATGCTTTCTCCAAGTGGTTCATCAGTTTATAGGTGTTTTTGTTTTGTTTTCTAATGAATTACCAAACTATGAACTAATGTTGGAAATCAAAAGTACAATAATCTAATTCTATCCACAATTGAAATAAAATTAAATTAAGCTAGATATAATGAAATGCATGAAACAAAAACTCAGTAAAATGAAATAGAAATCTAACAACAGTAAATTGAAACACAAAAATAGGGTTTGCAATGCCATTAAATGCAATTTTAGGTCTAACACAGGACTAAATCACCAAGAGGGGCGTATGAGTCCCAGTTATGGTTTTTCAAGGGTTCAAATGCTCCAAAATAGTCCACACAAAGTGCCTAGAAATCAGCTAAAACAACATGCATTGGGACTAAATCACCTAGAGGGGCGTATGAGTCCCAGATGAGGGTTTTGACACTAATTTTGGAAAATTCTGAGTGAATGTTAGGTTTTATGGTTTGAATGATGTCTAGACTAGGTGCAATTACAGATATTAAGTGAAATTCAATGTTGCAAGATGCAAAAATGCAACCTATATGCACTTTCACTAATGCAAGATTTAGAAACCCTACATGCAAATTAACTAATGCAAGACCTAATGCAAAGTTACTGTAGGATAGATCTAGGACTATGATGCACTCCAAATCAAAAATTAGGTGTTCTAAAGGCTAGGTTCATCAAAATGAAACCTCAAAAATAGGGTTCCACCTTCTAGGAGATGGAACAAGGGATAAGGACCTATTTCACTTTAGTTCATTCAAGGAAACCTTATATATCTCAATCTAGGGATGGGATTAGGGAAAGATATCTACAATAAGGTGTCCTAGGGTGTGATTAGAGACAATGAGGGGGTTCACCACCAAGCAAAGGCTTGGAAAGACAAGTTACATGCAAAACATAATAATGTAACCTAGAAAATGAACTTAAAACAGAATAGCAAACTAAAGAAGGACAAAGGTACACCTGGAAAACTAAAGATGCTCAATAAAAGGTATGAAATCTTGAAAATTTTGACTTTTAAAGCATACTGGGACTCATACGCTAGGATGGGAAATTCAGTCCTAGTTTAGGGTTTCTAGGTAGAAACTGGAATTTCACAGTGGCAAGTCTGAATCCTCTGAAATCTAGAAAAAGTGTTATACCAGGACTCATACACCACAAGTGGCATATCAGTCTCGTTCTAATTTTTCAAAAATTTAAGATCTAAATCTATTCTCCTATCTCTACTCTTCCTTCCAAACTTGGTTTCCAGATCCAAACCTACTAAAAACTTGCAAAACATAATATTGTATTGATTTGCTTATGGGAGATTTGCCTTAGTCAAACCCCTAGTTTGGTAGTTGAACCTTGATAGAAATAATAGATCTTGAAACTAAATATGAGTGCAAGCCCTAATCTCAAATGCATTTAAGATTATGAGATCTAGAATGCAACAAAACCTTATTCTAATGTGCTAGAATAAGATGCATAAATGAAACATAGAGATAATGACTCACTTTGGGAGATCTCTAGTCACCCTAATAAGCCATAATAATGCATGTACCTTCCTTTAGGTAGAAATTAGAATGATAATGGAGGATGGAATCACTTAGGAATCAAGTCATTGGGCTTTGTTCGATGGCTAGTTGCATCTCCCCAACCTAGAATCCATCATCAATCCTCGACAATGCTAGATCTTGAATTGAAAGTGATATTGAAGATCTACAAAAACACTATAATGTTGCTCCAATACTTCAACTTTATGTGATCCTTTCTCTTGAATTCTCTTGTGAAACTATGTTTGAGTGCTCAATTTGATATTATGAATGCTTAGGTCTTAAATTACTTCTTCTTAGGTGAAATAATGATTTGAAACCTTGTTTATATAGACACTTCATCTAATTTATTGTTTATTAGATCCCAAATTCTGACATCAACCAAAAATTTGAATTTAAAACCTTAATTTCCCGCTCAAACCCAAAAAAAGGGCCACCCGAGACTCATACGCCCAAGGTGGCATATGGGTCCCACCTAGGGGGACTCATATGCCCAAGGTGGCATATGGGTCCCACCTAGGGGGACTCATATTCCCAAGGTGGCATATGATTCTCACGTAGTTTTTTGGGCTGAGCAAATGTCAGGATGTTAGAAAATTGAATTCCTTTGTTGATTTTGTCAGGATTTCAGTTGAAATAAGCCTTGGGATCCGAAATAAAGGGTCTTAGGGGCCTATGAATGATGATTTAAAGGGTCATGAATGAAAAGGTACTAAAATAGGTCCAAATTAAGTGTGAAATTGTACCATCTCCAAGAAGGGAGTATAATTTTCTACACTACAATATTATTGAATACTTGGAAAAATTCATTTGCCCATGTAATTGATTATTTATTTTTTAACATTTTAGAAATTGTCTTAGTTGTTTTTATAAATTCAATGATAAATATTCTAAAAATTTGATTAGTCTAAATAATGAATGAATTCCTTTTATAATTTTGGGATTTTTAATTTTCTCAATTGTTGCAACTCTTGCAAGATCAATCATAATACCATCCTTTAAAACAATATAACCTAGTAGTTTACCCTTTGTGACCCCAAATGTACATTTCTAAAGGTTTAGTGATATTTCATACTCAATGGCCTTTGAGAAAAGCTTTCAAGATGAGTGCAATGGTCTTCTTCTTTCTTGGAGAAAGTAGTTAAGTCATCTTGATATACTGCCATTATTAAATCAATTAAATTAAAAAATTCAACATCCATGGCTCTTTGAAAAGTTTCTCCAACATTATTCAACCCAAATGGAATCCTAAGATAGACATATGTATGCATTTGCATTGACCATAGATAAGGGTTAAAGACATTCCACACTAAATGAAATGAATTCAATCAATGATTTATATATTGCGAGTGAGGAACAACCTAGTGAAAATCTCTAGGTGTTGTAAGCAATATTGTGGTTCACTAATTTAATGTGAGAAAATATACATTTTCTTGCAAGTGATGATTTAGATCTAATAATAAATTGATATAAATAGATAATTAGATCTAGAATCAAGAGTTGAAAAATTGAGTAGAAACGGAACGATTAAGAGGCTTATCTATTTTCAATGTGGTAGTAAATTTGACTTGTTAGATCACTAGAAGAAATCAAACTTAGAAGCTAAAAATCGGGCCTATGATCAAAGTGTTATGATAAAACTATTCAAAGATTGGTATTATGCAAAAGGGTTGCATCATAGAGGATGGTCCTAAAGTGTACCATGTTGTGTAGTTCTCTCCAACTATTCTAACCTACTTTGTTATTAATGTTTCCTCAAGAACTCATTTGCCTTTACTTTGAATATATTTTTGTATAGGTTTGTGTTGAAAAGCATAGTAGGACTAGCTTTAAGGTAAGAGAAATCCTAGAAATCTTTTCATAACTTTCAAGCCCTTCGATTGAATACGTTTGTAGTCATGCCACACAACAAATGAAAATGTATGATGAACTAGTATAGTGGTGACATTTCTATATTAGATTTTAACTTTCGATGTTCTATAATTAAATATATCTTTTAAACAATTATTCTTGGCACTTGATGATGATAATAACTTAAAATATTCCTATAAATATGCATTCATGATGACTAGTTTCTTCAAGGTTTTGCTTTGGAACAAGAAATTTGAATTTTGAAGATGGACTAGACTTTATCGTGTGGCCTAAACCACAAACTAGGATGCAACACATGATGCAATCCCAAGAAAGAAAAGGTAAGGAATGAGGATTGATCTAAACTAGGGGGATTTGTCTAGTGGTGATTGGTTAATGGAGTTTGAGGTAGGAGTTGATTTGTATGCCAAATAGATTAAATACAACATTATGATAGTATATTTACATGTGCTCAAAGTGGTGTAATGAAAAAACTAGGTCACACAGCACAATCTAATCCCAAATAGGTAAATATTGGTAATGTAGAACAATTTAAATTAAAGGAGTCTAAAATAATAATTAATTTTGATGTAAAAGTATATTTGAACACATTGTTCATGGCATAGTGTGATGGTTAATTCATGACATTGTTGTTGTAGCCACCAAGGTTTAAACCTCCATTGGGCCATTGTGATTGCACATACTTTGTTCTCGTTAATCCAATACAATTATTGGGTTGAGCCTTCATGTTAAGTTATCGACATTCATACCCATGTCTTCATGCTCTAAACCCTCACTAGATTGGTGTATTTGCAATCCTTGTGCCCTTGTTGCCCTATTCAGCTCACAGATTTGGACTATTTACATTAATGCAATGCATTCATGATGAGGATGAGATCCCCTTTTGTGGCCTAACCTAACTCAGACCAACCTAAAAATTTTGATGTTACCAATGAAAAAATATATTTGAACACTAACAAATAGAATTAAAATATATTCAATAATTAAAATAAAAATATAGAAACATACGATATGTGGAGAGTAAGGGATTCATCACCACTAAGGCTCCAAGTCATAGGAGAGCCCCAAGGAACACTAGTAGAATTTGGCAAATAAATGACTGTGACTAAAAATTTTAGTCACAACAACTAAAGATGACTAAATTCTACTCATTTTTTGCAACACAACTATAAATGACTAAATAAATGACTAATTTGATCATCATAAATGACTAATTTGCTCATCGAGTAAAAAAACACAACTAAATAATTAGTCACACAAATAAAAATTAGAAAATATGATATTCAAGTCGATAATTAAAAAATATATTTCAAATTGGAGTGGGTTGTATTTGTAGACATGGAAATTTGGTCTAAGCCTTTGACTTCAATTTCTTTATAATTCGTATTTTCATGGTCGTAATTAAATAATGTCAATTATTTAATTATTTTCTAAAGTCTTCATTTCTTTATTAATTAAATAAATCAAATTATTTAATTAATTCTCATTTTCCTTAATTCGTCTATTCATTTTCTTTATTCTATTTGATTAATTAAATATATGCTTTTTATTTAATTATGTTACTAATTAACCTTATCCTTCTTTTCAAATTAAATAAATTCTTATTTAATTTACCCTTTATCATATTTCAACTATAATTAAATAAATTCTTTATTTATTTAATTATTCATTTAACCCCTTCATCACTTAATTAAATAAATCTTATTCATTTAATTATTCTTCAAATATCAAATCTCGAATTAAATAAATCATTTAATTCAAAAAAATATATCTTAACACATTCCTCTATATTTAGATAATTGTGTAAGTTATCTAAGTATTCACTCTAACTCGACTCGAGATCTATTTAAATCGGTCAGTTAACTCTTGATTTAATGTCTGAGTTGCTTTTGCAAGTAAAATCTTTGCCATATCAGTTAGTCATCTAGTTCTAACTTGTATTCATGTACATGCTTATTAATTAAATATCTTTATTTAATTAATTAAATCTTGTGTGTGCGTTCAAACAGAATGTTGCTTTAATTCTATCTTTATCTTTGTCATGCAAAGACTATTCTTTTGTTTTTGAATACCAAACTCGAAGATTAAATCATTTATTTAATCTTTATCTCTATTTCTATTTTTTATCACTCATGTCAGTACTAACAGTTATCAAAATGCATGTCCAATCCCTCGATCTCAACTATCTGTTGATCTTTCGATCTTGACCTATCATTTGAATGATCAATTTTCTATAAATTGATGTCTTTCATCATTTCAACTCCTCCTGAAATCTTGTGACTTTTGGAGCAATTATCTTAAATCTTCAATGTTTCATTATTATCACAATCCTTAGGCTATGCTTGCAGAATCATTGAAAATCTGAGAGCAAGTACACTACAAAAGAAAAAATGGAGAAGGACAATAGAGGTTATCCATGGAGTTGCATTGATCTTTGGTGAGATTGTTTTATGTTTTAGCTTATTTCCTTTGTTCTTTGTTGTTTGACTTTAGATTGCATTAGAGCTTGAATTGCATGTGTTGTGTGTTGTTTGACCTTTCATTATATTTCCTAATGTTATAGTATTATAATATAATATAATAATAATATATTATATTACAATACAATATAATATGATATGATATAATATAATGTATATTATATATATTATATAATATTATAATATTATATTTATATTATAATGTATTTAATATTATATAATAATATAATATTATAATTATTATATTATATAATATTATATTTTAATATATTTATTAATATTTATTGAAAGTAGGAGATTTATGAAGTAGAGATTATATATTTTGGATTCCATTTTGAAATCCGTTTTAGCGGCAAAAAGAAAAACCTATCGTTGTGCCCTAATTTCATTTTAATAAACAACTCTAAATCCCTTGTCAAAACCTTATTTTCAGTTGTAGCTCGTCGAACTAGAGAAGTGAAAGGTGAATACCAACGAGGAAGATTTTGGAGGAGCCGAAACCAGTAGTGGTAGGGAAAGCAGCAAAAGATGGAGCCGAAACTAGTAGCGGTGGGGAAAGCAGCGAAAAAAGTAGAATACACCAAGACAGGTAAAGGATCTTGGTCATAATTTCATTTTAATAAACACACTCTAAAACCCTCATCGAAATCTTATTTTTAGGTTGCAAATCACCAAACTAGAGAAGTGAAAGGTGAATACTAGTGAGGAAGAGTTTGGAGGAGCCAAAACCAATAGCGGGGGAAAATTTGTACACCATCAGAGAGAGGGAGGGTCATTGCCCTTCCAAATGAACCACACCATCAAGGTCGTGCTTTGTGTTTTTACATGCCCCTATCAATTGCTAGTATATCTCCCCAAAATGCACATCTTTTTATTACAGTTTCACATAGGTTTCTTGTGTGAAAGGCTTGAATTGTGATATTGTGATCAAATATAAAATTTCATGTGTAGTGGGTGCCCTATATAGCATATCCATTGCCAGATTCGTGCTCTCTTTCTTTTATTTGATCATTGAAATAAATTGTTAAAGAAGTACCATCCATTTTTAGTGTATTTCATCATTTTCTCCATTATGTTGTTTTGCAGGGGTGGTCGTGGCAGAGGATGAGGCTATGGAAAACTAGAATTACAATATATGAATGCCTGCTCTATGATGCTTGGAATTTTAACAAAGTTCACTATATTTTTACTTTGGTTTTTTCCGAAGAGTCCCCCCTATAAATTGCTAGTATATCTCCCCAAAATACACATCTTTTGCTTATGCTTTCACATAGGTTTCTTGTGTGAAAGGCTCGAGTTGTGATATTGTGATCAAATCTAAAATTTCATGTGTAGTGGGTGCCCTATATAGCATATCCATCGCTAGATTTGTACTCTCTTGTATTTCATCATTGAAATAAATTGTTAAAGAAGTACCATCCATTTTCCTTTCAATTTCAAGGTCGTGCTTTGTTTTTTTACACACCCCTATCAATTGCTAGTATATCTCCCCAAAATACACATCTTTTGCTTATGCTTTCACATAGGTTTCTTGTGTGAAAGGCTCGAGTTGTGATATTGTGATCAAATCTAAAATTTCATGTGTAGTGGGTGCCCTATATAGCATATCCATCGCAGATTTGTGCTCTCTTTCTTGTATTTCATCATTGAAATAAATTGTTAAAGAAGTACCATCCATTTTTAGTGTATTACATCATTTTCTCCATTATGTTGTTTTGCAGGGGTGGTCATGGCAGAGGACAAGGCTATGGAAAACTAGAATTATAATAAATGAATGCCTACTCTATGATGCTTGTTATTTTAACAAAGTTCATTATATTTTTACCTTGGGTTTTTCCAAAGAGTCCCCCCTTGTGAGGGATGGTTGTTTTCTATAAATATTTTGTGAAAGTGTTTCATTCATTTTCAAACTTGATTTTCCTTTCAATTTCATTGTAAAACTTGATTTCCCTTTCCTCTTTATAGTGTATTCTATGATATTTTTGATCTGCATTTTCTTTTGGGTTTTTGGAAATAGTTATGTTGCAGGAATTTCTCCTTGATTCTTTTGTTCTTTATGTAGTTATAGGAAGAGGAAAAGAGTATAAGTATATGAAAATATGAGGAGTATTATGTTTATATAGTGTCTGTAAGTTGTAAGTTGTACAATGCCAAGATCTGTTTAAATATAAAAATATGCCAAATAGAATAAGGAGAAACACATTTTATAGTATTCATTGTGTTGCAGGTGCAAAAGTAAAGGTTCTTGAGTTTTAAATCCAAATGAAACTTTCAAGAAAATAAATTCATTGATATAGAGTGATTCTCTATTTTTATGCCTTTTTGAATTCTTCAATTCTTCAATAAATGATGTAAAACAGTAAATGAGGTTTTGCTTTGCTAGTGAGGCAGCTGTCATTGAGACATTGAATGTAACTAGTGAGGTTTTGATTTGCCAATGAGGCTTAATGAAGTAAATTTCTAAAGTGATTTTTTCTCCACTCATAAATATTGTGTTGTGGCTTCTCTTGTGTCTGATCAATCATATTTGTTCAAGCACTTTAGTCTTCATTTCATGGTGCTTCTCTCAACATTTGAATATTTGTGATACTTGAAGTTTATATGCATAAATTTGTGAGGATTAATTAAGTTAGATTTGATTTGTAACTTGAATCACTTATTCACCCAAATAAATGACTAAACCATGACTAAATAAATGACTACCATGACTAAAATAAATGACTACAATGATTAAATAAATGACTACAATGACTAAATAAATGACTACAATGACTAAAATAAATGACTACCATGACTAAATAAATGACTACCATGACTAAATAAACAATTACCATGAATAAATAAACAACTATCATGACTAAATAAATGACTACCATGACTAAATAAATTATTAGTTAACAACAATCAATGACTAAATTAACAATTAAACATACCACCAAATTGATCAATCAAAACAACCAATAAATGACTAAAAATGGTTTAGTCATGAATTTGGTCATGTTATAAATGACTAGCAGTAAACTACTAATGGTCACGTGACCAATTTTTAATAGTTTTTTTAGTCATTTATTGTTATTTTTCCACTAGTGGAACAAACTACCCTAAACTACCTCAGGTTGACTAATGAATTAAGAAAGTAAAGACAAGCTAAAAAGGAAGAAAAAATAGGACCATGTTTCCCTTCTACTAATGATAAGTGTTTTCATAAATTAGGTGAGTAGACTATAAGGGTCTCAGACTGTCAATCATAAAGCTCTCTATCTGAGGAAAAAAGAATGAGAACTAGACTTTAGCGTGCTGTGTTGGAGTCTCAAGGATGTGCTAACCTCCTATATGGAAAGAGGGTTGGATGACAGTAAAAAATGCTCAAGGTCTATGTAGAGTCTAAACTAATTTATTGTAAACTTGGTAGAACCTACACAATTCAAAGGTATATCTAACTAAACAATCCACTCAACATTGCAAAGACTACATTAAAATGTCAAACCAAGGTTTGTATAATTGTGATGGTGTTACACTTTATGTGCCTTCAGAGACCTATGACTACCTAAGTTATCCTATCCAAGATATTCTACTTGCTGGAAATTACATAATTGCATAACAGTGAAAGAAACAAATCAAAACTAATGGCTACGGGTACCTACAACTTAGCCTGTAACTAAACTACTGCTAATAAAGGATTACTGTATCAACTCAAAATTTATCAAAACTAACAAATAAACTTATTCTAACCTTCGAAGTACTACTGGTTAACCAAATACATGCATGCTTATGAACATTCATTATTAATAATCAAAGTATGAGATTCTATTTTAACTTGCATATAATTCATGAAGTAATGATAAATTGAAAACAACTACTAAACAGAAATAGACAGCTATAAATGAAGTGAAGAAAATTTATCTTGAGTGGCTTGCTCAAGTGGTTGTTCTCACTTAACTAAAACCAAATCTAACTATCAAATTCTATGCATCCATGTTAAAATGAACTTCATTAATTGCATAACGTAAAATATTATACGTAATATTCTTCACAGATTGTATGCAATGAAAATCATTTTGAATAGCCATCATGTTTGTTGATAACTTAAAGCAAAAAAATAATTGATAATGAAATACTGAAATCAACTAACTTATCTAAGGACTCATCCTTAAGCTATATACAAGCATAAAAGAGTTTATTTCAAGTAACACCTAATTGTAATCATTAACTTCCACTCCTAGATATCAAATCATATAATTAATATTGAATTGTTTAAACCATAATTGAAAAGAAAGAAGAATCCTAATAGAACTAAAACTCTGTAAAATATAATTGCATGTAAAACACACAAACATTTATCAGAATCCTATCAGCAAAATATTTTTTCTTCTCCAGTGCTTATTAACTTGTTATAATGATGCACGTTCAATCTCCATCAGGTGTCTTCAAACAGTAGTTATTAAATTCAGCTTAATCTGGAACCTCCCTTGTTTCGTTGTCTTAGTCTTCCTTTTATTGCAGGTTACAACTTCCAGTTGCTATGTGCTACAGTTCCTCCTTGGCTGCAAAAAGGTTAATTCACAAATCATATGCACAAGGCTAACTACCATAATCAAAACACATAATTCCATCCACATTTCATGCATACCTACATATAAACCATGCAATACTATTATGTCATAACCATATTTCCATTACTATGATTTAGGTCCAAGTTTGTATGATAAGTATGAAATGATAGCATAATATAGGAGTATTGTCTAAAAGGTATATCTAAAAGTGTCTAAAAGTATGCATAAATGCAACAAAAAATAAGCTAATAATTGGACCCATCATTCCCCCAACTAGAATTTTATTTGTCCCCAAGCAAAACACTAGGGGTATAGATTATACCGCAAGGTGATCTGCCTCAAGTCGGTAACAACATCAACTCCCTGGATCTGTTTCAAGTAAAAACCTTGATAAGTTACAAGTTGCTTCATTCTAGTGTTCCCAACTCTCACATTCCTCACCTTTCTACCTAATCCAATGTGGACCTAGATATAGTATCATAGGTGGCTGGAATGTGAGTGGTACCTAGTAAATCCCTATGTCAACACCAATTGTCATGTACCTATATGCCCTTTCAAGCATGGTTGTGAAATTATACATAGAATGAGGTTCCTTTCTCTATAATTATGGGGTTAAGTTGTTCCATCTACTTTGCACATGTCTTTAGCATTGTTGTCCCAAACCTACAACTAATTTTTGCATTATTTTGTAGTATGATATTCTTAGTTTCATAAAAAAAATTCCTACTCCTTTATGATCCAAGATTTTTAACCATTCCTCTATAACTACATCAAGGTTTTTAGATTCTTTCCTTATGTGGAGAGCAATTGATTTCTCCCTCTCCCCATACTCTTCCATTATTTCACCCCTGAGTTGTTCATTTATGTAATAATATGTGAGTTCCCTTACTTGGAGATCCCCTACAAATATCAGAGGATTCTACTTTGTTTCATTTGGCACCACATAATTGTGTAAATAGTATTCACACAATTGGTCTTGCTCCGCAATTGTAGAATAAACAAAAGCATTAAGAAACTCAAAAATTCTACTCATACCAACTAACTAATTACTAATTAGCCTGCTAGACTGAAACCTCAGAAATCTTTCCTATAGAAAGAGTGCATATGTCCTTAGTGGAGGTCTACATCTTATAATCAGTGCAGCTTTGTTTTCCATTTCCTCCAACCTAACTATTGATCTTCTTAACTCCATCTCTTTCTTTTCCAGTACCTTAGCATGTTCTTCAATCAAATTTTATTTTTCTTTCTTCCACTTCTCCTTTTCTTGTGCATCTCATCAATCATTCTCTGTAGTTGATAACCAAGTGACAAGGTTGTATGGTGAATTTTATTTTTGATGGGAGGAGGTATTTGATCTGGTACTACTAGTTCTCCATCCCTAGTCTTATTTATGGCCAATTTTTCCAATAAATCAAGTTTAGTACCATGGCCATATGTTTGCAAATTTTCCTCCATTTCTTGTATTTTTGTTTCCCTTTCCTTGTTCTTCTTTTCATATCTCTATACTAACTCTTCCAAATGTTTGATTTTTTCTAAGGCTTCTTAGAGCTCCTTCCTCACATTTTTTTCTTCTATATACATCTCCTATGTCTCCATAAACTGCTCATTACCTCCCCCTTCAGAGTCCTCATAGGTAGAACTATCTAGGGTTTCCTTCTGTGTTTTCTTAGCAATAAGCACATCTTCTGATTTTGAATCAGAAGTAGTAGACACTTATTTCTTCCATTTCATAGGTATATTTACATCGCTAGGGATATCTCCCTTCCCTTCAGAGTTTTTCTTTACTAACATGGCATGTTCCTCCTGTTGTTCTTTGCTCTTTTCTTCTTCTTCAAGTTTCTCTACATTTCCCCTCATGACACCTTGTCTCTTTAATCTACCTGAATGCCTAGGTGTAAGTGTATCCTTCTTAACATCCTTCTTCTCCATTTTAAAACCCTTCTTCTTTTGAATGTATTTCTCCTTTCAAACATCCTTCTTCTTTTATGTTTCAGAAGGTGTGGATGATGTGGATGTGCTGCCTCTTCTACTCTTGGGTTTTTGTGATTTTGAAGAAGATGGAATTTCCTTAATTACAAGTGACCTAGACTCTGGCTCATTATCTTTCTCATGCTCACCTTGGCTATGGGTAGGTGAATTTGTAGGTGAGATATGATGGATTTATTGTATAGGTTCATCTTGTGGCTCTATAGTCTTAGGTACCATAAGTGCATCTAGTAAAGTATTAATATCTTCACATTTCTTAAAATCTTCCCAGTCTACTTGTGGGTACTAAATTCTCAAACTTCTTTTTATTAGTAAAGAAATCAAACATTTGTGTGATAATGCAGTGTCACTTTTTTTTCTTTGATACTCTCATGCCATTCTTTTCAACATGTTGTAAAGAAAATTTGGCTCATTTACCAACCTATTGTATCGAAGGTGACTAAGCAATTTAAAATTTATTGTATACAAGAGATTTTTCCTACCATCATAGGTAAGATATCTAACAATATAGGAATCACAATTATCCCAAAACCATGGAAGAGAGAACCTCTTTGTACCTTGTGAAGACAAGTCCAAATTCTCTCCTCGTTCACAGAATTCCTCTCTTGTTGTAACTGCATCAACGTGTACTAGAAACTCTACTCTAGTGAACTAGGTAACCTAGAAACTTGTGCTATATCAACCTCAAATGCATCCATTGATAGTCCTTTCACCATTTCTTCATCATGCTCTAGTGTGGCTACAAAAATTCTTGTTATCTCATTATCAAATTCTATTAGATTCAAGAAATAATCAAGCTAGCCAACTCTAGTAAAAATAGGTAAGACCATTGCAACTTCCAATATTTGCTTATGAGCCAAATTTTCTCTCCTAATAACATTGTCTCCCATTATGACTTCCTTTTCTCTACTCAATGTGTTGAATTCAGTCTTGAAAATTCATCTCAATTCACTCCACCACCTTCAAAACCCTTCTCCTTCCTATTGTTTCCTCATGTACTTTCACTACTATACCATAACTGCAACTCCCCTTCTTAGTACCAACTTAATTTGAGCTCATAAATAGGTTCTAGGTTAGACTCTGGGTTAGACTTAGTTCAAGTTCTCAGGATTTGGAATTGGCAACTGGAAGTCCCAACAAAAATTAGGTATAATTTTAGGTGGGTTTTTGCATGTCGCATCTATCTATTGTGTTTGATTTGGGTGGTAGATTTCTAAAAAACTAGTTGAGTTGTACCCTCCCCCCAACTTAATGGTTGAGTTGACCTCACTTCAACTCATGATTGGAAAGTGGTATGATTAGAAAGTATGGAAATTAATGGTATGAATATTTTGCATGCATAAATTAATATGAAAGACATAATGAAAGTTTAAAGAAATCTATGGTAATTATGATAGTGTACCTTGTGTACTGGCTAGAAGAGACTAACAGATCGTAGCATGTGTAAACTGAATAGCATGTATCCAGATTTTGATTTGATGTGATAGAGAATTACTTCAAGTGAATGAATTGTGAGGTGGAGGATGGAAGGTAATAAAGTGGATTAGATGGATGATAGCTAGTGATGTGACAGGTTGAATGTTCAAAATGAGAATTGGCAACAAGAAATAAAACGTTCGTGTTGTGGGTACTTATTATGAAGAGATGGATATTGCATGTGAGAGTTTTGAGGTGAATGCATGTGAATTATTGTTTTTGTGGCACCAAGTTATTTGAATTTATTTTCTTTTGCTAGACGGTGCTATAGGTACCTTCAGCAACAGGTACCATTCTGAACATTGATAGTTATTATGCTACAGGTCCCTACGACATCAGGACCCTTTCTGAATGTGTAACAGTTAATATAAAATAGGTCCCTTTAGAGAAAATATGAACATCATTTTAACTGTGTTGTGTGTGCTTGTTAGATAAAGTAAGATATTAATCTTGAGTGATCTCAGGGATTGAGTTGTGTAGCTCATTCAATGGGTCACCTGAAGTGCTTGGTATTGAACCATAAATTTTTGGGGGTAGGCACTCTCTTGCACTTCTAGGGTTTTGCACCTTAAAGGAGAAAGGTATCCCACAGAAACTTAGGGGGTTCACTTAAGACTAATGCAAGTATGATTGAAATATTCCTAAATGCAAAGAACTGATAAAAGAGATGAATTATTAATGTAAAACTAAGGAAATGCAAGATGTTTGAAAACACACTGTGATATGTAAAATGAACTAAAAATGTAAGTAAACTATAATAGAAATGAATGAGACTGGAGAGGTGCACCTAGAAATTGGAATGTGATGTAGAGAGGCTCTAGAATCCTGCATAAATTGTTGTTGAAGCCAACTGGGACACTTACGCCAAGCTGGGCGACTTAGTCCTATTTCGGGAGATTCTGTCGGAACAGGTTTTAGCCAAAAGGGTATCCAGAACTGCAGAAAACACTTTTTAGGCCTAGTAGTGGGACTAGTTCACCACTGATGGAGACTTATCCACCTTCAACTTTTAGGAATTTTGAAGATGCAATATGTAGCTCTCAGTATGCACTTCTGTTCCTGACAAGTTTTTGAATCTGAATCTGTGGAATCTGGTTTGTAGGCAATCTCTAAGCTTCTTTTAGGGTTTTTTTGACTTTGAAAGACCTTGATGAATTTTTGATACTTTTTAACACTTCTCTTTGAAAAATATGCATACAAGACCTACAAAACACATGCAAAGAGGGGGAAAAGTGTTCAGGGTTAGTGAATAGGGGTTTTCCTTGGTCAAACCCCAATTTGGTAATCAAACCCTTGAAAATGAAATGAAATGAAAAGAGGATTTTGAATTAACAACATACAATGCTACAACTCACCAAACCCTTGAAGTAGAAATCTGAAGATATGCAAGTAGATTCTCCAATGGATGTAGACTTGATAATGCCAAAGTGCTTGATAATTCTTGAATGATTTAGTGCATGAATTAATGAGTGAATGAATGGGGCTGAAAATGAGAGGAAAACCATTTATTTATACATGATTATACAAAATTTCCTAAAAATACCACATCATAGGCCGACCTTAAGGTCTAGAAAATCATATCCTGCCAGAATTTTGAAATAATTTTGATTTTTGTGCCAAGTGGGACTAATTCTCCCCTAGTGGCGACTTGGTCCCACCAGGGCAATTTTAATGGGTTTTAGGAATTAAAGTGTGTTAAATGATGTTTAACGAGATTATTCTCTGAAACACACTTAAATAGGGCATGTAAGTGTATTAAGGGGCCATTTAAACATAAGAAAGGGTCAAATTATTGATGACAAGCCTAGAAAAGCATGAAAGTTTGTTACAACACTTTACAACACTCTGAAATAAGGTTTGGTAAGTGATAAAAAGAGGTTATTTGAGTGAATTATAATAAAAAGGTCCTAGAAAAGTGTGAAAGTGGGTTACAACACTTCACAACATGTTTACAAGTTATCATAAAGTTCTTATTGATTCACAAGGGTCCAAGACCTAATGTGAATGTGTTGACCACATTACAACATTAAATCTAGGAAAACCTAGGCCAACATCCATAAGAAAAACCCAAATGAGCATAAAAATGTCCAAGGATGCATTTTTTTGTGCTACAGGTATGTCATTTGTTGTTGAGGCATCACTTTGTGTTTCTAAACCTATATCGAGATCACTGTGAGAACCATACTGCTAAAACAAGGAGAAAATAAAATCCTTTCTATACTGGTTTCTTATACAACTTCAATCTATGGCCATTAACCAGAAGAGAGAATTTGACTACATCTATGGTGTGCAACTTGACTGCTCCATTAGGATAGACTTGACTGATTTCATAAGGACCCAACCACCTAAATTAGAGTTTCCCCTTGAGATTTTTGTACCTTGAATCATATAATAATACATAGTCCCCTACATTAGACTCCTTTGTTTTGATATATTGGCCATTCCACTTCATCCTTTGTTGTTGTACTACCTCAGTGTGATGGATTTCCTCCATCCTAATTTCATCCAATCCATTTAAATTATGCAGCATCTCCTTTTGATCTTTTGTTAGGTCCATTTCCAATTCCACTTCTATCCTTAATGTCTTATATTCACACTCAATGGGAAGGACTATTTTTTTACCATACACTAGATCATCGGGTGTAAAACCAATTGTTGTTTTCTAGGTTGTTTTATATGCCCATACTGCTTCTAGTAACCTTGAAACCCAATATTTCTTATGTAGTTGCACTGTCTTGGTTAGAATACTTTCAATTTATCTATTGGTGACATCTACCTAACCATTATCCTGAGGGTGTTAAGGTGTTGATTTCTTGTGCTTAATTTGGTATTCTTCAGCTAGTTTGGTCATGAGGTCTGAAGTAAACTATGGAACCATATCAGTGACTATTTCTCTAGGTACTCCATACCTAGTAAATATATCCTCATACAAGAATTTAGCCACATTTCCATCTCTAGCAAACTATAATGCCTTTACTTCTACCCACTTGGTCAAGTAATTAGTGCAAACAAGAATGTATTCCTTGTTCTTGGAAGTAGGTGAGATTGTTCCAGTAGCATCTAAATCCCATTTTTCAAAAGGATCTAATGTTAACTAAGGCTACAATGGCATTTCATAACTCCTTGTTGGTTTACCCTTCCTTTGGCACCTACCACAACTCCTTATGTATTTAATATAATCCTTGTGTAAAGTTGGAAAATAATAACAAGTTGTCAGGATATTAAATACTATTTTTTTTTTGCAAAATGACCTCCACATGGCTCATCATGGAAATCCTTCATGATATCAAAGATTTTATCTTCCCTTATGCACCTTCTCATGATATTGTCAGGGCTAGTGTAAAACAAATAACTTGATACCCAAGAGTATGGAAAACACTTGCATACCAACTGTCTCTTTTCCCTTGGAGAAAGTGTGGTGGAATCTACCCTATTACTAAATAATTGGCAATATCAACATACCAAGGTATATGTACATTTAGAGAAAATAAGTGTTAATTTGGGAATGAATCATCCACTACTCCTTCAGTTGATTGTGTTGGAAATTGATAGAAAACTTTCCACTACATTAGCTTTACTAGGTTTGTCCACTATTGTAACATCAAACTCTTGTAGAAGTAGCATCCATCTGACTAATCTTCCTCCTACTATAGGTTTTTTCATAAGATATTTGATAATAGTGTGGTATTTATGGACAAAAACTAAATAACTAGTGATATAATGCTTGAATTTATTGATGGCATACACTACTACCAACATATCATTCTGTGTAACAGTATAATTCAGCTCTACTCCTTGAAGATTCTTGCTGATGTAGTAAATTTCATACTCTTTTTTACCTTCTTTCTAACCCAAAATGCTCCAATAGAAAAATATGAAGCATTTGTATGTATATGAAAAGGTAAGGTCCAATTTGGCCCCCTCAAAATAGGTGCTTGATTCAAGGCTTTCTTTAGCTCTTCAAAGGAGTGTTGGCACTCTAATGTCCACTCAAATTCAATGTCTTTGCTTAGGAAAACAAACAATGGTGCAACAATATTACTAAAGTCTTTAATAAATCTTTTGTAGTAGCCTGCATGACCAAGGAAACTTTTGATATCTCTTTGCTTTTGTGGAACAGGTAATTCAGATATAATTTTTGTTTTACTAAATCCCTGCACTAGATATGAAATTCCCTAAAACAATTCCCTGAGTCATCATCATAAAGTGCTTTTCATTGTTGAGTGAAAAGTTGTGTTATTTGCATCTTTTTAATACCTTTTCCATATTGCTAAAGGCTTCCTCATAAGTTTCCCTATATGTGGTGAAATCATCCATATACATCTCCATACAATCATGAGCATAATCAGAAAAGATGCTTAGCATTTACCTTTGAAAGGTAGTTGGAGCCTTGCATAATCCAAAAAGCAGAACGGAGTAGGCATAAGTACCCCAAGGATAGGTGAATGTAGTTTTGTCTTGATCTTCTAGAGCAATTTTTATCTGATTGTAACCACTGAAACCATCTAGGAATGAAAAGTACTTCTTCCTAGCTAAAGAGTCAAGCACTTGATTAGTGGTCCTTCCTAGTGGTTGTATTTAGTTCCTTGTAGTCTACAAAAACTCTCCATTTTCTACCTTTTTTTGGGAAAAATGACCAAAGGTGAGACCCATTCACTGTCAGATATAGGACAGATAAAGCCTACATCAAGGAGTTTTTGAAGTTCAACTTTCACTATTTATCTCAAGGTAGGGTTTATTCATCTTTGAGGCTTCTTAATGGGTCTATAACCATAATTAATATAGATTTTATGCATACATAAGTCAAGATCTATTCATTTCATATCATGTTAATTCCATGTATATGTTGATGTGTGTTTTTACAGCATTGTGTGTAGGGAATTCTATTGCTCTTCAATCAAGGCATTTTTTATGTTCAACATTTTTCCTGGCATGAATTTTAACTCCATGAATGAATCTTGCATAGATGAGAGGTCAAGGCTTGTAATGATTGGTACACACTATTGTGGAAGTAAGGAATCAAATATTTAAGATATCTCTTCTAAGGAATTGTTGGGTATAATACTTTGTAAGGGGTCTTGTAGGAATTTGAGACAGTCCTGTTACTGTCAGCTTCTGCCACAATCATTTTGTATTATATGAGCAATTAGATCATCTTCATCTTGATCATCCAGTAGAGGGTTGTGCTCTATTGTCATTAAATTCTATAGGGAATAACTATCTTCCTCATCCAAATTAGGAAAAATAGTTTGCTTAAGATCAGCATAAGGTTGGGTTGGAGGATAGAGGACCAATTTCTTAGTCACTATCCCATTAGATATTATCATATTTCCAAACCTACAACCTATGAATGCATCACCATAGCTAACCAGGGTCTGCCTAGGATGAGTGGGTAGCCTGGAAGATTAACCTTTAGCTATAAAACTATGAAATCAATAGGATATTCCCAAGAATCCAATGCAATAACTAAATCTTCAATGATTCCTTTAGGCTTGACTGTTGACCTATCAACCAATTGTAAAGCAATTTGTGTAGGTCTAAGGTTGGATAACTAAAGTAATTGCATTATTTCTTTAGTCATAACATTGATTACTGCCCCTAAGTCTATCAAAATATTCTTGATAAGGGTTCCATTAATCTTGATGTCCACTACAAGACTACCAAGGTCGGTATATTTAGGGACGGTTATGCTCGCTAACATGATATTTGCAAGGTTTCCCAAGACAAGGACTATTTAAGGATCCTTCCTTTTATTTCCTGGTTTCTTAAGACATAGGTCCCTCATAGTTTTAGTATAAATATGGATGTCTTTGATAGCTTGGATGAGTGGAATCTTGATATGCACATCCTTTAATTGACCTAGGAGGTTTGTCTCAACCTATATGTGATGCTTTTGAATAGCTAAGCATTTAAGAAAATGAGGTTTTGGACTTTTCGTAGTTTGGTGTGCCTGATTTGACTCAAGTTCCAAAGGTGTTTTGTCTAAAGCTTCAACTGTAGGTTCCTCATCCTCCATCTCAATAATTTGAGGAGATGAAAGTCCAGCAAGTTATTTTCCTAATCTAAGGTGGACATCACTCACCTCTACCCCATATTTGGGGTATTGCATAGCTTCATTAGTATAAGCTTGTTGGACATGCTTGTTTTTAGGGTTAGGTGTAGGTTGGGCAAGTATTTTTGGTGGCTTAGGTGGATAGGATGTAGGATTTGATGGAGGCATAATGGCTTGTTGTTGGGGTTGACAAGGAAGCATAGGTTGTTGATCGTTCATGTTTTGTTGTTGCCACTACTAACCTTTTTGCCATTGAGGCTACCACTGGTTATGTTGAGTTGGCCATTAGGGATTGTAATTGGAACCTTGAAAATTTTGTTGTGGCAAAGGATTTGGTTGTTGTTGGTTCCAATTTTGTTAGAATTGTGGCCATTATTGTGGGTTTTTAATTGATTTTGGTTTGTCGGCCTGGGATGAGTGTTCCAAGTAGAAAAGTTCTAATTTCCAATGGGAAAGGATGAATTGAAGCTAAGAGGGTCTTGTGGCATACCTTGTCTTTATCACCATGGCCTTCTTTGAGCTATATAAAATATTTATCCATCCTCTCCTTCAAGTGGTTGAAAATTAGGTTTCTCAACTTTATCTTGTTGGATACAAGCCACCCTCTTGCATTTATAGTTTTCTTTCCTTTGCTTGCAACTAAGGAAGCATTCAGTGAGCATTGCTTTAGCTTCCTCTTGCTTCTTCTTGATTTAGAGAGTGTCCAACTGAGTTACTAAGTGGCCAATAATGTCCTCCTTCATGTTGAACAATAGATTGCTTAATTTTATCTTTGAAACCCCTATAGATGATTTTCCAATAGTGGATGTCCTATCTCCTCTTGATCTTTTGGTGAAGGCCCTAGAGTAATTCTTGCAGACCTTGCAGATGTCTTCAAATGGTACTTGAGAGATATCCCCTTCTCTTATGAGGTTGAGGGCATCCATACAATCCTTGTTGACTCCCCTCAAAAATACTAACTTGAGGGATTCTTCAAACAACTTGTTTTGGGGATTTTTCTTCAAGGAAAACTAAAATATCTCCACATAATCTTCTAATGGCTCATCGTCCTTTTGTGAAATTCTAAAAATGTCATCTCTCCTCCTATCAGGTCCCCTACAATAGTCTTGGTACTTCTCCAAGAACAATGTCTTCATGGTATCCCAATCAGGAACAACATCCTTACCTAAGATCCCATAAACCATCATAGGGTTGCATCTTTTAGAGTGGTAGGGAAGAGTTTGAGCCTATGAGAATCAGAAGTATAGTTATAACTTTTGCATAGGAAATAAAATTCAAACAAAAATGTATCTAGGTCCTCATTCATTAACCCATAAAATACCAATAAAGTTGAAGGAGGGATATTCTTCAGCATGGTATCCCTTTCCTGATTAGTGATTGGGAACTCAAAGGTGGAACATTCAGGATCATCCACTACATCCCCCATGGTTCGGTATGTCCCCTTTGTCTGTGTGCTAGATATTGGTGATAGGTAAATTTCTTCTTTAGTGTTACCCTTGCTCTAAGTACCAGATTCACCAATTTTCCCTATAGCTTCTTTCCATGTAGAGGGAAGGAATCTACCCAAAGGATATCTCTGCCTCCACATACATGAAATATGGCTTTATATCGTAGCGGTCCTACACAATGTTAGTGTATCTTTTGGTGTGGTGCAAAATATTAAGTCTAACAATCCTAATACTGAGAAAAAATGTAAAATATGAAAGCTTAGAAAACAAGTCTATGAGGATAGCACCATCACTAGCAACAACACAAAAAATATAGATTCTAAACTAATGTATTGTAAACTTGGAAGAACCTACACAATTCAGAAGTATATCTAACTAAATAGTCCAGTCAACATTTCAAAGACTACATTAAAATGTCAACCCAAGGTTTGTAAACTTGTGATGGTGTTGCACTATATGTTCCTTTAGAGACATATGACTACCTAAGTAATCCTATTCAAGATATTCTACTTGTTGGAAATTACTAAATTACATAACAGTGAAAGAAACAAACCAGAACTAATGGTTATAGGTGCCTACAGCTTAACCTATAACTGAACTACTGCTAATAAAGGATTATTGTACTCAACTCAAAATTGATCAAAACTAACAACTAAACTTATTCTAACCTCTAGAGTACTACTGGCTAACCAAATACATGCATGCTCATGAACATTCATTTTCATAATCAAAGTATGAGATTCTATTTTAACTTGCATGTAATTCATGAAGTAATGACAAATAGAAAACAACTACTAAATAGAAATAGATAGCTATAAATGAAGTGAAAAATAGTTACCTTGAGTGGCCTACTCAAGTGGTTGTTCTCACTTAACTAAAACCAAATCTAACTATCAGATTCTACGCATCCATGTGAAACTGAACTTCATTCATTGCATATCACAAAAGATTATACAAAATCTTCTTCACAGATTGTATTCAATGAAAATCATTATGAATATCCATTATGGTTGTTGATAACTTAAAACTAAAAAACAACTAATGAAAAAATATTGAAATCAACTAACTTATCTAAGGACTCATCCATCAGCTATATACAAGCACGTGGAAGAGTTTATTTCAAGTAACAACTAATTGCAATCATTAACTTCCACTCTTAGATATCAGAGCATATAGTTAATGTTGAATTGTTCAAACCATAACTCAAAAGAAAGAAGAGTCCTAATAGAGCTGAAACTCTGTAAAAAAAAATTGCATATAAAACAAACAAACATTTATTAGAATCCTATCAAAAAAAGAGTTCTTCTTCTCCAGAACTTATTAACTTGTTAAATGATGCACATTCAATTTCCATCAAGTGTCTTCAAATAGTAATTATTACATTCAGCTTGATCTAGAACCTCCCATGTTTTGTTTTCCTAGTCTTCCTTTTGTTGCAGGTTACACCTTCCAGTTGCTACGTGCTACAGTTCCTCCTTGGCTACAAAAAAGGTTAATTCACAAAACATACGCACAAGGCTAACTACTATAATTAAAACATAGAATTACATCCACATTTCATGCATACCTACATATAAACCATACAATACTATTATGTCATAACTAGGCATGTGCAAGATCATGGGGATCCAAAAAGTGGCAATGAGGAAAAAAATGCATTTTTAACTCACATAAATCATGAAAAAAAAAATGTTGAATTTTTGTATGGGTTGGGTACAATATCCATTTTGGTTTGGCAATACCAACTATAACAGATATCTGTTTTGAAACAAATATCTATTTTGAAAATCTCAAAAGGCACACTTCAATAAAATGGGCATAAATTTTGTGTTTCTTATCAAAATTTTGACTTTTTATAGGTGTTGGAAAGGTGATTGAGAGCCCTACGCAATGGACTAGGTGGTGTTTCTATATTATACACAAAAAATAATTATAATAATTTGAACTTCATATTTCATTTTTGAAACATCAAATGCTCACTACTTTCACATGCAAAGTCTTTTTTTCATGATTTTTTTGTAACACTCATCTCAAAATACTTGAAACATTAGAAAAAGTAATGAATAATGAAATATTTATATTTTTATAGTAATTAGATGAACAAATCTTCATAAATCATCATATCTCTTTGTCCCTTTCTCTATCTCTCTATATATCACTATGTCTTCCCTTAAGCTCTAGACATATCCCTCCCTCCTTTCTTCTCTCTGTGTTCCTCTTTATAACTATCTTTCTCACTCACTCTCTCTCTCTCCCTCTCCATAACCCTCTCACTCTCCATATCCCTCTCACTCTCCATCTCCCCTCTCCCTCTCTCTCTTCCTCCCTTTGAAGTCTCTCTTCCTCTTAAGTCTCTCCCCCTCTTAGGTCTCTCTCTCTCTCCCACTCTCTCTCCCTCTCCCCCTCCCTCTCTCCTCTCAAGTCTCTCTCCCTCTCCCCCCCTCTATCTCCCTCTCTCCCTCTCAAGTCTCTATGTCTCTCCCTTTATCTCTCTCTCCCTCTCTCCCTCTCAAGTATCTCTCTCTCTCCCTATCTCTCTGTCTCCATCTCCCTCTCGGATCTCTTTCTCTCTTTGGTCCCTACCACTCCCTCTCCATCTCCCTCTCACTCTCCATATCCTTCTCTCCCTCTCTCTCTCTCCATCCCTCTGAACTCTCTCTCTCTCTCTCTCCATCTCCATCTCAAGTCTCTCTCTCCCACTCTCTCTCTCCTCTCTCCCTCCCTCTCTCCCTCTCCCTCCCTCCCTCTATCTCTCTCTCTCCCTCTCAAGTCTCTCTCTCTTTTTGTCTCTAGTCCCTCCCACTCCCTCTCCCTCAAAATCTCCCTCTCACTCTCCATCTACCTCTCTCCCTCTCCATCTCCCCCTCCCTTTAAATTCTCTCTCATTCTTAAGTCTCTCTCTCTTAGGTCTTGTATAGAACAAGGATTCGCTACTCATGAGTTCTCTTCATTCAGAGAGCCTCATAGGGAGAACTGCCCTAAACTACCTCAAGGAATAGTGGTGAGAGTTTTAGAATCTAAAAGAGCAAGTCACAAAGGTTTTCTGGACAAACTATCAAGCTCTCGGCGAAAGGACTACAACATAGAATACAGACAACAACGTGGCGCATTGGCATCCTAGAGGTGCGATGGCATCTCATACGGACCAGAGAATGAGTTTATCATAGGAAAACAATAGAATGACTACTTCTACTTTGATTGTTAAGAACTTACATAATGCAATAGAATGGAAATAAAGTAAAATAGATGATAAAGATAAGGAGAAGAAAGGAAGAAGATGCTCACAACAATCCAAGTAATGAAGCCTCCAGCTAGTAGATATCTCCAATACCTGCGTCTGTAAGATCTGGAGAAAGTGTTGGGGTTGTATAGGGGTTTGCCTCAGTCAAACCCTCATTTTGGTGTTCCTACCTCCATAGACAGCCAGATAGAAAGAGAGAAATGAACATAAATGGACAAAGCATGTGGTGAAAGCAAAACCCGCTTCAGGAGTAGAAACCACACCACCAAGTAGGAGTGATAAAAGAAATCCCCACTCGAGGAGGATAACCCGTATCACAATATGTAGAAATGCAGTAGATAGGGGATATGTAATCCTAGGATGCTTACAAGCATAAGGAAAGGGAGATAGAGTTGCAAGATCCAAAAGGGTGTTGCAAAGGGTGTTGTGAGAGCTTGAAATTGTTGTTGTAACGAGTTGTATGGAGTTGTACAAGCAAGAGTTGGAGTGTAGAAGGCTTGAGAGAAAAGTCAAGAAGCTAGAGTGAAGCTAGAAGTAGAAGAGTGGAGCTAGAGATGGAGGAAGAGGCCAAATGAATTGAAAATACTTCTTTTAAGGAGGTAAAAGAAGCTTCCCAAGCTCTTTTAGGGCATCTTGATCCATTACCACTAACCAAAGGAGGTGACAAGTGGCAAACATTCTTGGAGACAGTTGTTTGAGTTTTGAAATGTCGTAGGACACTAGTGCAGCACACAGATGTCTGTGTGGTGTGTTAATGTCTAGACACATCATGCTACAAAACAACATGAATGGGGAAATGACAAGTTTCGATGCAAAGCTAAAGCGTGAATGGTGGTTGTTGAAAAGGTTGTAGGAGCATCTTGAGAAGGGAAAAAGGTTGATGCATGGGTTAAAATGAGCCTACTCAAGATGCTAAGGGAGTGGTCACTAAAGCGGATGCAAGAATGTATGTGAAATTGCGAGGGGTCACTATACATTTTTCCCCCACTTTAGCAGGCATATGAATCTATGCTAATATGCATGCTAAAGGAAATCTACTAAACATAAATAACATCATATTCCAAAAGGATACTGTAGAGGAAGCAGACAACTCTTTGAACCATGGAAGCATGCCCCTAGGCTGAAGACCTGTAAAACAAAAATATTAGACAAGAAAAATCCTGCACCATATAGCAATGGTAGAGCATAAAAATATAAAGAATTTGAGTCAACAAAGTAAAGAGACCTTGATATAGAAGGTTGTCTCAGTACTATGTGTCATCCTCAAATTAAAAAAAATAACACATAGAAGAATTCTTAAGACAAAGAGAGGAAGGGAATATACTCAAGATGAGGAAGATGTAGATACTCAATCCGATATATATAAAAGAGAAGAAGATAGAATTTAAGAATGTAAGTGCCTTACAAGCCTGCAAACCTGCAAGGAAGGTGTCCCTCAAGATCCCTCACATGAAGGAAACCCTGAAAAGAACCTTACAGACCCGCAGATCTGCAATGAAGCATCCCCCAAGATCTCTCACATGGAGGAATCTAAGAGAGCGCCCTATAGATCCGTAGACCTACAGGGAAGGTGTCCTCCAAGATCTCTCACATGAAGGATACCTAGAAAAGTGCCTTACAGACCTACTGGCCTACAAGGAAGGTTTCATCTAAGATCTCTCACATGAAGGAAAGCCAAAGAAAGTTCCCTACAAACCTGCAAACCTGCAGGGGAGCGACCCCCAAGATCTCTCGCATGGAGGAAGCTTAGAAGAAGTGCCCTACGGGCCCATAGACCTACAGGGAGGTATCCCCCAAGATATCTCACATGGAGGAAACCCAAGGAAGGGGACTCCATAGAGTTGAAAAGTGCCTTCACAGGTGCACCTGTAAAGCGAAAGCGGCCACACAGGCAAGTAAGCAGACAGTCACGCAAACCGTCAACAAATTGGAAGGCTTTCAAAGGGGTCCCTCGGGAACCCTTCAAAATAAAAAGGGGTTCACTCAAGGGATGCATTATTTGAAAAGAAAGGTCTAGTCAGGATGCCCTCAAGCTAGATGCCAAAAATTCATTTGAGATAAATACTTTCAAAGGAGGTCCCTCGAGAACCCTTCAAAAGAGAAAAAGGGGTCCACTCAAGGGACGCTTCAGTTGAAAGATAGAGAGAAGAGAGGGGGTCCTTAAGGACACACATCTTCAAAACAAGTTATCACTACCCCCAGCCTACAAGGGAGGACAACCATGCAAGATACTTAGAACGTATAAGATATAGGTAAACCTTGATATCACTTGTCCTGCGAAGAAGAGGCGGGTACATCAATCAAACGAGAGTTTGATGGCACTAGAATCACAAATTTGTTGTGTTTTATCCTTCAAGGCCTTAAATTCACTACTGGAATGGCTAGGCACTCGATGGTATGCACAGAAAGAATGTTTTTCTTTATTATGTTTTTGAGATTTCTTAGGATGAGGAAGAGTAATTAAGCGGGCCTTAAGAAGTCACAACAAAATACACTCTTTCTTAGATAAAGAATGAGGAGTAGGAAGCAACCCTTTCTCTTGTGGAGAAAATTTTGACTGCTCGCAAGAAGAAGATATGAAAATAGAAGAAAAAGGAGAAGATATCCATAGAGAGCATTATTCCCACAATGGGGATTACACTCTTCTATTGGATTTCCATCATCCTTCTTAATAGGATTTCCAACACTATCCTCTTTAGCAGAAGCATAATCATCTTCCTCAGAAGGAGGATCAACACTAAGAACATCACAATTTGCATTCACACAATCCCACGATACAGAAGAATAATCATCTTTGATAGCGGGTGTGGATGATGTTATTGGAAGGTCTGAGTGGATCGAGTCGACTTTGTATTCCCTAGCGAAGGAATCTGTAAATTCTAAGGAACCCTAATCATCACCAAGACATGCATTCTTTTGAGAAGATGTAGAACGAGCATATTTAATATTTATTGCTTCAAAAAGATCTTCTTTAGGGACATCTATCTCGAGAGTATCCTTTGTAGTAGGTATTGTTGGAGTAAACATTGACACATTGGAAGAAACTGAAGCAATAAGAGTAGGCACAACCGAAACCTGACCAGCAACTGCCATCTCACATAAGTGCATAGTCTCAGGATCAACCTTGACTGCGACTACTCGTTCTATGCAAGGTAGAGAGGACTACACCCATAGCATGAATCCACAGTATACCGAGAAGAAGGTTATAAGGTAACTTTTTTGGCATAACATATACAAGGATAGGTACGGTAATAGCTCCCAACCTCAAAGGAAAGACTATCATGCCTAGGGCTTGTCGACCAACATTATCAAACCCACGAATAACAATAGAAGAAGCATTAAGAGAGGATGGATCAATATTAATCTTAGACAATAGATTGACGCTACATACATTGAGTGTCGAACCAGCGTCAACAAGAGTACATCTAATGCCAATTTTATTAATGTTAACTATAATACTTAGAGGATATGCTTGCTTATGTACTTTTGGAGGTGGGAGTTCCTGCGGATAGAACATAATATTCAGTGAATCCGTATGAATATGAGCTATCAACACATTAGCATTTTCTGGCTTAGTGAAAGAAGGAAAGAGGATCTTTTACAAGGCTTCCTGAAGCATACCTTGATAAACCAGAGTAGAATGAAGCAAGTCCCATAGTGAGATCTTAGTCGAAGTAACTTGGAGTTGCTCGACAAGATCACAATCACTGGGTGTTATAGTCAAAGGTTTAGGTGCTGAAGGAAGACTCAATTTTTTATTCATTCTATTCTCATAAGTATGGGCTACCACTCTATAAGAGGGAGCCTTAGAAAGAATAGGAGAATCATCATCAAATAAAACACCATTAATAGAAAAAAAACCTTTTAGGAGGACTAGCTGGAGTCATGTAAATGAC
Organism: Sequoia sempervirens; assembly: GCA_007258455.2. Taxonomy (NCBI): domain Eukaryota; kingdom Viridiplantae; phylum Streptophyta; class Pinopsida; order Cupressales; family Cupressaceae; genus Sequoia; species Sequoia sempervirens. The sequence goes on from VDFB02000003.1 coordinate 330,976,781, forward strand.
TGGTCTCTTAGGCCTTTGAGGGGCAGCAGAGACATAAATTACATTTACAGAATCATCACAACTAGTAGAATAATTATTCGAAGAAGCATTATCAACATCGATCCAAGGAGGATCAGATGTGGAAGGAGGTTCATCATTCACCAATGCATCATCTCTAGAAGAGAGTGCATCAAAACAAATATTAGACTCATCATTCCCCAATGCAACGTCTCGAAAAGAGAGTGCATTGGAAGGTATAAGAGATTCATCATTCACGAATGCATCATCTCCAAAAGAGAGTGCATTGGAATGAATAGAAGGTTCATTATTCACAAATGCATCATCTCTAAAAGAGATTGCATTGGCATGAAGAGAAGGTAGGGTAACATTAAGAAAGGTGTCAATGTTTTCATCTTCTTGCGACAAAATATCCTCCGAAGCAAGAGGAATTTCATGAGAAGGATCAAAGATATCAAGTGACATAGGCAGAGCCAAGTCACCATCACATGCATGAAATGGAATATCCTTAAAATTTTGAATAAAATTAGATACTAAACTAATAAAAGAAGATATTAAATTCATTACGATTTTTTCGGTATTTTCTATGTTCTAGTAATTCGCATTTTTGGAGGTCTTCGGAGCAGAATTTGAGGTCACAACTTGTGTCGGTCCTTACAAATTGGAGGTTTTAAGGAACTAGTGTTTTAGGGATTGATTTAGTTCTCTAGGGGACCTTTCCAATGGTGCAAATGTTAGAATCCAAGATCACCTGCATGCAAATGAATACCTGTCACATGCAAAAGACATGCAGAACCAAAGAAGATGTTTTGTAAACCTCTCAGTAAAAATGCATTAAGAGAATCGATTATTACAAAGTGATCAATCCTTATGAAGGAGATCAAGAAACCCTAGTGTGCACACTTAATAATTAATAATTAATTATTAATGTGCCTAAGTTTAGCTTAAGTAATAAAGAGGAATAAGTGACTTAATTAATTAATCAATGTGATGTAATTAATTAAGCATAATAACTTATTGCTCTAACACCCCCCCTTAAGATGAACTTAGGAAGAAGCTAAAACACTAGAATAAGATGCATGAAAGCAAAGATGGGTCCCAGAAACTAGGCCTAATCAGGTACCCATTTACAAATGCAATAAGGAGTAAGAGAAGGAAAAACCTAGTGGGACAAAACCCCCCTTACAATGAGATAACATGCTGCAAAGAAGCACTGGAAGAACTTTGTAGAGTAACATTGGAACTTGATATAGGCAAACAAGGAAATATTCTTCTATATACTACTGAAACCGGATGAGAGTCACTGATTGACTCAAGTAATCATGATAAAGCAATAGAAGACCCGATGCCACGGAACACTCAAAAACTCCAAACGAGAACAACTCTGGAATCTATGAAGCAGCAAGCAATTATTGAATGATGTATTACTGAAAATGAAGTGCAAAGATGCAAGATGCACTCTCCCAACTACCAAAACATCCAAGTAATCGCCAAACAACCTATCGGGCCAAATCTGGACTAATTGATAAACCTGGGATAGATACAGAAAAATTACATGGACAGCAACCTAGAGCTCCTCAATACCTTTCCGACGCTTCAAACGAGGCAAAAAATGGAGATCGTGGAAAAAAGTTATGAGCTCAGAAGCATAAAAAGTACATCTGACTTCAAACAGCAATAAATGCAAGAAAACAGTAAAATACTGAAAAATAAATAGCACTACTGGAAAGTGCTTGGAAACAGCTTTCCGGTGATATCTTGTTTGCCTGATTTTGATATCGTATGCCCAAGTTATGGCCAAAAGAAAAAAATTGCTCTTTTAGAAAAAACTAGGGTTAGGAGGGGCAAAGAGGGCCGTATGGCCGCTGACGTCATGCTGACATCACCCGTTCACGAGGTTAAAATTGACAGCCGTCTGGCCGTCGCAGAAAAAAATTGGCCCCCCTGCAAAATGAAAAAAATTTGGGCCCCTGGTCCTGTGGGCGACCAGGGGCTGGCGGGCTGGTGCTGGGGGCGGATCCCTTGGTCCTCGATAGGACCTGCGCTGGGGGCTGAGAGTGGCCGGGGGTTGGGTGCATAGCGCCCGGTCCCCCATGTGACCACGCAGCGTGCTGGAGGCACAAGTGAGAAGCCCTCAGGGGCTGGCGGAGGGCCCCCGGTCACCAATATGACCGGGGCAAATGCTGGAGGAGCCCGCGGGGGCTGCATGCAAGCCGGTGGCCAGTTGACAGAGATAGATGGCAGCGGTGGCGGGTCGGCGGCCGCCCGATGGCCGCGGGGCGGTGCTTTCCTGCAACACTGGAGGCGCAGAAACCAAGAGGAATTTCGACCATTTTTTGCAGGATTTTCGAGATTTTCAGCCTCGTGAAGCGTGCTAGGGAGGTCGTACGGCCTCCCTGGCAAAAAAAATTTGCCTCCCGGATCAACTTCACCAAAATGGATGATTTGACAGGCGTTTCTAGGGTTTTGGGACGCTGCGAACGTGATGGCGATGTCCGTTTGAGCCCATTGTGTCCCGAAAAAATGGCTACCCCCAGATCTTGCAGAAAAGATGCCTGTGGAAACCCTTGCACTTGAAACTCATAGAGAGACCATATCTTCAGATCACGAACAAGCAGTTGCAGGTATGGAGCTCTGATACCATGTTAGAATCCAAGATCACCTACATGTAAATGAATACCTATCACATGCAAAAGACATGCAGAACCAAAGAAGATGTTCTGTAAACCTCTCAATAAAAATGCATTAAGAGAATCGATTATTACAAAGTGATCAATCCTTATGAAGGAGATCAAGAAACCCTAAAAGAAACCCTAGTGTGCACACTTAATAATTAGTAATTAATTATTAATGTGCCTAAGTTTAGCTTAAGTAATAAAGAGGAATAAGTGACTTAATTAATTAATCAATGTGATGTAAATAATTAAGCATAATAACTTATTACTCTAACAACAAATGGTTCTGAATTTTGAGCACCAAGTCAAACGTTATGACCCCACCAAGTAGGGGTAAATAAATTCCTAGTTTTTTCAAAAATTACCCTTCTTCACGTCAAGTTCACCAAAATGTAGAGAAGGGGGATTTTCTACTCGTGATTTCTCTTCATTCAGAGATCCTCACGGGGTGAACTACCCTAAACTACCTCAAGGAACAATGAGAGTTTTAGAATCTGAAATAGCAGGTCACAAAGGTTTTTTGGACAAACTATCAAGCTCTCGGCCAAAGGAAGACAACATAGAATACAGACGACAGCGCAATGCGCTGGCATCCTAGAGGTGTGTTGGTGTCTCGTATAGCCTAGAGAAAAAATTTATCATAGGAAAACAACAGAATGACTACTTCTCCTCTAATTTTTAAGAATTTACATAATGCGATAAAGTAACAAAATTTAATAGAACAGAAATAAAGTAAAATAGATGATAAAGATAAAGAAGAAAGGAAGAAGATGCTCACAACAATCCAAGCAATGAACCCTTCAGTTAGTAGATATCTCCAATATCTGCGTCTGTAAGATCTGGAGAAAGTGTTGGGGCTGTATAGGGGTTTTCCTCAGTCAAACCCCTATTTTGGTGTTCCCACCTCCATGGATAGCTAGATAGAAAGAGGGAAATGAATAGAAATGGACAAAGCATGTGGTGAAAGCGAAACCTGCTTTAGGAGTAGAACCCGCACCACCAAGTAGGAGTGATAAAAGCAATCCTCGCTCGAGGAGAACTTGTGTCACAATATGTAGAAATGCAGTAGATAGGGGATATGGAATCCCAGGATGCTTACAAGCATAAGGAAAGGGAGATAGAGCTGCAATAGCCAAAAGGGTGTTGCAAATGGTGTTCTGAGAGCTTGAAAGTTTTTTTGTAACAAGATGTATGGAGTTGTGCAAGCAAGAGCTGGAGTGTAGAAGGCTTGAGAGAAAATCCAAGAAGCTAGAGTGAAGTTAGAAGCAAAAGAGTGGAGCTAGAGATGGAGAAAGAGGCCAAATGAATTGAAAATACTGCTTTTAAGAGGGGAGAAGAAGCTTCCCAAGCCGTTTCAGGGCATCTCAAGCCGTTACCACTGACCAAAGGAGGTGCCAAGTGGAAAACATGCTTAGAAACAATTGTTTGAGCATTGAAATGTTGTAGGACACTAGCACGGCACGCTAATGTCTAGACACATCATGCTATAAAACAACACGAACGGGAAAATCACAAGTTTTGATACAAAGCTGAAGCACGAAGGGTAGTTGCTGAAAAGGGTGTTGGAGCATCCTGAGAAGGGAAAAAGGCTAATGCATGGGTTAAGATGAGCCTACTCAAGATGCTAAGGGAGCGGTCACTAAAGCAGATGCAAGAATGTATGTGAACTTGCGAGGGGTGAAATTTTATGACTATACAGGTCTTTTCCACTCCCTCTCTCCCTCTTAGGTATCTCTCCCAAGTCTCTCCCACTCCCTCCTCTCTCTCTCTCTCAGGTCTCTCCCACTCCCTCTATTTCTTCTCTCATGTCTCTCTCTCTCACTCTTTAAGAGACCTGAGAGAGAGAGGGGGCGAGTGGGAGAGAGAGGGGGGAGAGAGAGAGGGAGAGAGAGAGGGAGACTTTAGAGGGAGAGAGATAGAGGGAGGGAGAGGGAGAGAGAGAGACCTGAGAGGGAGAGAGGGAGATATAGAGATAGAGGGAGGGAGAGGGATAGAGGGAGGAAGAGAGGGAGAGAAAGAGACTTGAGAGTGTGAGTGTGAGAGAGAGAGGGGAGAGAGAAAGTGGGAGAGACCTAAGAGAGAGAGAGATACTTCAAAGAGAGGGGGAGAGAGAGAGGGGGGAGAGAGGGATATGGAGAGGGAGAGAGAGAGGGAGAGGGAGTGGGAGGGACCTAAGAGTGAGAGGAAGTGGGAGAGAGAGAGAGGTAAAGAAAGAGAGAGAGGGAGAGTAACTTGAGATGGAGAGAGGAAAGGAGAGAGGGAGAGAGAGAGTGGGAGAGAGATTTGAGAGGGAGATGAAGAGAGAGAGAGAGAGAGAGAGAGAGAGAGAGAAAACTGAGAGAGAGAGACTTGAGAGGGAGATGGAGAGTGTGAGTAAGAGAGAGTGTGTGAGAGAGAGAGAGAGATGAGAGAAGAGAGAGAGGTAGTGGGAGAGACCTGAGAGAGAGAGAAATAGAGAGAGGGAGAGAGGGAGAGAGAGAGAGAGAGAGATAGAGGGAGGGAGAGGGAGATGGATTTTGAGAGGGAGAGAGGGAGGGAGAGAGGAGAGGGAGTGGGAGAGAGAGACCTAAGATGGAGATGGAGTGTGTGTGTGTGTGTGAGAGAGAGAGAGAGACCTATGAGGGCAAGAGACTTTGGAGGGATGGAGAGAGAGGGAGAGGGAGAGGGAGTGGTAGGGACTTGAGAGATAGAGACCTAAGAGGGAGATGGAGAGTGAGAGAGAGGGAGAGAGGGAGACTTGAGAGGGGGAGAGGGAGAGGGAGAGAGATAGAGCGAGGGAGAGAGAGAGGGAGAGGGGGGGAGAGAGACTTGAGAGGGAGAGATAGTGGGAGAGAGAGACCTGAGAGGGAGAGAATGAGAGTGAGAGTGAGAGTGAGAGATTGAGAGAGAGAGGGAGTGGGAGAGAACAAAGAGAGAGAGGGAGTGGGAGAGACCTAAGAGGGAGAGATACTTAAGAGGAAGAAAAAATTCTAAGGGAGGGAGAGAGAGAGGGGGGGAGAGGGGAGATGGAGAGTGAGAGGGAGATGGAGAGGGGGAGAGAGAGGGAGAGGGAGTCGGAGAGACCTAAGTGAGAGAGAGAGATAGAGAGAGAGAGAGAGAGAAGGAAGGATGGAGGTAGAGGTAGAAAGATAGGTCTAGAGCTCAAGGAGAGAGGGAGTGAGAAAGATAAGTATATAGAGGGACAAAGAGAGAAGAAAGGATGGAGGGATAGGTCTAGAGCTTAAGGGGTGACAGTGATATATAGAGAGACAGAGAAAGGGATAGAGAGATATGATGATTTATAAATATTTTTCATCTCCTTACTACAAAAAATATAAATATTTCATTATTCATTACTTTTTCTAATGTTTCAATTATTTTGAGATGAGTTTTACAAAAAAATATGAAAATGAGACTTTGCATGCGAAAGTAGTAAGCATTTGATTTTTCAAAAATGAAATATGAAGTTAAAATGATTATAATTATTTTTTTGTGTACAATATAGAAACACCACCTAGTCCATTGTGTAGGGCTCTCAATCACCTTTCCAACTCCTATAAAAAGTTGAAATTTTGATAAGAAACGCAAAAGTTATGCCCATTTTCCTAAAGAGGGATTTTTACGTCTTCAAAACGGATATCCATTTCAAACAGATATACGTTTTGATTTTCAATTTGGATGTCCATTTTGTTTTTCAAAATAGATATTTGTTTCAAATAGATATCCATTTTTTTTTCAAAAAAATGTGTTCCCACTTTCCAAAATGGATATCTATTTTGTCTGAAAAAATTTGCAGCTTTGGGATTTCCCTCAGGTTTGCCTTGGTTTTTTGCTTGGGATTGCCTAACTTGGAAAGTCAACCAAAAAAAGTGTTTAGAAAATTTCCTTAGTTTTCTAAAGTTTTCCCTTGTGGCTGACGACTTTTTTTTAATCTAAATTTCATGAAACGAAAAGGGTTTATAGAAAAAATTGTCAGCTTTCCACCAATATAAGTTATGCCTTATTTTGAATTTAATAAATAATTATTATTGATTGTCTACATACATTACGACTAAAGTCCTAATTGATGGGTTGATTGAAAAACTTCTATAACTTTCAAACTACTTACATTTTTCGAACCTACAAGATGTGTGACATTCTATGCTTCGCATACTATAGGATAAAAAAAATGAATTTCATAAAGTTTTGACGAAGTTATGATGGTCAAACACATGCTTTAATAATTCTGAAAAGTTATAATAAAAAAATCATAACTAATTTTTTACATGGAAAAAATTACAAAAAAGTTTTGGCACATCCAGGCATGTGTCCTCTACTTATATTGAAAGATTTAAAAATAAAAATAAAAAATTCTTGTACTTAGGATGGTCAGACATACACTTGCTTCTTATCTTTTTCTTGAAAATTTAGTACCACTGCATTGAAATTTCAAATTTTCGCAAAACAGATTTACTTTTTTCCAAAAAAGGACTAGTAGCCTAGAAACTACATTCAATTTACTACAACTTTTGTTCCTACATATTTTTCAAATTATGTTAATAACTTATTCAAATTTTTATGTCAAGTTGTCTAACTCTAATTTTTTGAATTTTCATCGCCACTTAGAGGCCTAGTTTGGACCCCCATGATCCTGCACTGACTCAATCATATTTCCATTACTATGATTTAGGTCCAAGTTTGTATGATAAGTATGAAAAGATAGCATAATATAGGAGTATTGTCTAAAAGTTATATCTAAAAGTGTCTGAAAGTATGCCTAAAAGGAATAGAAAATAAGCTAATAATTGGACCCATCATTCTACTTATGACTCAAACACTAGAGTTTTACAGTTTAATATTTTAATGTGAAAACATGGAAATAAGTAGTACAACAAGAATAATACTGAAAAAGATTATTCTAGTGATGAAAATTGATAAGGAAAGAGTAGGAAATATACCATTTCATGCATAGTCCAGTTCTCTAGCTAGCTTCGAGCACACGAACCTGCACCTACACACATAGAAACAAGAAAAATGTTGGGTTGTGGTTTGAGGTTTACCTCAGTCAAACCCCTATTTCAGTGTTCCCACCTCTACAGATAGCCAAATATGCAACGATATAGAGAAAAAGAGATAAAGGAGAGAATGGAAAAGACACAATAAAGTAGAGAGAAATGACAACTTGAATGCTACTCTACAAGACAATAGATGTAAAATGAAAAGACACAATGTTACCTTCCCTGCTATAAGCACTCAAGGTCGATAGAGGAAGGAGAAAGACGATACCACCATGCCGAGGAGATAGAGCTTCATAAACCTATAATGAGATGGTGTTGAAGCAAGAAGACATTGTAGAGACCAAGTAGAAAGTTGGAAGCAACAAGATAGAGCAATGGAGAAGCAAGAATGATCAAGAAGTGAATAGAGAGTGTAAGAAAAATGAGTTAGAGAATGTAAGAGAGTGAAAATATGAGTTTGAATGAATAAAATGGAGGCAAGGAGTAATTTTTTGTCAATCAAGATCCAATAGAGGACATTACATTCATGACCAACTAGGAAATGTAACGCTTCCATAGATCCAAGATTCAGGAATCTGTCAGGACAACAGTGCAATGTGCAGTTGTCCATGCAATGCGTGAGTGTCCATGACAAATATTTTTCCACCGACACAAAAAGATAGAGACATGTGGGAAGATTAAGAAGACGACGACAAGTTTATGCATCATCATACTTGTAATTCTAAAGGGTAAATAAATGGAAAATTTTCCTAGGGTGCAAATTTGTGCCATTACATTTTTCCCCCACTTTAGCAAGCATACATGTCAATGCGTATGTGAGCTAAAATAGAAAGAGTTTGAAGAGAATATACCAATAACGTCAAGGAAGTAAATCTTCGATCAACATACCTGGACATGAAAGAGGGAGCTCCACCAAGATGTGAAGATGACATGGGTCTTTGATCCTGCGAAGCTAGTTGTGATTTCACCACAAACATGTTAGGCTGCAGAAAAAACATGTTAGGTGAAAAAGAAAATCATAAGACACACACTCGAAAGACACAAGACACAAGACACACATTAATCAGATAGATAAGTTTGTGACTAATGCAAACTATGTTGCAGGACAGCCACAGAAAAGATGGTCTAGTCAGGCTACCCCCAAGCTAGACACCAAGATATAAGATGTTTTACAACAATACATGCAATATCAAATATCAGATAAAAGACACACATTGCAATACATCAAAGAGGTCTTTCGAGAAGAAAGATTTCAAAGGGGGTTCTTCGGCAGGGAACCCTTCAAGACACCAAGGGGCCCATTCAAAAGAAAGCTCCAATTGAAAGACACCCAATTTTCTACAAGTTATTATGTCATCAATGAATCCTTTTGAAAGATATTTTGTCAAGGAATCCATTGGAAAGAATTCTCATTTTCAAAAGGAAAATTTTTAGACTCTTTCATTTTAGAAAAAGTGCTCCTTTTTCAAAGGAAAGTATTCAGGCTCCTTCATATACGAAATTTTTTTGAAAGAAAATTTTATCTAGGAATCCTGAGGGAATACAACATTTTTGAAAATTAGAGATTTCAATAAGGGATTCTTTCATCAAGGAATTCATTTTAAATAAAATTTTACACCAAAGAATCCTTTTTTGAAAAAAATCGCCTTATTGAAAATTGGAACAACATGGTAAGCCCCCCTTAGGATGGTATGTGCTACGCAAAGGAGCACATGATATCCTAAGGAGAGAAAGGAGAGGCAGAGATGTTGTGGCACACAACACATGATGAGATGTATTTGTGGTATGTTGGCACACATGAAAGGGACAACACATAAGAATCACAATATCAAGAAGTAGACAAAGACGAAGAAATCAAGAGACAGGGGGATTTAAGAATTCGGGGTCAAATCTATTTATAGATAAAAATAAATATAATAAGGTGTATGAATGAATGGTCATCAATCCCAAAAGTTCTCAAAACATGAAGAAGAGCACATGAAGACAAAGTGAAAATAAAAATTGGGTCAACATAGAAGAAGGCCTAAATGCCCCTGGAATGCTTTGCATTGTCCCCAATATCAAAAAGCAATTTCATGACACAAAGGAAAATGTTGATACAAATAGAAGTGTACGACAAATTTTTTGCATCTGTATCCAAGCACCTACAAGGGTAGCAAGGGTCCTCCAAGAAGGATCACAAACATAAAAGGACAAACATGAGGGAACACAAACACACAAACAAATTTAATCTACAAATAAAGAAAAGGTACCACCTTAGTCTTCATCGACCAGTAGATCATCTTGCTCCTAAGCTAGATCATTGTAAGGGGAGGGAGGACGGTCCTACAAGGGTAGGATAGCGAGGGCGGTACCCTCCAACTCACCTACAACAAGGGCCAAGGAAGAAGGACCCTCTAGGTCTTCTTCACCAAGCTCTTGTGAAGCAAAAGTCATCAATCTTGCAAAGATTGAAAATAGAGTCAAGATGTCATCCATTGAATTGAACATGCACTTTACCGGAGTGTCATTTTTCAACTGGGTGGGAGAAGAATGAGACACCCGAAAGTCATTACCAATCTTATCAAGAGGGGTAGTGACAAAATCTAGGGATGTGGGGGTCGTCTTCATCACGATGATGGTGCAGTCCAAGATAGAACCAACTTTTGAAGAAGGTGAACCCTTCTTCTGACCTCCACTTACACTGAAGTCATTCTTCAGCTTGTGCTTCAATGAAGGATATGGAATCCCCACAAAAGAAGTCAAAGTAGAGGAGGAAGAAGAAAAGGCCGCAACAAATACCACCATTGTATTTGGCATATCTATGGGCTATGAGAATGGAGGGATGTCCAGGAGGGACATCAAGGGAGGGGGCTCCATGGAGGGAGTGATGAAAACTTTCACCCTTTTGGGGTGAGCATCAGCAGGACCCGTTGAAGGATTCAAAAGTAAAATAGAGGTGATGGGAACTAAGGTAGAAATAGCAGGAAAAGGAAGAATAGTAGTAGATGCAAGGACAGACGCCATTGGCTCCCCCTTTGTCTTCTACAAGGCGGCGTGTTCTGTAGCCAGATCCTTTTGCTTACTCTTGCACTCATGCGTAAGTCGATTACATCGGCTGCAGGTACTGGAAGACATAGCTTGAGAAGAGACAAGAGGTTACTGCTCAATCACAAGAGTATCCTTCACAACCATTTCTGATGAAATGATGGTCTCTTGGGCAAGAGCAGGAGGATGAAGCACAAGAGCAGAAACAATCATAGGAGGAGAAGTAGAAATAGGTGCCTCAACGGTGGGCCTCTTCCCGTTCTCTTCCTTAGGGGCAGGTGGAGGAATAGTAGGAGGCCACAGATGCCAAGATGCAAGAACAATCCCATAGGAAGACTTCTCCATTCCATACACAGCAAGACAGGAAACCGTGGACAGAATAGGAAGCTCAAAAGCTTCACACTTCACTTTTCACCATGTGGGCACCAACACACTTCCCATACGAGGCACAAGAGCGAGATCCAAAGATGTTGCAACATGATGAGAAGCAAAAGTAGATGGAACCGCAGATATAGAAGGAGAAGATTCTATAGTGCGAGCAAACTTTCCCTTTCCCTTGGGCAAGGTACAAAAGGTAGCTTCTTGATGTGCTACCATAGAGGCTTTTATAGAGATAGCATAAGGAGATGTTGGATAACTAACCTTCAACCCTGAGTCCCCAATATTATATTTAACATAAGCCTTATATGACAAATCTCCCCTAAGAAGGAGAGGTCCGGACGGGGCAGGAAAAAAGTGATACAATGAGAAGCTCCCACACAACACCAACAGTTTATAGCCAGTGTCATGCACCATGTGCACAATGCCTTCATGAGGGAACTTTAAACATTTATGAATTACAGAGGCAACACCGTTCACAGAGGATAGCTAGGTAATTCCTAGACTAACTCTAAACAGGTCAGACTTTAGAATGATGACAAATGAAACATTAACAACATTGAGTCGTACCAAGATTGATAGAGAAATAGCACCCATAGGGGCAATAGAGAGTCCATCATGGGTACAAAGAGTGGTTTGTGACTCTTTATATCTCTCCTTATGTAAAAATTTTATAACCAGAGTCTCCTCAGTTATCACATTTATTTGACTCATTGGATCAAATAAGACACCAATTACGACATTTCCATTAATTTGGGTAGGAATGTATAACGAGGAAGGCTCCTTACTTAGAGGTTCATCATGCAAGGTGAAAGTTATATCAAGAATCGCACTCACATTTTCAATAGGAGGGATACACATGAACGAGATGATGTTCATGTACTCAAATGGAACTAGCTCATAAGATGTAGAAGACTGTGTAACTAAGTTTGTAGGATGAGAGGGAAATAGATTAGTATATATTTGCAACTCATTGTTAGCCTTGGCCATCGATTTATTAGAATTATATTTCTTCCCATCAAGATGGATAGTCCCATCATCGATGTGATCCTAAATCTTGTGATGCAGGTGCATGCATCGCTCGGTGTCATGTCTATGCACTTGATGGAATTGGCAGAATTGTTGCACACCGTACCACTCAAGATACAGCTCAGTCAAAGGTCAGGGTTCTGGCAATGTCAACTTTTAATCTTTTAACAACTTCTTTAGAACAATAGTTTAAGACTCAAATAGTTTTGTAAAATGCCTATTGCACCCTAGGCCCTTGTCTTTAGACGTAGAGACCACATTTTCAATAGCTTTATTCTTGACATAAATTGACACTACAAACCGGGTATCGGGACGAGAGAGTGAGGATGAACCCCTGAACTGTGCAACCATCTATTGGTATTCATGCAGTGCAACACATAGGTGTGCAAAGGAAGGGTACTTCATCAAGGCGAACTTCTCTTGCCACTACTTCTATAAGTTCTCGATGAAGAACTTTCAAACATCTGAGTCTAGTAAAGGATAAGAGATTTGTGAAAATAGTGATTGATAGTGAGCGATAAAATCGGTTTCCTTTTCATGGTCCCATTGCTTGCATCATACGAGATCTGAAAAGGTCATCTTTGGTCCGATGTTAGCTTGGAACTACCTCAGGAACTAGTTTACCAACTGGTCAAATGAAAAGATAGAGTTATCTAGTAAGGAACAATACCACTTAGGGGAAATTTTCCTAAGGGATCTTGGAAAGAGATCAGCCACTAAAGCATCATGATGGAAGAAATCAACTGTGCATATAACATTAAATACCGAAACGTGCATCTGAGGATCTCCACAACCACCATACTTTAAAAATTTTGGAATCTCCATCCCCTAAGGGATAGGAGTGTTTAGAATGGAAATAGATAGAGGACTATAATGGAAGAAAGGTTGGAAAATAGGTTGAGAGACAGAACTAGATAGGTTCGCTAACTGGTTTTGCATCTAACCCATATTTTGCAATAAAGCATTTAGGACAGGGTTAGAGGATGAAACATGACTAGTGGAACCTCCACCAGAACCACCAGAGCCACCAGCTCCCATACCAGCAGAGACCCCACCAACAAGACCAACATGGGCTCTAGGATTATCACTAGGAACATTAAGACCGGTGAAGTTGAAACCCAAGGGTACCTTGTTTACTTTAATGGTGGGGGTGGACTAAGGACCAGAGGTGGTGTCAACAAAAGGGTCAGTCTCAGCCATACATACTGACGCCTTAGGCATCAAGACTTCTATATGTCTCTCAACAGTCTCGAGCAGCACCTAAGCTAGGATTGTATGATAGGACATGAGTGTCCATACTGTTCACAAGACCTCAGAGAAATTCTAGACCTCTTTGGACCTTGTCTAACATAACTCTTAGGTTGTTAACAATAGTAGCTACTTTAGTAAGAGTTTTGTCTTTCTCCAAATACTTCTCAAACTCCTCGAGTCTCTTATCTAGGGAAAGAAGTTGCTCTGCAGGGACCTCGAGAGCATCATCTTCCTCCACAGATGAAGCGAAAGGAGAAGCAAGAGGGGTAGGAACATGTGTAATAGCTTCCCCAAAGGGGCTGGAGAATCTAATAGACATTCTTGAAATTGCTTCCTCAAAGGTAGGACCAATGTGACCAATAGTGACCTTGTTAGATTCCATCCCTATGTGTCATAAACTACTTCTAACAACATGCCCAGAGGTTGTAGACTGAGTCGTAAAGCTCAAAAAGCTTCATGATACACAAATCTATAACACACCCAAGCCACAAGAGAAAGATTTCTAACACGAAGAAATGAAAACAAGAACTTCCCGTCGGGTTCACCAAAAATATAGATTAAGGGGATTTGTCACCTCCAAGGCTCTAGGTCATAGAAGAGCCCCACGGAATGAACTACCCTAAACTACCTTAGGTTGACTAATGAATTAAGAAAGGAAAGACGCGCTGAAAAGGAAGGGAAACCATGACCATGTTTCCCTTCTGCTAATGAGGTGTTTTAAGAAATCAGGTGAGCAGGCCACAAGGGTCTTGGACTGCAAATTAGATAGCTCTCTGTCTCAAGACGGAAGTGTGAGAATCGGACTTCAGCATGTCGCACTGGCATTGTGTACGGACAGAGGGTCGAATGACAGTAAAAAAAACTCAAGGTCTACTTACAACTCGAACATTGGAGTTTTTACAGTTTAACAGTTTAATATGAAAATGTAGAAATAAGCAGTACAACAAGAAGAATATTGGAAAAGATTATTCTAATGATGAAAATGATAAAGAAAGAGAAGGAAAGATATCATTCCATGCACAGTCTAGTTCTCCAACTAGCTTCAAGCAGACGAACCTACACCTACACACACAAAAATAGGAAAAGTGTTGGGTTGTGTTTTGAGATCTACCTCCACGAAGAGCCAAATATGCAACAATATAGAGAAAAAAGTGATAAAAGAGAGAATGGAAATGACACGATAAAGTAGAGAGCAATGACAACCTGAATGCTACTCTACAAGACAATAGATGCAAAATGAAAAGACACAATGTTACCTTCCCTACTATAAGCACTCAAGGTTGATAAAGAAAGGAGAAAGACAATACCACCACGCCAAGGAGATAGAGCTTCGTAAACCTGCAATGACAATGGTGTTGAAGCATGAAGACGTTGTAGAGACCAAGTAAAAAGCTGCTAGCAACAAGATAGAGCAATGGAGAAGCAAGAATGATCAAGAAGTGAATAGAGAGTGTGAGAAAAATGAGTTAGAAGAGTGAAAAGATGAGTTTGAATGGATATAATGGAGGTAAGGAGTCATTTTTTGTCAATCAAGACCCAACAGAGAATGTTACATTCACGACCAACTAGGAAACGTAATGCTTATGCAGATCCCAGAGGTAGGAATCTGTCAGGATGACAGTGCGACGCACATGCGTCCCCGACAAATATCCCTCTATTGACGCAAAATGATAGGGACACGCGGGAAGATCAAGAAGACGACATCGGGTTTATGCATCATCGTACTTGTAATTCTAAAGTAAGGGTAAATAAATGAAAAAAATTCCTAAGGTGCAAATTTGCGCCATTACAATATGCAATGCCCTTGTTGAGCTATTGAGCTCACATATTTGAACTATTTACATTAATGCAATGCATTCATGATGAGGATGAGGTCCCTTTTTTGTGGCCTCACCTGACTCAGACGAACCTAAAAAAATTGATGTTACCAATGAAAAATATATTTGAACATCAATAAATTGAATAAAAAAATTATTCAATAATTAAAATGAAAATATAAAATAATATGATATTCAATGCCCTTGTTGGGCTATTGAGCTCACATATTTGAACTATTTACATTAATGCAATGTGTTTATGATGAAGTTGAGGTCCCTTTTTGTCGCCTCACCTGACTCATACCAACCTAAAAATTTTGATATTACCAATAAAAAAAAATATATTCAAACACGAATAAATTGAATAAAAAGCTATTCAATAATTAAAATGAAAATTAAAAACTTTTGATATGCAATTTTTTTCACTTCTTACAATACATGTATGACTGCAATATAAAAATAAAGAATATAAACTTTTTCAAAAAATAATAATTACTAATTTCAAAATAAAGATTCATAGTAAGTGTTCTCTTTATATTACACTAACTTATAATTCAAACTAAAGCTTTCATTATAATTTATGTTCTTTTAAGCGTTGAATTTATCAGCATGTTTAAAAAGAGCCCAATAATTAAGTAGAATCTACCTATTATTAAAGTATATATTATAGAACTTTCACAGCTAATATTTAAATATAACATATTTCTTCGAACACACATCAGAAAAAACAAATCACGAGTGTGGACCAAAAGTGACTGTTTTCTTTTATATTTAAAATCCCACCTCGCTCTCATAATAATAAAAATTAGTACAGTAACACATGCTGTTTGTTCCCACGGCCCCCCAATTCCAATAAATACACCAAAAATAGCTTTCCTATCAATGGGTATTCGCCGAGAGCATTTTCATGAACGTGTGCTCAGAAAAAGGAAACAAAACTTCCATATATTAGGTTTCCTGTTATGTCGGGAATCAAATCTCCGAGTCTTCACTCCCACCCTCCAATCACGTCAGAAAATTATTTGTGAACCAGAGAATCCCCCTCCTTACCTGAGATCATGGCAGAATATTAGCTCTCCTTCTATTACATTTTAACTAATATACCTTATGTTCATGATTATATGGCAGACATAAGATTCAAAGTCATGGGAATATAAAATCCCACATTGATAGGTGTTGCACTGATTGGCCAAAAAATCAGAAATGGGTTGTTCTGGATTTGGGGATAAACATTAGTTTACTAGACAGGGAATCATGGAAGATGTTAGAGGTGGCCATCTATAAATAGCCACTTATTACATTTACACAGGGGATTCTACAAAGGAATATGCCAATATGATCTGTTATTCTGAATACACAACCAAATCTTCAATAAGCCTTCTCCTCCATGTGAAGCATAAGCTCTGTGCAGGCCCAAAGTATAAGCTTTTGTCGAAACAAAGAATATAATGTGATTCTCAAGATTGAGGACATCTTTTCTTTTCAGTGTTCTATCAAATCAGTCAATTGTTACAAGTATAACTTCCCTTCAATGTTTTAAGTATACTCCACTTTTTAAAGAAGTGTCGCTTTGGATATAGATTTAGTATGGAGCCACTTTCTTTTCAAACCAAAAGAATCACTTCTATTCTAAGATTTTGATACTTTTGCATTTTTAGTTTGCTGAATCTTTTGTGTGATATTTTGTAGATGTTGCCAACTCAGCTATAGCTTCATTCGATCCAAGATGAGTCCAAGCAATGTAACTATTGAAAGCTTTTTGCATACGCTGTCTTCTTTAATATTTACCCACATGAAGTTGTATGTGCTTAGTTGCTTTGTTCCCCATAACTTGAGACCCCTACAGTGGTGATCAAAACAGGGTCTATCATATCAATAGTAGTGATCTTATCTTGGAGAAAACTTCATGGTTAAGAGCATTTGAGCTGTAATAATATTGGGATGGGTGACCTCCCGGGAAAGGCCCAATTCTTCGCCTCTGTGAGCATCACCTAGATGCAATGAGTGCTAAGTGGACCCTTCGTTATCATGAGGGATGGGTTCTTGTGAACCATTACTCATGAAACATGGGTCAATGAATTTGACTCAAAAAACTATACGGTTGAATCCTGATAGCAATATCATAACTTATCAGATGTGTTCACCATCAGCCTGGGTACTTATGTAAATTGATTGGTTAATGCAGGTACTTATGTAAATTGATTGGTTAATGCAACTTACCAAGCACTTTCTGGAGTTGCTGTATTATCCCAAAACATGGCTGCACTATTAGTCAACCTCTTTGATAGCCTCGTGCAGCTAATTGAGCGCTGAAGCACCTTTGTACTAATGTACCAAAGGCCATTCTCAATATTGTATCTCTAATGTTAGACCAACATTTATGGGGACTCAATGTTTAGCACTTCTAGATTCTAGATTGTTTATAGTTTCCTCTGGAAATTATCTCCTGGTACACATAGTGATTTATGAGATTCAACTGAATAGTTTTCACTCAATCTCCATCAACCTAAATTCCTACTTTAATCAAAACTTATAATAGCTAAATTCCCATTTAGTTCATAGTGATTTATGAGATTCAACTGAATAGTTTTCACTCAATCTCCATCAACCTAAATTCCTACTTTAATCAAAACTTATAATAGCTAAATTCCCATTTAGTTCTAAGTGGGATACTGCTACTAGACATTTATCATAAAACAACCATAACGAGAAGAAAGCGGGTAGGCAAATAAACTATAAAGTAAACTATTATTTGCAGAAATGAGGTCCTGTCATACAGAAAAAGGGGAGTTATGGCACTTATTAGCATTTTAACTATTTAAATGAACTAAATTTCAACAGCCAAAGAAACACATCATACCCGTGGGCAAGTAATACTTTTATTTTGTGCAAAGAATTTACATACTTGATATGGTATGTTTCTTGCAAGATAGTAATCGATAGTGTACACCCTGCCCAATTCAAAGAATGGGATTTTGTGAAGGTCGGATAAGTTATCCAAGCGACCAACTGGATGTAGAATTTTGAACAAATGACATTGAAAACAATATAGTTTTATCGGCTTCCTAGAAGTAAGAGTAACCATTTTCCAAAAGATAGGAGTTTGTTCTTTGAAGGTCAAGAGAAATAGTTTTATAGGCAATATTGATCATAAAATTTGATCATGCAAACAAAAATATGTTTCAGAGGTACAGTAGTTATTGTAGTATTTTCTTCTTGATTTTTGATGACTTGATTTAGATTGAGTTATTTTACATTATGTGCCTTCAGTTTGTACATTTTTGTTTGCTGATCTTTTAAAATCATGAAATTTCCAGTCCATAACAATTTTTAGCCAATATTTTTCTATAGTCCGGATTTAAAATTTTGTTTGCTGATCTCTTGCCAAGTCTTTCTTGGTGCAGAGTCTAGACTTACTATGAGTGGCTGGTCTCATCTAGTGCAAGCCATGTAACCATCTATAGCTTTAAGAATGTTCTCATTTGGGGCATCTTTCTTGGTACCCTTTTTGGTCAATCTTCTTTTGTCAGTGTACACTTCTATTTCCTTGCTCTTATCTTTAATCTTCTCTTCCATCTCTCATGCTTAAAGATGTTTCTGTGTTGAGGGAGAAGCAATTTGTAATATAAACATGTACTCTTGACATCACTTTCAACATTTTTTGCAACTCACGAGCTAAAAACATTGAAATGTATATCCATCCAAAAGCGGTCATGTGCTACAAACAGTTTAATTAGTTTTAAAATTGTTTACATGTGCTTAGGATACTTTCTGACCCGTAAGTTCTGATCAAAACAAAATCAAAATGCTTTGGGTTGCTAAGTACTGCAAACGTAAAATTTGTGGCCAAGTTTGCATTCATAGATACGTCTTTGCAATAGTATCAGTTATTCCAGTCGTTTCCAGATGTGCAATGTTTCAGATCTATTGCGTTGATAAATTACATCCATAAAAAATCAAGCAAGCATCCATACCAAAGTTCATTCTTATAATTAAATACTATTTTCGCAATCCTGATGTTAAACTGAAAGGGTGTCAGTTGGGATTGTTGTTGGTAAGGATCCTTGAATGTATAATCTGGCATATGTTTCTGTTTTCAGGATCGGCCAATCTTTGCTCTCTGCTTAGACATGGCCCAAAACTAGTGTGTTCCAGCAGATTGCAACTTCATAAAACAAATGGTTGGTTAAAATAGCCCGAAGGAATAGATTAACTAAGTCGGGAACAAAATTCACAGATATTTTTGACAATCAAAGGTAACAGCTGGCAATCAACCGTAGGTCAAGTTTTCGCAATAATCCTTCTTGATATTTCAAAGCAGTCTTATGTCACCATACTCACTAAAGAATATATCTGCCTTTTTAAACAAACTGGGAGTTGAAATTGCATAGAACTAGATTATAAATATTGAAACTGCTGATATACCTAGTCAAACAGAATTATCATATTCATTCTTATGTGGTTTTTGTAGAGATAAGCCAGCTACATTTTTTACTCGAGAAAACTCAAAATGTCAATTATTTAGTGCTCTTACTTTTTAACCTATGCCTCGTAGTGCCTCAATGACAGTTCTTGTACCAGGAGGTTCCTTGATAAACAAAATATAATAATCCTTAGCAGAATTTTATTAAATGATCTTTCACAGCAGATCTTATAATTGTTTCACATGTAAAGCCTCTGGTATCATCTATAAATAGAACTTTCAAGAAGTGGTTTGAACAGACTCCGGCTCCAATTCTATTCATGTTATTGACTTTGATATTGATGTCATCATTCTTGACATTGTGATATGAAAACTGAGATCTTACAAGGGGCATTATTTCCTTGACGAACCAGTTGTAACAAACACAGAAACTATATAAATAGCCTCATGAAGCTAAGGCACACAGTCAAGAGAATAGCTCATAAGAACACCCAACAAAAAGGGTAAACTTTGTGAATCAAATAAAAAACAGTAGAAAACTAATCATTAAAGCACATAAAAAATCAAACTTTTGAAACAATAGTGAAGAATAATGAAGCAGACATTCTCATCCTTAGAATTAACAACTAAAGTTAACTAGTGCTTGTAAAATAGAGATTTTTGGAAAATCGCCTGGGCTCAAAGACCATATGAAGTAACCCTTGATGCTATAAACATACTTCCAGTGATACATGTTGACAACACTATACTAAGGAAGATACACTATTAGAGGCGAGGAAGCACTTATCCTCTGTCCAGCATGGAACCATATGGGGAAGCTACTGACAAGTAGATCTAGCCTTCTGTATTCTAAATGTGATATTAGTGATCTGTTGAGTAGTCTAGGTCAAAGGGCACCGTCTAATGGATCTACAAATACCATTTTGAAGGGAGAAAAGAAAAGACAGGGATATTCGATGGCAGACATGAACATGAGAAATTGAATTAACATAATCTTATGAACTGTAGGGCAATGTCTAATGATCTATCAATATCATGTATTAGATACAGATTAATAAGGGAGGGAGGGACGGAGGGAGGAAGATTCCATTGCAGACATAAAATGAAAAAAATAAACTAGATAATTTTATAACCTGACATTTTATCCACAAGCAATCCAATTCACGTGCTTGGATACCTCAGTCAGATCAATGATAAGTTTAAACTTTAACGATTACTGCATTTTTTAACCTTCAAATAATCACAATCTGTGTAGTAAAGTTAATAAGTTATAAGCTTTTATCCTGAAGACATGGTTGTAATCAATTTTGCAACATGGTTGTAGTGATGTCATGTGAAGCTCTCATCAGAAAAACCAATATGACATGCAATGGGTTTAGTAGAGGTCGCATATAAGAAAAGTCCACACAATGGTTGTATACATATACATATGAGGGAAAACGAAAAGGCTCCCCAACAGCCTGAATCAGATCTGCAACGACCCAGACATGGAGAAAAAATGATTAAAAAAAGCTTTTAAAAGGAAAACATTGCTAAAATGCCTCAAAAACAGTCATGCAACAGCTGCTTTTTTCATGCAACATCTGCCTAAAAAGCAGCTGTTGCAATGCCAGTTGTGTAAAACAAGCACCACACAAAGCTGAGAAATGTAGGTTCCGGTTGCAGTTATTTTACTGTGTTTATTGAAACAGAGATGGGAAGTGTCTTCAGTGCATGCTATAATATTTATAGGTAGATCAATAGCTCTGCCTACAATTAACAACTTAGCAGCATCCACAATCTTTTCACCAGAATCATTTGGGTCCATGCACTATGGAAGTAGTGTCCTCAGCAGATTTGCTCTTATCCCGCAAAGGCTGTTCCTGCATAAGCCCAGCTCAAGGACTCCATTTTCTCCAAACCAATATGTTTGGCTGATATGTGTCATTCATGTTGACTAACTACAAACCTCACCATTCATTTACAAGCTTTAGCAGTAGACTAAAAATTACAAAAAGATGCACATTTTTTTATTGTGCCGTCAATTTTGATATTTTCTCTTGAATGGGAAATATTACACAGTATGTATATTGTTGCATACTCTAATTAAACCCTGTCCTTCACTATAGGAACTAAAGTTCGTAATGAAGAATTTGCACAAGTTTATTTTGAGTATCTGCTCATTAATCCATAGATCTCCTTGAACAACACACAGTCCACTGCTTAAACAAATAGCATATAAGTTTACCCTGTGAGAGAAGTGAATTGAGAAACAATTTTATGTCTCTGCATTTGAATTGCCCAAGCATCTGTCAAAGAAAATATGAATGTTAAACAGAGGAAATCAGTCTGCATATTGTCATGTACTCTACTTTTACTGATACAGAAAGATTACTGACCACCACTAATTTAGTAATTGGAGGGAGCAATCATCTTTTTCTGTATCCATCTCTATGTCTTTGAGTACACTGTACTGCTAGTATACGGAACACTTACTGTCAAAATATACAAGAATCACTGTGCAATATCAAACTGGGCAAATCCAACAAAAACTTAAAATTAAAACCTCAACGAAAATACCTCAATTTTGCAAGGCCTTCAGGTATGGTACACTCAAAAACGCCAACTCTCAAAAAACGGGGCAGCCTAACAAGGATGTATCTCTGAAGCTATGGAAAATCAACGGAAATTGCAACATCTGCATTTAGATTTCGTCTTGACCGGTTGAAGATTCGGCAAGGAGGAGAGGGTGAGAATTCCAGTGGCAGATCTGGCGCATCCATCTCTCCTTTTAGAATCTTCACTATCTCAGCTATGTCAGGTCTCATCTCTGGGATTCTCTGCAAGCATAACAGTGCGAGAGTGATGCAAAGACTTGCCTGATCTCTGTTATAAACATCTCTCAAGTTCTCGTCCACAAGGTCCAAGATATTTCCTGTCTGAGCAAGGTGTCTAGCCCATGTGATGAGGTTTGCCTTCTCAAAATCCTTCATGGGCGAAGCCAGAATATGCAGAGGCCTTCTACCAGAAACAATAACCAACATAAGTACACCAAAACTATAAATATCACCCTTTTCTGAGAGATATCCACAGCCTCCATATTCAGGGGCTATGTAACAAACTGTTCCTCTCATGCTGGTAGTACTGCTCAAATCTCTGCTAAGCAAATCCCCACTCCACATATCACTTCCCATTGAATGATGTTTCTTTTTATCTCTATTCCTCCAGACCCTTCCGAAGCTGATTTCTCCACTATGATCATCCTTCCAGTCTCTGCCTCTACTATCAGTTCTCCCATTGTACCTTTTGCTATTCCCTTTGCTCAAATTCCCACTAAAGCACTCATCTCTCCAGATCTCAACGTTCTTTCCTCTCTTCCATTTACTATCCATCTTTCTCAACTTCTTGTTTTTCTTATTAAGCTCTGCAAAGTACTCCTCCTTCCACCACTCCTTAAACTTCTTGTGCTTATTTTTTCCTGATTTTAAGCTTTTCTCTGGTATTCTCATTGACTCTGTAAGGGTAAGTTCGCCACTAGGCTCTTCTCTGACCTCTGGAGTCTTAGTTCCATCTGTGTTTTTTTCTACCTTGTTCTCATCATCCCAGTTTGCGCTCCTACCAGGCTTGATTTGGCTTCCAATCCACTCCATCACATAGTCCTTAGCACTAAGCTCACCACTGCCATCTTGCCTCCACCACCAATCTTTTCCCCAAGGCTGTTTCTTCTTCAGATCCTTGTCATCCAAAGCATATTCTGGAGGAGACGCTCTCAAATCCTTGATCCTGTCAATGCTACCCATATCATCAGTCCCTGCATCTGAGAGGCAATTTTCAGCCATAATCTCCTTTCCCTTCGTGTTCAATCCAATATCTTCATCCCCACTAATGACAACTTCTTGCGCCCGTGCATCTGAAGGGTAATTTTCAGGCATAATCTCCTTTGCCTTAGTGTGCAATCCAGTCTCCTCATCTCCTCCAAGAACAACCGGTTGCACTACTTGGGCTGCGTCACTGTACCATTCAACTCTACTAGATGAAGAAGCCTGATGCTGCAACTGCAAGGCTAGAGAGAAATCCACCTCCGATACAGAGCTTGGACTTTTAGGTCCATCTACATCCATCCCAAGAGTGGCATTCTCCATCTTTCTGCTGGATATTCTACCAATGCTTCCCTCCGCATGATCTCCGAAATCAATCTTAACATTCTTATTATTATCTCTATTAATCCTTGCAAGATCCTGGCTTTTGTTAAGGTCTTGGCTCTTCCACAGATCTTGACTCTTACAGAGATCTTGACTGAACAATTCAGGGCCGTACTCCACATCACATTTGACTCTTGCGAGCCCAAAATCTGCAAGCCTGGCGTTGAAGTTGGCATCGAGCAGAATATTGCTTGGTTTGATATCACCATGAACAATAGGTGGGTCACACTCAAGGTGCAGAAAGGCCAAAGCCTGTGCAGTGTCCAGAATTACCTTAAACCTCTTTCCCCAATCCAGCTTCGAAGGTGACTCATCATTCTCAAACAGAGCCTCCTGCAGGCTTCTATTCTGCATATGCTCATACACCAACAATCTCCTCTTTCCATCTGAACAATACCCAAAAAGAGAGACCACAAACGGGGATCTGAGCCCTCCAATGATTGATAGCTCATTCTGAAATTCTCTTTCACCCTGCAGGGATGTCATGTCCATTCTCTTAACTGCAACTTCCTTGCCATTCCTGAGAACCCCTCTGTAAACAACACCAAATCCTCCCTTCCCAAGCCTGTGAGTCGAGTTGAATGAGCCAGTGGCAGACTTGAGCTCCCGGTATGAAAACCTCTGGAGCCGGATAGTAGTGAGGTCATATGGACTGGTTTTGCTACTCTTAACGCGGTTATACCACAGGATCGCTAGCAACAAGCATATAAGTAGCAACCCAAATCCAAGGGTTGAGAACCCAATTATGAATAACTTCTGATGGTGATTTGAATATCTATGAAAGTGATGGTGGTGTTTAGCGTTTGATTTTATGGCCAGTGTCTGTGATCTATACTTAGAAGAAGAAGCAGAAGCTTCATTCAACACTCTAGATGGCATGTTTGAATATAGTCTCCCTAGACCTATAATGTCTGTAATTTACATAGAGGTATGAATGTCAGCTCCTGCATATAAGTCTACACAAATTTTATTTTAACGAGACTGGCCTACCAAGTACTTTCCAGCACATGTTGTGGGCTGAAATCCAAAAATTAAGGGCTTAAAATGCTGTGAAAGCTGCTTTGACAGGTCGCCTGGTCTTCGCTTACTGCATTGATTTATGAAATGCACATTGTCATAGACAAAGAAGAAAGAATCTCCTTATTAAAATAAAGGTAAAGAACAGTTTTAAAAAATGGGCTTACTAATATGCACTCTGTACATATATATATAGCAAGTGGAGTACCAGCGTAGACTTGCTTCAAGCTACTCAATATCCTCCCTCCAAGTCAAATACCCGCAGCATATAATTGATGTGCAAATCTAATCGTACAAAAGGGTCCTCCCATGGGGACTAGTAAAATTCATATTTCTTGGAAGTGCAAGAAATTTTGTTGTGCTCCATGTCAGTTTATAGCAGACTCCATGTGTTGTCTGTATGGGGGGTATATGAGCTCCAAACTGGGCTTAAAAATAGTCTAGGTCTGCGTAGATATGCAGGAGAAAACTTGTGTTCTTTAGACCCTCTTAGGCTACAGAGGCAGGGAATATTTGGGACGGAAGCTATTTCATATATATAAATACATAAAACCTGCACCTTTTGATATGGATTGTGGCTTTAAATGTAAGGGCATTTGCTTTTGACATTTGGGCCACATATCCCGTGAAGAAATCGGAAAAGCAGAAGTACTATGTTCCTTTGTCTGCCAATTTATGTAGATTTGCTCTCGCAAACATCTTTATTGAACCACAAGCTTCTAACTTTTTCACACTATGTTTCAACAGGTGTCTTGGTGCTTGTCTTGAGCGTCCTAGACAAAACCGTGCATGTGACAAGTTGCTGTGGCAATTAGAAGGCCATTTCTCCTTTGTAGCTTAGTATTTACAAGCATCTCTGCAACTTTTTCTTGGCTTAAAGGACCGTTGAAGCTTTCAATGGTGGAGCATGCGTGGCAAAATGGGTATTTTGCAAACAATTCATTCTTATCCACACTTCCCACGTAATTGATTTTGATTCTGAGGTGGCTCAGAAGACTCCATTTTCAACAGGGGAGTATCGCACAATGTGTACATTAGCTTTCAATTTTGGAATGTGGGCTGGTCCTTTTCTACCATTCCTTGGGTCCCACTTTGATTGGAAAAGAATTTGTTGTCACGTTTCTAATTTTCGATGATATAATCAGAAATCCTATTTTGATGTATAAACAAGATTTTCTATTATAAGAGCAATCCAAGCATAAGACATTAGAAATAAGCTTTTCGTACGTTTGACATGATACAATTTGTTTAATAATAAATTATAGTTTGTCATTTTCTATAGATGTCATAAATAAAAGGTGATAATTGTTTTATTTTTGCAATTTATTAGTTGATTATATTTTTGAATTTATTTTCTGATATATTTAATCTAATAAAATAGAGTATGATTATCTACTTTCTAAAGTTTCTATCTTTATAGGTTAAGTCATATTCACGGTTCTATTTTTTAGATAGGATTGCGACTTCAATCTCTTTCTTGATTTAAATTACAAATTTCTCACTATTCAAATTGATTTTTTAGAATATGATCATTGCACATTGTCTTGAATGTCAAAGATCTTGAATTATGTGTAGGAATTGTATTAAAAGATATTCTTCTATTTTGTTTTTAATCATTAACTCATAAAAAAATTAACATTTAGTCATATCAATCTCAATCGTATCAAAATTTGCATTCTATATATTTATGCATTTTCAATCTTGTTTTATGGACTATTGGGCTTGACTCAATATCCCCTTTTATCTAAAAGGCCCCCAAAGATGTTTGTCAATACTACTAATTTTCCAAACACGTGCATTAATGTAACATGAGCAAGTTCTAAAAGCTCACATGAGAAAATGACTCAATTGCACTAATTAGACTAGGTCACATGTGTAGCTTAGTCTTAGGATTGTTGCATAAATATACATTTTTTTGATGGAAAATAAATCTTAGAGATCACATGTCATGGTCTTATGATCATTATTCTAGTACTAAATCTCATTTTCTAGTTTCATGTCATAGTGTATCCATTGGTAAAAGTGGTTAAATTTGATAGCACAACGCAAACTAAATAAGCATATTATCCCTTCTAAGTTATTTCACTTTCTCTGTCTCGATTACTTAGATATCTATTTATTTCAATCTAAACTCCTTTAAACTCAAGGGCTTATTTTTATTGGGGTTGCATTCTTAGATCTTTATTGTAAGGTGTGTTTATTTCTCATAACTTCTAGTTTATCTTTTAGGGTAGATTTTCCAGTATTTGTGTTTTTATCCTACAATTGTGTGCATTTATTACTTTTGTATCCATAGTGTTTACCTTTGAATTCCTAGTGTTCAATTAGACCTTATTATTGTCACTAAAACTACCTTTATTCTCTCTTCCTCTTGTACCAATCACATGTATTCTAATGAGGAAGAAGAATATTTTGATCATGTATTCTAATGAGGAAGAAGAATATTTGATCAATTAGCTAACATGGATGATGATATGCCAATTTAATTTCTATTGATGTTGTTGCTAAGGTTCTTCTTACTAAGAAACATGGTATGGTTACAATGAAATGATATGGGAAAAACATTGATGATACACAATATCCTAATATGGTGGACCATGTTTCCCCAACTCCTAGATTCATCCATAATTTTCCTATGAGATGTCAACATTTTTACTATCCATCTCCCAAGTCAATTGTATCCCTCCCATTTTTATTTCCAATAGTCACTCCTCTCACGAAATTCATGTTGTTCAACCCTTAAGGTAAGTTCAAGGTAATGAGGGTAGAAAATGGCTAAAAATAGGGGAAAAATCTTGAAAATTAGAGGTTTTTATTGAAGGAAACACAATCTACTGATACAAGGGGTGAATCAGTAGATCAAATCAATTTAAAACTCTTTATTTCAACACATATATGATCGGACATGAAACTTGAATCAAAGCAAATACTAACAATCGGGTAACAACATAAGCACACACATTTGCACACATGAGAACACTAGAATATATACATTACGCATCCACACAATAGAGGAATATATACAAGACATTGCATTAACACTCTTCCATATCGACTAGGGGACCACAAATAAATAGGACGGCATAAGGTGGACCTAAATTCAAATTTCATGAAATGTGTAATAGGTTGGTCCAAAATCAAATTTTGTTGCCGCTAAAAGAATTGATGATGTGTGTTATCACAGGAACCTTAACTAGGTCCTATCTTGACATTGCACACTATAATTGTGTTGGAAGACTTGCAACATGTGCATGAAGGTTGGATGGGTGTGTTGGTTGTTTCTATGTCATTGATGTCAACATGGTAATAACTACATGGTGTTGGCTATATGGAAGTTTGCTTGGTTTACCGGAAGTTGTTATTTTCCAATAATGTTCCTCTGTGATGGATCAGTATGTTGGTATTTGAGTCTATAACTCATCATAAGATTTGATGTGACTTTAATCTTCTAACCATATTTTATGGACTTATTCAAACTACTTTTTCTTGGATCTTGAGATGTTCTTTTGTCTATGAACTAGAAGTTATCTCTAACAGAGTTCAACTCTATATCCTACTATTATTTTGTGTGTGGTGTACTGTGTGGGAGACTCTGCATTTTACTAAGGTGAACATTCTTATACTGCAATTGAGCTGACAGTCTCTTTATTGATAGTATGATGGGAAATTAATGTGTTCTCATATTCGAAAGGTGTTTGCATTAGGATGATTTGTTGGTTTGAAGAATTGTGTTTCTTAGTCTTGGTCGACTCAGCGAATACAATATATTATGAAGACTAATAGCCAACTTGGCATAATGTGCTACACAGATAAAATGTTGAATCTTATATGGTGTCGACCTAATTGAAGAATAAGATATACTTGCATATATATATAAGATGAAAGATAGAAGAGATGAGCAATGCAATTTGAAGAGAGAATATAAGAAATACAAGAGATCAACAAGGAGAAGTGAATGTAACCAGAGGAGAAGATCAAAGCCTAAATGTTTTATCAGTTGAGATCAGTGCAATTTTGTTGAGCGACTACTGTGTGATGCAATACTTTATATTCTGAGCTTCAGTGGAACTCAGCCCTACACAGTGAAGGTGTATTCCATTAGTTCATTCTTTTGGTAGTGAGCCACTATCATTGTATCTTGGCAGTGATCCATATCTTTTGTACTCAGGTTGTTAGCCTTTTTAAGGACAGTGAGTCCAAGCAGTGAGCCCTGTAATATTTTGTATCTAGATATAATATATTGTGAGTTAACCCTCACCATGGTTTTTCCCTCATTGGGTTTTCCACATAAAAATCCTGGTGTTCATGTGTGTGATTGCATTGAGTTGCTTTTATGTTCTCTCTTGTTGATTCAGTTAAAATGGTAATGATGATTAAGTGGATTTTATTATCGGTCTGTGGAATACTGATTCACCCCCCCTCTTAGTATTCTAGATGTTCAACAATTGATATCAGAGCTTGGTTCCTTGGAAGAAGCCTAACAACTTAAGGAAGGTCCCAGAATTTGAATATAAAGATTTCTATCCCTCGGAAGTGGTCACTATTGAATTTTCAGAAGAAATGGAAGCCTTGAAGGACAAGTTGATAAAAGCAAATGAGTACATTGAAAAGCTACAAAGTATATGTATAAATGTAGGTGATCTATTGATTGAAGGAGAAGAAATTGTTACTAGCCTACAGGAATGATTGGATGAGAAGAAAAGAATTGAAGAATATCAAGAAATTGAAATTTAGAAGGTGATG
Source organism: Sequoia sempervirens (assembly GCA_007258455.2). Lineage (NCBI taxonomy): Eukaryota > Viridiplantae > Streptophyta > Pinopsida > Cupressales > Cupressaceae > Sequoia > Sequoia sempervirens. The sequence goes on from VDFB02000003.1 coordinate 331,006,295, forward strand.
GATGAATGCGCAAAGCTTGAATTAGAAGCAAAAATCTTGAGATCTAATATGGAAAAGGAAAAGAGTTTTGAAGACAAATTTAAGATAAGCTCGACAATGCTTGATAACTTGATTAATTCTCAAAGACTGGAAAAAGATAAGAGCGGTTTAGGGTTTGAAAAAGGTTAGAGTTCTAAAGCAAAGAAATTTATTGAAAAGAAGATGCAATACAAGGATAAAAGTCAAGGAGCGAAGAGGAAATTCTGAAAAAACTCTTGTAAAGTGGTATGATGCAAAAAAGTATTTATACTTCAATGGTGTTTATCATTTCTACAAGAGATTTGGTCATAAAGCAAAGGACTGTAAAAAGAATTTGAATGATTCTAAGAACAAAAAGAATGGATGTGAATATAAAAGGGAAAGTGGAAAGAAGAATGTTACCTGTTGTAAGTGCAAAAAATTGGATCATCCTAGTAAAAACAACAGAAGAAAGAAGAACTGCTATCCGGCAAAGAAGAATGATCAAACCTTTGATCTGAAAGTAACAAGGAAAGAAATGGAAAGAACTTGGAGAAAGGATTCATCAACTTTATCTGTGTTGACCTCGGGTATAGATACTCTCATCATTCTCTAAATGAAAGCAGCAGCTGAGGGAGAGCAATCATTAGAAAATCGAGTAAACCCCTTATTGGTACTTGTGTCATATCATGATAAAAGTATATTTAACAAGGTAACAAGTTTAAGGCATTTTTTGCATGTGTGAAGAATGAAGTCTGCAAAATTTGAAAGGATGAAGGCGTACACTATTTTCGAGGTAATCTACCTACAAATTGAAACATTTATTACAAAATCATTCAAAATGGAAGGAATAAGATCAAACAGCATTAAATGCATATGTATTTTCGAAGAAGCATGCAAAGGAAGTTTGAAAGGGAATTCAGAGTTTCAAAATTTGAAGAAAGCAATAGTCGAAATGAGCTCTGAAAATAAAACATCTATACATTTTCAGAGGTATTCTTGTTTGCACAATCTTTTACTTTTATTGATGGATAATTCAAAGATTGTGAATTGTGCGGATAAAGCTATATTGAAGAGATATATGAGGATTGTGTCAGAAGATTATGTTGGTGCATTCTCTTGCATCCCTCCGAGAGTGTTTCCTACAGAAGATAGCTATGCATTTGTTTTATGTAAGATTGAAGAAATGTCGTCAGTTCAGCTAAATATGTTTTGGGAAAATGAGTTGAAAGAGAATCATGATGCCTATAGAGTATTAGTTGAGAAGAAGTTGGATGTTTGGAGGAAATTTCCCTTGTTTGAATTTGAGAAGAAGTATATTCGAATAGTATTGAGCATAATTCATAATGAATCTTTGTGGATTGAAGAGGCACATCTGGTCACCAGAGAAGCAATTAGAGATGTAACTAGTCTATGATCCTCTGGACTGGTTCCTAAATTGAAGACTATGAATGAAAACTAAACGATTGAGATTACAAGTGTGAGTTCTAAAGAAAAGGAAATTGAATTGAGATTGATTGTTGATCCGGTATTGAGGTATGCTGCTATGGTTATTGCTCATAAAGTTTGTATTTTTGGAAATGACTACAGTTTCTACTACTGTGATGAATAGTGTTGTTGAAATGATATTAAGAGCTATGGAATATGACTTGTGTGAGCTACTTCACATACATCTTTTGAAGAATTTAAAGGTGATCAAGAAGAATGAGAAGAATACTTTTTGGTATGGCAATTTGGTAGTTTGTCTACTCTTTTACTTTTTGAAAGAGTTACCAGTAATAAGAAGGTTAGAATGGTCAAATATAGAGCCTATTGCATATCAAATCAAGAATTTCATGATAAATCTTGGTAGTTTGGATGCACAAGAATTTTCCCTTGCTGCATTCTTTGGAACATTTCAGATGAGGATGAACAAAATTTCTAGGTTTCTAGTAAGTGTTGTGGATAGATACTCCGAAAGCATAAATTTTCTTGTGTATACATATTTATGTCACATGGAAGCAGTTGAATCAAGGTTGGTTTGGATATTTGAATTGGATTATGAAGTGTCAGAGGCTGAAATTGATAACTATGCTAAAATTCTCTTGGAAAGTCCTAAGCATCTTGACGATGAAAGTTTCTCTGGTAGCAAGACCAAAATAGGGAAGAAAAGGAAAAGTGTGGTAAAGATAACATATGAGAGTAAGCTTGAGTGTGAGAATGAAAGGATGAATATTCAGAGAGCTTTGGAAGACTTGCAAAAGGTTATACCTGATGATAATTTTGATTCATCTATTTCTGTTGTGGAGAATCTTCATGGCATGATTAATTCTTTGAAGGATTACATCTCCAGACTTAAAGACTTTGTTGGAACTAGGAATGAAGAAGAATTGAGTGATATCAAAGGAAAATGTGTGAATGCATACAATCAAGTAATGAAGGAATTGGAAAATGTACAAGGTTGTGAAGAAGAGGCACATGAACTACTTTATTTTTGTCTAGATTGGTCTAGCAATACATTAGATATGAGAAATGAAATAAGGTTGAGTGAGTCTCGGTTGAGCACTCAGGAAGATACATACAATTTAGTAGAAGATAAAGATAATAAGAGGTGGTCCTACATTGTACAATTTCAAGACAATTTTTTCTCTCTACAGGATCGAAGAACATATGTTATCAGAAAGTTTGTGGCACTCAGAGACATGATTAAATTTAGACATACTTTTGTTTCTAGTGCTCTTGGTTGTATTGGTAAATATCATAAATCAAAATTAGTCCCAATACTTTAACAGATGGTATAGAGTCTCTAACTAAACTTGAGTTATTTTACAAGACTCTTGTAAGTGAAAAAGGTTCATGGGAAGAAGATAAAGCATCATGGAAGGCTATTTTGGAGAGTCTCAGAGGTTCCTCTTTAGGTTAAATACGAGTTCATATCTTTTTGGTTACTTTTTTTTATATACATTTTTATACTGGACCCCTTCCTTTGTCATTGATGTCAAAGGGGGAGAGGAAAAGAGATAAAGAGATGGAGATTCAGTAAGGAAAGCTTTTTGTGAAGATCAATTTTGATAGGGGGAGTAAGTCAGAACATTCAGTTGCGGTATACTTGAAAAAAAAATTGTCATGCATGTTGCCATCAATGCCAAAGGGGGGAATTTTTGGAAGACTTGCAACATGTGCACGAAGGTTGGATGGTTGTGCTAGTTGTTTCTATTTTGTCATTGATGTCAACATGGTAATAACTACATGGTGTTGACTATATAGAAGTTTTCTTGGTTTACCGGAAGTTGTTCTATGTCGATAATGCTCCTCTATGATGGACCAATATGTTGGTATTTGAGTTTGGAACTCATCACAAGATCTACTGTGACTCTAATCTTCTAACCATGTTTTATTGACTTATTTAGACTATTTTTTCTTCGATCTTGAGACATTCTTTTGTCTATGAACTAGAATTTATCTCTAGCAGAGTTCAACTCTTAATCCTACTATTGTTTTGTGTGTGGTGTACTGTGTGGGAGACTCTGCATTTTACTAAGGTGAACATTCTTATACCGTAGTTGAGCTGATAGTCTCTTTACTGGTAGTATGATGGGAAATTAATGTGTTCTCAGATCCGAAAGGTGTTTACATTAAGGATTATTTATTGGTTTGAAGAATTGTGTGTCTTAGTCTTGGCTAACTCAGCGAATGCAATATATTATGAAGACTAATAGCTGACTTGGCATAATGCGCTACACAGATAAAATTTTGAATCTTATATGGTGCTGACCTAATTGAAGAATAAGATATACTTGCATATATATATATATATATATATATATATATATATATATATAAGATGAAAGATAGAAGAGATGAGCAATGCAATTTGAAGAGAGAGTGAATAAGAAATACAAGAGAGCGAGAAGAAGTGAATGTGACCAGAGGAGAAGATCAAAGCCTAAATGTTTTATCAGTTGAGATTAGTGCAGTTTTGTTGAGCAACTACTATGTGATGTAGTACTTTATATTTTGAGCTTCAGTGGAACTAAATCCTACACAGTGAAGGTGTATTCCATCAGTTCATTCTTTTGGCAGTGAGCCACTATCATTGTATCTTGGCAGTGAGCCTTATCTTTTGTACTTAGGATGTGAGCCTTTTTAAGGATAGTGAGTCCTAGTGAGCCCCGTAATATTTTGTATCCGGATATAATATATTGTGATGTAACCCTAGTCATGGTTATTCCCTCATTGGGTTTTCCACATAAAAAAATATGGTGTTCATGTGTTTGATTGCGTTGACTTGTTTTTATGTTCTCTCTTGTTGATTCAGCTAAAATGGTAATGATGGTTAAGTGGATTTTATTATTGGTTCGTGGAATACTAATTCACCCCCCTCTCAGTATTTTGGATGTTCAACGAATTGAATACTACACGCTACTAGTTGTTATTGCACAGGTAGATCAAACACCAACTCGTTGACAAACAGGCACAAAGAACCTTTTATCACTTCAATCTTTTTGCATGTTGAACATATCCTCTAGAAACTCAAGAATAAGATAGAACATGTGTAGACATACTGTTCTCTCAAATTGTAGAGCCTACAACACCTTCAGAAAGGAGACCTAAGAAACATTGAACCAACATTGAATTGAAACATTCTAGTACAACAATCCAAATTACTTCTATCATGGTGATTAAATGAATGAATGATATTGCAAGCATATACATAACTTTTGATATACAACATGCTTCTAAGCCAAAAACACTCCAATCTAGCTAGTAACATATATTTCAGCAACTCAAATGATATAGCAATACAATTACCAACACAAAAAGGTGTAGAAGTTGAGAAAGCCAACTTCACAGACCTCGAAGATCACCTGCATGCAAATAACCTGTCACAGAAAGAAGAGATGGAGACAAACAAGCAAGGGTGCTCTGAAAGGTGAAAAATGTATTCATCTGAGAGAGAGATAAATTACAATGATGAATCCTTATAAAAGGATATTGTACAACCCTAAAAGAAACCCTAATAGGTAGACATTTAATAATTAATATAATTATTAAATGTCACAAAATGCAAACTAAAGTGAAATCTTAAGAGAGGAATAAAGGTAATTTAATCAACATGATTAAATTAAAACCTTTACTCTAACACCCCCCCTTAAGATGAGCAAAAGTGCAGTTACAAACATGTGCAAGAAAGCAAAGGTAACTACAATGCAAGAAAGTAAACTTGGGTCCCGGCAACAAGGCCTGATTAGGTACCCAATTACAACCAAATCTCTGTAAAGTGGAGAAATAGAGAAAACCTCATGGGAAAAACTCTACTCCAAAAAGAGATGAAAGAAATAAATGCACTAATAATAGAAGGATAGGAGGTGGATAACATAAGACCCCCCCATAGACAACTTCTATCATATAAGTACATGTACAATGGTCTCCATAGGAGGAAAAGAAAGAGACTAGAAGGCCCCCCCACAATGAAGAAACTCTTGTCGCACATATGGATGCCTGAGGTAGAATCCAGAAAGAGATCCTGAAGCGGCATATAATATTCCTCCCCTTGGGAAGAAATGGATCCAAAGGACGAAGATGAAGAAACCCTGTGAAGAGAGAAGAATCAATCTGTCTCAAGATGTGTGCCATAATAGGATGCTGAAGAATCTCTCTGTTTGAACTAAAACAAAAGATGTCAAATCCAAACTGAACTGAAGACTCAAAAACTACAACCTCTGAATGCACAGATGATGGTGGGCTAACAGCTGGAATATGGCTGTCAACAAAGAGGAGCTGAAAATCCTCAAAGTAATCCTCCAGATCTGCAATATAGGACTCTACAAACAAAGACGAAATGCTTGCAAGATAAGAATCCCAAGTAGCCATGTCTGAAAGATGTATGATGTCCTGCTTAGCTGAATCAATAGGAGCCAAAGAAGAGGCAATATCAAACTGATCAGAAACAACAGGAGATGCTGATGCATGTATAATCTCAGTCTGAAGAGTAGGAACTATGAGACAATCCTCTGATTCATTAGAATATGTAAGGGTGTCTAAATACTGAAGTTCCTTTAAAGTATCATGATCAAAAGGTGTGTTCTCTCTCCAACCAATGGGTACAAGACAATCTGAAGCAGGATCCTCTGGGAATGGAGAAAGACTGGGGTCTCCATAGATCTCCCAAAGACGTGTCCAAAGTGAGTGGGGACAATCAATGCCCGATATAGCCCACACAGTGTCAGAAACAACACTAGACAAAATAACTCCTACTATGTGATTTCTAATGATATCCCAAGCTAGTTTTCCCTCTGAAGTTGCTGGTTCAGGTATGAGATCATACAAATAAGGCAACAAATTTAGCCACCTACAATGTGTAAGTATACCCTTTGCCCATGACTCATAATTACCCCATTCCAGAAATACAACTGAAGGGTGAGTAGAAAAACCCATGATAACTCTTCAAATTTAAAACAATCTGAGACTAACTGACCTCAATACTGATAAATCAGATCAAATAAAGCCATCCCATGCAAACAAATCATTTCCAAGTGCTAAAATGTCCAAGTAATTGACAGATGTGTGAAAACACAAAATACTGAATAAAAAGTACCTGGTTTAGATTCTAGAAAAATAAATGACTGATCTGGAAAGAGCACAGAAACCCCTTTCCAACGCCTCTTTTTTTGCGAAAAACGGAGTCCGTATGCAAAAGATATGGCTCTGGGAGTGCAAAAAGTTTGTTCTGACTTTGACTGAGAAAAACAGCATCAAAACGGAAAAAACTAAAAATCAGACCTGCACCATCAGATTGGCGCTGGAATCAGCTTTCCAACGGTATCTCGTTTGAAAAAAACAGAGATCGTACGCCCATTTTACACCCGATTTACTGAAAGAGCTCGAAAAAGCACAATAAGGTCCTTTAGAAGCCCTGGGGGCTAAAAAACCTGGCCCCTGGTCCGCTGGGCGACTAGGGGCTGGGCGCGGGTGGCGCGCTGGCGGAGGTGGTGCGCTGGAGGCGCAGTGGGCGGAGCCCCCGGTCACTGACATGACCAGGGTGGGGGCTCAAAAAACCGGTGAGGCTCTGGGCTGAGCGGCCGATCGCAGATAGAACCTTGGGCTCTGCGAAATACGCCCGCGGGGGCTGAGCTGTCGGTGGCGGCGGTAAGAGAAACGTCGGTGGCGGGTGAGGCTAGGGTGGCCCGGCGTTGGTGAGGGGCGGAGGCCGCCACCCAAACTGGCGGCAGAATCTTTTTGCACGGGAGGCGCCCGAAAATTTTACCTTTCTAATTTTTTTTTAATATTTTTTTGTGTTTTCAACCTCAGAAAACGTGCCCTGGGGGCCGTACGGCCCTGGGCAAAAAAATTTTTTTGCCTCCCAGATCAACTATGCCCAAATAGGTCGTGCCATATATGAAAATATGGGTTTTTGGCCGCTCTGAATCCAACCGTGAGGTCCGTTTGGGCCCAAAATGCACCCAAAAAATGGAGTTACCCAGATCCTCAAAAAATGCCAGATCTGAAAGCTGCGCTTGTAAAAAATGCTAAAAAGAAACAAAAAAAATCGTTGGGCAAGGAAACCAGATCTGAAAACTGCACCAAGACCTCTCAAATTAGCTGAAGAATCCCAAATTTCTTCTGTCAAACCCTTGTAACTCCAAATTCTTCAGAAGTCGAACAGGAAGCAGCAGGTTTGGAGCTCTGATACCATGTAGAAGTTGAAAAAGCCAACTTCACAGACCCCGAAGATCACCTGCATGCAAATAACCTGTCACAGAAAGAAGAGATGGAGACAAACAAGCAAGGGTGCTCTGAAAGCTGAAAAATGTATTCATCCGAGAGAGATAAATTACAATGATGAATCCTTATAAAAGGATATTGTGCAACCCTAAAAGAAACCCTAATAGGTAGACATTTAATAATTAATATAATTATTAAATGTCACAAAATGCAAACTAAAGTGAAATCTTAAGAGAGGAATAAAGGTAATTTAATCAACATGATTAAATTAAAACCTTTACTCTAACAAAAGGTATCACATTAAATTCCTGAAAGATAGTGCCACCTCAAACCATATAGTCTTTGACATAAATGACAACATTTGTTCAACATTTATAATTAGAGTAAAGATGTGAAGCACTTCTAGATAGAATAATAACATGGTGTGTGAACATGAAATGTGAAAATTTATTTCTAGTTTATAAATATACAATTTACTATAATACCCAAATGATAAGAGTTGGTTAAGTAAAAGATGTACAAAAGTGACATTTAAAATAATTTTTATGTTAAAGGTCAAAACATGCATGTGTACATGGGTGATGTAAAAAGTAGTAAATAAAATTATTTTACAGAAATTTCTTGTAGATGGATGCATAAGACGATGAAGTTTGGATTGAATATATTTTTAGATTTTTAATTAATTATTTAGTGGGACTAAGATATATATCTAAAATCCCTCATGTATGACTCACATAATTTGACATAAAATAATTTTAACGTGATTTTTTTAGTACATAGATAATGTTATCTAGATTAACCATAAATATTTTTTTAAATTAAGAAAAACATTTTTTAAAAAGTAATATATATGTCATTTCAAGTTTATAATACTATGTGTTTAAAAATTACATATTTGAAAATTAGACATTCTCATTTATAATGAGCATTAATTGTACAAAAAAATTGAAAATAAATTCATTAACCATATTATCAAAAATATTTTTTATTAATGGATGCTACCATAACATTGTACTTGCAAGTTCAAGACTTAGGGTCAAAAATTCAAGCCTAAATCAATACAAAATAAAGGCATTTTTAATTGAAATATAATATGTATTTGTAAAAAAAGGTATTTATTATTTTTACATTAGATACACATGTATATAATGAAATGGATATCCATTATTAACAAGTGTTCATTGCTAATATAGTCATTGCGCATGCCTATACTTAAGATAGTATAATATAGGTAAACTATTATACTATATTTTCTTCTAATCTCTTGGAGATCTTAAAATTTTAAGTGGATTATTCTATTTTTAAAAATATTTTTTCTTGAGCACCATTAGTAGAAAGAATGTCAAAGAATATGAGGATTTTTTTTTAAAATGAATTAATTATAAACACCATTTTTTTAAAGAATCAAGAGCAAACACCATATTTGAAAGGAATCAAGAATAAGAACCATTTCAAAAGGGGTCTTCAAGCATACTCACCATTTTTAAAGGATTTCATGTATCATTTTCAAAAGGAGCTTTCAACCACTATTTTGAAAGGATTTTCAACAAAGGATCTAGATTAATTTATATTATAGATAGATCAATGAGTTGATCTACTTTAGAGATGAGCTTGGTCATTCAATTATTGAGTTTTATGAAGATAATATGATAATAATGGGATCAAATAGATGAAAATAAAAAGGAAGGTCTTAGAACCTAAAGAAATGAGAGCACATTGAGAGTGTTAGGAAAATTATACAAGTTGTTCAAACACTTCCTACATAACCTCATGAGATAAAAGAATGCATGCAATCTTACAAAATAACCATGATGCAAAGATTAAAGATATGTTACAATATTGCACAAGATATACCTTGGGAAAACTCTCAAGAGAGAAAATTTCAACCTGCAAATGCATCCACACTCAATGCATCATTTATTAATGAAAACATTACTTGATACACTTATAAAGTCTCTATAAATACTTTTGAAACATCAAAATCCTCCAATGCATCCTCCATGTGTCCAAGTAGGTAGCAACACATCCCATGACATGTTTTACATATGCACTCAACAAAAGAGATCAATACAATGACAACCAAGCCAAACAACCAACCAACTAGCCTCATTTATTAAATATGTGTAATTTTATAGAATCAATCTCACACAAAACAACCAAGTGATAAAGTAAAACCATATGCCTCAAAACCATGATTACATAAAATATTGACCTAAACACATAAAATATCTAGCAAATACCACATACAACTTTATAAGTGGACCCAAATAAATATTTAAAGTGGCTAAGCACACCTCTTAGAGATGTACCATAAATAAATATGTATTTTACATAATTAAATAATTCATTCTTGTGCAAGGTATATAACACCTTATTCCTAATAGAGAGGAGGTAAAATGACAAAGTAATAGGAGAGAGAGGATTTGAAAAATGAATAATTTTAAAGTGTCTAATTTGGTGATTGTGGAAGAGAAAAATATTAAAGATAATATCGAATTCTCTTGAACATGGATGTGGTGAATATAGAAAAGACAACATTTGTAGAATGGTAAATGTGGAAGAGGAGAATATGAAAATGTTAGTTATGAAAATGAGTCAAGATAAATCTTCAAATGCACTCAATGAGGGAATTATTATTAGAATAATAATGAAATGCAAGAAAAATTCCATAGAATGAATGTACATGATGAAAATCCAAAAACTATCATAAAATGAATCAAGAATGCATAAATAAATTCCTAGTATATGAAGAAAAAAGAGGAATAAGGAAGGTGAGAGTGAACCAATGACTAACCCTCTAAGAAGTGCAACACATGTAGAATGCTTGGGAAAAGTATGAGGACATGTGTCATGTTCCTATGAGGTGAACCAAAAAAAAATAAGTGAGATTAAGGTAGTGTGAATAGGTCTACTACGTACTAGATAAATGTAAATTGGATAGGTAATTCATATTTTCACACTAACACCCTCCTTAAGTGATACTTAGGGAGGAAGATAACCACTATAAAATGAGTCTGATAATAAGTCCTGATGAGGTACTCATGTACAAATAAAAGTCTCACAAACAGAGTATAGGAGAAAACTTAGTGGGAAAAGCTTCTCTCCAAAAGGGAGAAATAAATACAAATGAAGGAGGAATCAAGACCCCCAAGGACAACTTCCTTCACCTCAACCATATGTTGCAACTCAAGATAGTGAGGTGATTCTAAAGGTTTAGTAAAGATGTCAACAAGTTGCTCTTGAGTAGATAAATAATCTAAGGATAAAATAACATCATGGATAAGTTATTGAATGGAATGTATGTGTATCTTGATGTTCTTCATCCTTTGATGCCCCATTAGGCTGCATGAAATGTCAATGTCACTTTGGTTATCACATCAAATAATAGTAGGATGATCAAGTGGTAGACCAAACTTTGTTATAAGCTATCAAAGCCATAAAATCTTATGGCTAGAAAGTACTTCACTTTGATACTTAGTCTTAGTGGATGTCAATGCAATAAAATGTTGCTTCTTGCAAGATCATATGACTGAACTAGAACCAAGGCAAAAAATAAAATTGAAAGTGGACTTATGTGAGTCAACATCACCTACTCAATTTGTATTGGTGAAGTGTACTATTTGTGAAGCACCTAATGTTTATTGAAATCCAAAATGTTTAGTACCAAAATTATACCTCAAAACATGCTTGGATACCTTCCAATGAATTTGATGAGGATCATGGGAAATTGGGAGATAAATCCAACAATGAAGGAGAAATCGGGATGAGTGTGTGTCAAATACAAAAATATTGATAAGTAGGAGGTATTTTCCACGTGTCAAAATTGTGATATTGCTATCAAGATTCAACCGTGTAGTTTTACGATTCAAACTCATTGACCCATGTTTAATGAGTAGTGGTTCACAGGAACCCATCTCTCATGGTAATGAATGGTCCACTAACTATCTATAGAAAGTAGCATCAACACTAGGTGTGGTGCAAATGGGAGTGAAAGTCACACAAAACTAAAATAGTGTAAAAGAAAGCTTAAATCAACCATGATAAATCAATGAAGAAATTCAATGGTATACTTCTAATAGTATATCCCCTCAATAGGTCATAGAGCCTAAAGACTAAGAAAATAATGTAGAAGCTTGAGATTGGTCATGTTAAAGTGAATATCCTAAAGTATACATAAGGAGCTACTAATGAGAATCAAATCATCCGCATATAACAATACTATCAAAAACTCATCTCCATGTATTTGAATAAACACTATGTGATCTAAATAGCAAAATATGAAACCAAATGCAAGCAAGAAACTATCAATATTCTCATACAAATCCTAAGGGAATTTCTTGAGACCATATAATAAACATCAAAGCCTATAAATAAGTGAAGAATATCATATGAATTTGGAAGGATACTCCATGTAGATCTCCTCATGAAGATCGATATATAAGAAAGAACTCTTCACACCCATTTGGAAAATTATCCATCTTTGATATGCAACAAAAGAAAGTGTGAGTCAAACAAAATCCATCTTAGTTATGGGAAAAAAATTCTTGGAGTAATAAATATCCTCAAATTATGAAAAATTCCTAGCTACAACGTATGTGCATGGAAATATGGGACCAAAAGGGAGCCTTAAGTAACCAATTTTTTTTCTAAATCAATAAAAATTGATCTTGGATGAGAAATTGAAGATAGTTATAATAAAATTTTGAAAATGTAATAAGAACAAGATTATTAGCACGCTTTGAATCTACTTTCTATTATCAATTAGATTTTCACCCTACTAAATACAAGATTCAACAATCTAATGACACATGGAAACCTTCTTCAGATGTGGGTGATTTGAACGAAGGAGTCTCCAGAGTGAGTCGGTTCTCTGAATGACGAATACTATTCTAAGTAGTTTCTGGAAAAGGGGATAGAAGGATAGCTTGTAAATAAGATCTAACACTAACTGATGATTAACTGTTATGAAAAATCCAGATTTTACCACTCACAACAATTCCTCTATTATAATAGCTCTCACAATCTCATTGGTACATGGTTCCATCTGTAATTTGCATGAAGATTTGAAGGCATTGAATACATCACACAACCTAAAAACATGAAAATCTGTGCAAAGACTCATAAAAGAAGGACATATAAGGCTTCAAACTTGAAAACACAAAGACATCAAACTGCTATTACAAGATTAAGACTAGAAATGAGAAGAACTCTGCTGCTTTATTGAAACTGAAAGAGTGTATCTGTCTGAATTGAGTACAACTGAGTTTACAAGCTCAAAATGCTAAGAGAAAGAAACTGAAATCTGAATTGAGAAGAAAGAAGAAAACTAAGCTTCTTCAAAATATAACTCCTAGAAACCCTAATCCGAGCTCACAAGGAAAGCTCAAGGAAAAAGTCTCAAGCTGTCTCAAAAGTCTGCATAAAAGCAGAAAAAACTCTCTTTTCCATGTTCATACTGAAAAGCCTCTAAAAATAGGCTAAATCTACTTTAAAAACAAATAAAGCACCTTATCTCTCCATGAGGAAACTCAAATCCAACCCAAGGCAAAAAATAAAACAATATGCTAAAAATAGCAAAAGATAAAAACAATTTGCTTTATCTTTGCTTTACATGATTGCAGATTTTACAATTTGGCCTATTTTTGCAATTAAAGATTGCTAAATCTTTTGCAAAAAACAACCACCTTATTTCTCCATTACAATCTTGATTTTTCTTTTTTAAAAAATCATAAAAATAATATGCCCTTCTATTACACATTCAATTGTTTTTCTTTAAAAAGCAATTAAAAAAAATAAAATACCTAAAACCCTAATTCATAACAAAGCCTTCAAATTTAATTTTAATTGATCCCCCTCTAAATCAATCAAAATCTAAGGTCTCCACTATCATCCATGTTACTAAGGCATAGGCATTTGATAGAAAATTTAAATCCTTAAAGTCTTCTAGGATTTTGAAAACACATTTAAATGTCTATCCTTAAACCTAGGCATTAATACCAAATGACATTCTAACATGGTCAACCTAAGATATGAAGAATTCGGCCACTCAAGGTATCATTTTAAGCTTCAATTTTTTTGATATTTTGCAAGAATTCCTAAGTTCAAATTCTCCACCACTGTATTGTCAAACAAAATCATCAAAGATACCCATAATATTCAACCTAACTAGAATTAGGGCAAGGGACAAAACAAGTCAAACCCTAAAATCATTTCATTTTGCAATCATCACTTTGGAAAAAGTTGCTCTACTTGAGAAAACGCGCTGCCATGGGAGAGGATAGGGTTTTAGTTCTAAGCCTCTATTCGAGCTTTGCTTCTCTTCACATCTGATCATGCTAGGTCTCCAAGCGATGGTAGACTTACTTTTTTCCTTCTCCTTTGTTTCTTGGCTCATTTGATGATAACATGGCCTCACAGGCTGCAACTCATGAGATAAAAATTTGATGATTTCTTTACTTTTGTGCTTGTTGTTTACTAGTTTTATATTGATCTTCAATGTGGGAGATCGACCCCCATGTTTGAGAGCCCCTGAGAGCCTGGCCGTGGCCATTCTAGTTCTCCATAGCACGCACGGTAAGCATGTTTACTAACTATGAGCTTTTGAAACACTTTGAGTTCAACCCATTATGATGTTTTACTTCTTTTGCACTTTTCCAAAATTCCATATGGGTATGTGATAATTTGAAGAAAATACACTTCTTTGTATCACTGCATTCAAATGCAACTATGGCAAGTTGCGTGCTTTGAATTCTTCTATTGAATTTTCAGTATTTGTAAAAAAAAGTTGCAATTTATACACTCTAAGCTCGAGTTTTGATGAAAACTCAGAATGAGTTTTATCCTTCTATGTATTAGTAAAGATTTCATGAGCCAAGAACTCCTATAGTCCACAACCATTGCATATTAATCTGGGCATTTTAAAGCTTTTATGTGCTTGACCCAAGAGAAAATAGTGCATATTCAACATTTTGAAACAAACCCTCATGTGGGCGTTCGCTACTTTGAAGAAATACTGTGCATTTTGTTGTTCCTGTAGAAACACGATGTAGGTATATGAGAATTTTTCATTTTAGTTCAAACCCTCTCATGGGTATTCTGTAAATTTCATTAAATTTGTGTGTCTTGATATTCATGTAAAACTGGCTCGACCCATGAAGATTTTTTTCTTCTTTTGCACTTTCAGTTGCAAAACTTAGACATGGCATTCATTATTTTGCAGAAATCTCACCTCCTTTGTCATCTTCTCCTCTGAAGCTCAACCCACCGTGGTTTTCCATAGTTTTTGTTGTTTCATAAAAATCTTGACATGGGTGTCACTGAAATTGTAAAATCTGTTTTTAAATCAAAACCCCAATATGGGTGTATGAAGAATAAACAAAAAATCTGTATATCTTGACAGTTATGTGAAATTTGGGCTCGACCCATGAAGATTTACTCATGCTGTATTTTTGTATCTGTTTAAACTCCACCATATGAGTTCACTTGTGATATGAAGAAGTCTGTATATTTTGATAACTATGAAAATTTTGGGCTCCTTTTGGCATTCAAATTCTTCAATTTTCAGTATATAGGTATTTTTAATTTGTAAAGAAAATGTGCTTCTGAATGTATCTGCAGCTATATTCCAAATCATCTTCTTTCTATAGAAAAATCCCATGTGTTTCTTTTTCATTACTATTGAAAACCCTCATTCGAGTATAAGAGATTTTGGAAATGTATCCTTGTTTTATTTTCAATTGCCATTATATTGCTGCTCTCTTTACACATAGAAATCCTTCAATTTAAATTTGAACATTATTCTTTTGCTCTAATTTCTCATTCAGTCACAATCTTCAGGAATAAACCGTAAATCCCCACTCCAACATTTTCTGCAACCTCTGCTTATCCTGGAAATAACTTTATGTATTTAAATCTTTGTCAAACCTGTGCACATTTCTTGACTGATACTTGAAACTCCTTGAAGATATAGTTTGGAAACATGACATAACAATTCCCTCAAGCAATGTATCTTGATTGTTTACTTTCAAATAATAGTAATACATTAGCTCTGTTTAAAGCAATCATTTGCACTTTCTTTAATCAAATACACCAGTTACTGTATTGATGGTCGTCATCCACTATTCTGATAGAAATCTAAAGCTCTCTTCACTCGTCTTTATTATGTAAAACTGTTTCATGCACAAATACCTTCCTTGAATGAAGATCTGAAACAACGCACTTTGTTAAAGCATTATGTATGCCTGTTCACTATCCTTGATTGAGAGAAAGAACACTGTTGAACTGAACCTTGCATGACATTATGAACATGATGAACAAATCATATTGTGGCAAAACAACAAAAACCATACCGCAATGCTTGAGACGAATGTACTCAGTTAAATGATTGAGTGGATTAAACTCACTATTCACCTGTAGCTTTCAGAAAGCATTTACATGATTGTTATGAATGCACAGTTGGTTTAATAGCTTGATGGATTAACTCTGCTTTACTCCTTCAGTTATATCATTTCTTTTCTTGATGAATATGATGATGCAATCTTTTTCTCAGCCCGCTTGTAATGAATAAGGGGCAGCATGCCGAGCTCTACCCTTGTGGGAGCCTGTTTTCCTCCACATGCTTAGTCTTCAAATGATAATCAACTTCATGATTTTCCCTATACCTGCACAAAGAAGCAAACAATGTTAGCATAAAAAACAATATATCATGATGATGTTGATGCTTCTCCTTTTCAGCCTATGTTTCTGCACTTCACTTGATTGTTCCAGTGTATGATTAGTAGCAAATTGCATTATTGTTGATGGTTCATATAGGTATCTTCATAGTCAGAGCCTCTAACATCCCTCTCTTCCTTCCTACAAGTCAATGGAGCTCGAGAAGACAAATGGTGCACCACTTCAGCGTCAACCATCGATCCATCAGGAAATGATGATTATGTTGTTACTTATGTGATTTCTTCTTTTAATGCATCTTCCATAATGTAGTGTGATACTAGTGATGCATTGTAACAGTCCCATCCACGGCTTGTGTGGATACTTGATTTCAATCTCATGCTTTTCATTTTGAAAAGAAAATGCATCTCAATGCAATGTTGTATTATCATTTGAATTCTCACAATCAAATGAAATTTTGTAAATATGAATTACTTCATGAAATAAATGAAAGCATTTGAAATGCTTTGTTATTGTATTCTCAATTATGTACTTCATTTAATTGTGTAACACTGAAACAAAATCTCTCGAAACTCTGTTTCCTCTTTTCAAAGCATAACTGTCACTTGATGAATAATGAACAAAGTGCAAACAACAATTAAGCATAATGCAAAAATAACTATATTTTCACTTTAAGATATAACAATATTCAGCCAGCTCCACCAATTGAGTTGTAGCAAAAAATTGGTAACACTTTCTAAACTACTATATTTTTTAAATGGTGAAGATTAAAGGGTTCAAATAGGTGGATCACCTAGAGTGCTCCTACTTTTGTCAAAAATATAATATAGCCTCTAGTGCACTCTCCCTAAAAAGTTAATATTTTTTTGAGTATTTCAAAAAAAATCTTTGTAAAAAATTAGCTAACACCATGTAGTTTATGTCTTATTTTTATTTTATTTTTTAATGAATATATGATTTTTCACTATTTCAAAGTGGATACATCTTGAAAAATGAAAATTTGAGTGTGCCCCCATCATTTTTTGGGAAATTAATTAAAAAATATTTTTTTGTGTATAGAATAGAGTCTAGAATGTAAAAAAATGTAGTTTGTTTTAAATTTGGACATGAATAGATAAAAAATGAAACAAAAAATACTATATATAGATTTTGAAAAAAAAGAAACTAGCAAAATAAATTAAGGATCAAAACCTTAACATATTCAAAATGTAGAAAAATACATGGTTAAAAATGCAATAGATCTTGATGTTACTATGGTGCTTTTTAGCTCAATATTAGAAGATGTGCAAACCTAATAGAGAGCATGCTCAAGGTCTATTAATTTCTTTATAATTTATAGAAAATGTGACTTTGGGCATTGACATGTAATTTCAACCCTTTGGGTTGGATGCTCATGAAAAATCCAACCCTAAGGGTTGGCAATATCCAATGTAGACAGAAGAACAATCGTGTTATAGTGTGCTCATATTATAATGTGCTAACATTTCTAGATAAGAAAATTTTCAAAAATGGTAAAAAAAAATGTGGATCATATGATTTTTGACCCACATGCATTGTTTAACCCTACATCCACCCACATGCTTTGTTTAACCCTAAGGTTTGGCAATATCCAATGTAGACAGAAGAACAATCGTGTTATAGTGTGCTCATATTATAATGTGTTAACATTTCTAGATAAGAAAAATTTCAAAAATGGTAAAAAAACATGTGGATCATATGATTTTTGACCCACATGCTTTGTTTAACCCTACATATTGTGTGTTCTCTAATATAGATGTTAGGATATGTGACATTAAAATTTCTATCATGTCATTTCATGTGTCTCCACATTCCTTGGAAAGTGTTCTCGAGGACTTGAGAGACTAAATATTTATTATTTAATTACCTATGACATACATTTTGGGAGTGGGGTCAACTTGACTTTCATTTGGTTGCATGTTGGCATTTATCATTTGCATGTCATCCAAAGTTGGGTGCCCAAGTTTTCATGTAATTGCATGTGTTGTTTGTATAGCCTTCAAAGCCATCAAAGAGTAATGGAGCACCCAAGAGTGAGCATTTTCATTGCCTATGGGTTAGGTTCCCATGTGAGGGAAATGCCAATATTAATTTTTTTTTTATTATATTTATGGGTTGTCCACTAAGGGAGGTGTGGGTTTTTCCAAGCTGTCTAGTCTTAGATTGTTGTTTTGTGATACCATAGTGGTTTTCCCTCTCATAAATCTCCATATATTGGAACCTTGAGATAGTAGTTTCATATATTGAGTTGTAGGTATCCAGGTGCTACCAGATTGCTTAGAGAATATCAGTGAAAAGCATTATTGTATAAGTCTCTTTGAAGATTAATAATATCCTTTCCCTCTTTCTTATGTGGATATTTTCCTTGAAAGGTTTTCTCCATGTATATTTGGTGTTATATGTGGTAGTATTGATTTTATACTTTTATGTTGAATGTGCCATCACATAAAATATATAATTGGATTATCTTTAATTCATAATTTCATATTTGTATCACTTTGTTTAAGTTAATACTGTTGTATTTCTACCTTGATTTCCAACAAATTTGGTATCAAATTTAATGTCTATGTTGAGAGAGGGATGCCTTTCTCTTAAAGAGTTGAAGGATTTTTTGTTATAGTGGGAGCTTTTATATTGTGGGTTTTGCAGATTTGTGAAGAAGATTATATTCCATAGCTTCTACCTTTTTTTTAGACATTGAGAAGTTCAATGGATTTGGGTACAAGATGTGGAATTTGAATATGGAAGATCTCCTAGAAGAAAGAGATCAGTGGTTGATAGATTCAAATTAAAAGAAGCCATCTATAACTTTTTATGAAGATTGGTTAAAGCTTGACAAGAAGACATGGTCTTGCAGATTATGTCCTCTTGAATTTTTTTGAGGAAGCTACTACATACAAGTTGTGAAAGAGGATATGTGATATTTATCAAACTAAAAGTCTAACTAATAAGTTGTATCTCAAAAGGTGTATGTATTCTTTGAAAATGAAGGATTTTGATTATGTTGCAAAATATTTAAATTATTTTAATATGTCAGCTTGCACATGTAGATGTTAAGTTAGAAGAGGAAGATAAATACATTTTGTTACTTTTTTGTATACAAAAATCTTGGGAAAATGTAATTGTTGTCATAAGTGGTGGTGGTGCAGAGATAAAGATGGATAATCTCATTGCTACACTTATTTCAAAAGAAATTTCATGAATGTAGGCTCCCAATATGCCTTGCATGTGTGAGGTAGGTCCAAAGAAAAAGGGCCTAAAGAGGATAAAAATAAAGATAAGTAAAAATATGTTCTAAGACCCTCTAGAAGAGTGAAGTGTTGGAATTGTGGCACAAAGGGCATGTGAAGAAGGAATTTAGAAACAAGAAAAAGAGTTAAAAAACCTCCATGAAAAAGTTCTTGGATGATGGTGATTTTGATGCTTTTTTAATTTCTACTAACATTTTAAACATGTTGCTTGGCTTATTGATTTAGGTTGCTCTTACCATATGAATCCCCAAAAGGAGTGGTTTACTTCAAATTCAACTTATGATGGGGAGATTTTTATTTGGTGATAACAACATGAAGAAGATTGTTGGTAAGGGAAAGGTAAAATTGTGTTTCAATGATGGAAGGGTTAAAACCCTTGATGATGTTTTACATATTCCTGGACTTGCAAGAAATTTACTTTCAGTATCCAAGTTGAATGATTTAAGAATACATGTAGGTTAGTAAGTGGGAGTTTGGTGATTGCTAAAGGATTTTGGATAGGGACTTTGTTTAGGCTTAATGCCTCCACTTTTTGTCACTCTACCAATGAAACTAGCATTAAAAATGTACGTATGTTATGACACCATAGATTGGGTCACATAAGTGAAAAAGGTCTTAAGACCATTTTGAATGAAAGTTGATTGATAATATTTTTTATTGTTTTGTTGGTAAAAATGATTTTTGTGAACACTGTGTGTTTGGAAAATAGAATATATCATCATTTCCTAACATGAATAATAAAGCTAAGAGTGTGTTACAAATCATCCATTCAAATTTTTTTGGATTAGTGGATGTTGAATCTTAAAAAAAATCTCATTATTATGTTACTTTCATTGATGACATCTCAAGATACACTTGGATTTATTTTATGCATGCAAAATATGAGGTTTTCAATAAGTTTAAGGAATTTAAAGCCTTAGTTGAGAAGCAAAAATATTAAAAGATAAGGGTGTTGAGATCTAACAATGGGGTGAATATTTTTCTAGGGAATTTAATGAGTTTTATAAGCATGCAAGTATTGTTCAATAAAAGACTACACCTTATACTCCCAAAAAAAATGGGGTAGCCAAAAGAATGAATTGAACCTTAATGAAAAGATCTTAGAGGATTATATCAACTAGTGGTAAGCTTGATAGATGCTTTTGGGAAGAAGTTGTAAGTATTTATTGTTACTTGATTAATATATCTTCTTGTTTAACTCTTGTTGATAAAACTCCTTATAAAGTGTGGATAGGTAGAAATCCTTCTATTTCACACTTAAGGGTATTTGGTTGTGAGGGTTTTGTTCATGTGCCTGAAGAAAACAAATATAAACTAGATCCACAAATCTCAAAAATGCATCTTCATAAGTTATGGATAAAAAATAAGGAAGATGCACATGTGGAAAAATAATTAGATGGATTAGAGGATGGAGAAAAAGAAGAGTGTTCAAAGAGTTTAGATGATGATGTGTATGATGAACATACAAAAGAACAAGCAGAGCCCCTTACTCCATGAGAAGTTCCATAATATAATAAAATCTAGTTGGCAGGTATAACCCACCAAATTTTTGTTGTGTATTTTCTTTGTTAAGTATTGATGATGAACCTAGATCTTTTAGGGAGGCTCTCTCTTTAGAGGAAATTGAGTCTTTAATGTAGGCTATCCAAGAGGAGATGATGGCACTAGATAATTATGATACCTAGAATCTTGTTAGTTTTCCCAAAGGAAGAAAGCCAATTGCTTTCAAGTGGGTATTTAAAAATAAATTTGGTGTAGATGGTCAATTAGAGTGATACAAGGTGAGACTAATAGCCAAGGGCTACTCTGAGAGATGGGTGTGATTTCAATGAAATTTTCTATCCTATTTCTAAGTTAACTTCTATTAGATTCATATTATCTATTGTTGTTGCTTGTGATTTTGAAATTGAGCAAATGGATGTTAAAATTGATTTCTTGCATGGGGATCTTGAGGAGGAGATTTATATGATATAACCTGAGGGTTTATTTGTGAAAGGAAAAGAGCACTTGGTTTGTAGGTTAAAATGGTCTTTATATGGTTTGAAATAGTCACCCAAGATGTGGTACGAAATAAATTGATTCCTTTGCATTGAATTAGGGTTTTTTTAGGAGCAAAGATGATCATTATGTTTATATTAAGATTATTAATGATTAGATACTAATAATTATCTTGTATGTTGATGACATGTTGTTTATGGGTAACAACAAGGTGATTATTAGGGAGCTTAAGGATCAACTTTTTGGTATGTTTGATATGAATGATACTAAATATATCCTTGGGATGGAGATTAATAGGGCCAGGTTCACAAAAAAGCTATGTTTAAGTTAGAGTAAGTATGTTGATACTATTTTACAAAGGTTTAGTATGCATAATTGTAAGCCAACTAATATTCCATTTCTAGCTCATACTAAGTTGAGTTAAGAGATGTGTAAGGTTCTTTATGCTAGTATTTTTTGTAGTTTTATGTATGTAATGGTTTGTACTAGAGTACATATTACCCAAGAAGTCAGATTTTTGAGAAGGTTTATGTAGATAACCCTAGTAGAGAGCATTAGAATTTTTTAAAAGGGTGTTTAGATATTTGTGTGGGACTTCTACTTACTATTTGATTTATCATGCTACTAATTATGTGGTTAAGTCATTAGACATAGATGATCTTGTTGATATAGATTGGGCTGGTGACTTGGATAGTCAAAGGTATACTAATGGATATATTTTTACTTTATTTGGAGGTGAAGTGAGTTGTATGAGTAAAAGATACCCTATTATTTCATTTTCCACCACTAGAACAAAGTATATGGTTGTTATACATTCCTCTAAGGAGATGGTATGGTTACAAAGACTCGTTACATGTATTGGTTTTGATCGCAAGACTATGAGGTTTGGTTGTGATAGTCAAAGTATCACTAGTAGAAAAAAGAAATAAATGACTTAAAAAACTACTAAAAATTACATATATATGACTAAACTTGGTCACGTAACCAATAGTAGTTTATTGCCGATCATTTATAATGCGACCAAATTCATGACTAAACCATTTTTAGTCAATTATTTTGTCGTTTTGATTGATCAATTTGGTGGTATTTTTAGTCATTAATTTAGTCATTGATTTAGTCGTATATTTAGTTATATTTATTCACTGAGCTTGGTCATGCGACTATTAGTAGTTTATTTTTTATCATTTATAACATGACCAAATTTATGACAACCATTTTTAGTCATTTATTAGTTGTTTTGATTGATCAATTTGGTAGTATATTTTTAGTCATTGATTTAGTCATATATTTAGTCATATTTATTCACTATTTTTTGTCAATTGGTAGTATATTTATACATTGATTTCTATCAATTGGTAGTTTATATAATTATTTTTGTTCACTGATTTCTGTCAAAAAGTGTTGGAAATGGGACAATGCTTTTGAGTTTTAAACATAAAACATAGAAAAACACAATCAATCATTCATTTGCACATAATGAAACAACTATTCAGAAGGAAAATAACTAAAATTTTATTGAGAAAAGGTGTTCTCACAATAGATACAAGACTTAAATATGTGTCTTTGCTTTGAAAAATGTGTTACAAAGTGTGTTTCTCAGTGTTGTGACTGAGAAAATTGAGTTACAATGCTCTATTTTTTCTTATACAACTCCAAAACATGAAATAACTACTTGAAAATTGAAGCCTAAGGGTCCTATATCTCATCCCAAGCATGGGAGAGCATATAATGGTCCTAAGGGTCCTATAATGATTTTACCCAATGCATTGTGTACATGTACATCTTGACTTCCTTCACTCACAAGATGCTTTAAAATTTGTGTCAACAATCAAAGCCGGTTCTTGGAATAAACAAAGAAAAAAGAAGAACTGTTAGCTTAATATAAACCTTATGGAAATTGAAAAATAGCTTTGGAGATTTTATACATTACCTTTTTCTCGAATTCTTCAACAAGTGGTTCAACAGGAAGAGGAGAACAAACATAAAGAATAAGATCTTTGATGAAGACCTTAGGATAATCATCATCAAGCAACTAACCAACAACTAAAGAAGTATTGCTTGGATTCACTTGACCAACAATAAAAAAAGAGTAAATAATTTAGTCATTTAAATGCATGTGCAGAACCCACACAATAAAAATGATAAAGGTTGATATTGTAACCAATATCTGTTACATTAGCCCTTTTCCAATAAATAAGAATGTCCTTTAAGTTATATTAGTTCTCCACTGTTAAAAAGACATGGTACCAACAATAAATTTCACCTGGCATGCATAAAATATTTTGGTACACATGGTAGTCTTTTCGACATTATTAGTAACATGATAAATATGGTTTGTTTATAGAACTCTTTTTAGAAATGAAAGATCTCTGAATTGAGTGACCTATGACTTGAAGATCTCTGAAACTAAAGAGGCATATCATTAGCAAAGATAAAATAAAGACTACATGTTGCAAGAACATCAAGATACTCCACTCTACTATGACATACCACTCCACTGTGCTATACAAATAGTCATAACACTGCCAATAGAGACCTGCAACTAATCATCTGAGTAGAAGGGATATAAGGACAAGAAACATATAGAAGCATTGTCTAAAATCATGAAATGGCACCGTCAAGTTAGAAGGCGTACTATCACACCATCAAAGAACTGTTACCATTAGGAACATGAGGCATAATGCACGTGGATATATATATTGTCTTTGTAATCACTGCAATTAAAAACCAACTATAAAAAAAGACACTTATGTTTGAAACCAATGAGGAAAGCATTCATGTCTAAAACCAAGTAACCACTGTTAGAAGAAAATGAAGTAAATATGCCATTGTTCATTGTGCATTGACAATATAAATGTCTCAAAAGACCATATTTATTCACCTTTGATCATATCAAAACATGGCATGTCCCAACCTTGTATCTCTTGTAATCATAAAATCACACCTCTTGCAACTTTCTGAAGCATAAATAACACTACTCACTTCCACTGAATATCTGAATGATCAAGAAACAACCATGTCATACTTATATGTATAAGTACCTTACCTTGCATCAAATTTTATCAACACCTTTGAAACTTACCTTTCATCAACAAACACCATTACCTTTGACACCAATGATGTGCAACCAACAATCAAAGAAGGATGTAGGTGCATACCACTATCACAAGCAACTGAATTTGATAGCAATTAATAAAGTTAAGTAGACAAAAATGTAACATCCTACACTTAATTTTAAAGGAAGCAACTTTTGACCCCCTTTTTGCTCGCCATCTTGGTGCACTTACCCTTTAGTTGATTTAGCTTCATTTGATTCAGACATGTGGACCCTTGATATTTTTTCCATGAAATCAATCATGAGACTATTTCTCCAAAGATAATTTTTTATTCATGCACCATTGGATATATTTATTCCTAAGGGGAGGAAAAAATTTCGTCCTTTTTGGATCATCTCAACATTCTACTTCATGCATTCACTTTTGGAAAATGAGCTTCCTTCTAGGGTGGATTTGTTGTCTCATCCTTTCTCTCCTATTGGGGGATCTTGATTGTATTTATGTGACTAAAGCAACACTTGGAGGGACATTTTGAGTCCTAATTTTCTTTGTCACATGTATGATTTCATTTCTTTGTCTTTTGGAGAGGATATTTTCCCATGATGTTTTCTCCCTTTTTCTCTAGTTATGAGAGATTCTAGTTTCTTATTCATGGGCACCTCATCAAGCCTTTTATTCAAGATCCATTTTGCATTCATCTTAGCTTCCTTTATTAGTTGTTTAGTTTCTCCCTAATTTGATCCTAAGGGGCGGTGTTGGAGTAAATAGGTCATTACCTTATAATTGATCAATCATTAATTAATTATTGGATACCTTTTTACTTTAATTACTTAAATTAAACTTAGGAGTTTTTTTTTTATATTAGATTGAGCTAAATATATGCCAAGTTATCACATTGCATGATATTAAGACACTTGTCGCAATCTAATCAAATCCTAATCTATGGTTTTTTATGCTTTTATTAGTATTCACCTTCATTATAATCGTTCATTTAGGTTATTGCATCAACAGTTTCTCAGGTTGTTGAGCACACAATCATGCTTTGATCTCTCTTTTGTGATAGGTAATTTATTGTAGGTAATTTTTGGGAGTTGTGGGGTTCAATCGTCAACTCCAACATGTAAGGTAATCTTTAAAATCTCTTCCAATTACTATCCAAAAGGAAACGAGCATGTAGAATCAATTAATAGAAACTTAATTGATGTTATCAAGAAGTTGTTAGAAAAGAACCTGGAGGACTAGAATTCATGATTGAAATTCACCTTATGGGATGAAAACATTAGAGTCAAGAAATCTTTAGGGAATTCTAATTATCAACTTGTGTATGGTTTGGAACCAGTATTCCATGTAAACCTTAGAATTCCCATGTTGCAACTCATGGAAAATTACCTCAAGATAGATGAAAAACTCCAACTATGGCTGATGAACCTACTAAGCCTAGAAGAGAAGAGAATAATGTCCCTATAACATGAGTTAAAGCATTAGGTTGTTGTGAAGATAAGATTCAATAAGAGGGGCAAAATTAAATCTTGATGATGGATCACAGAGGGTGATACAAAATGTTGATGCAAAAAATGTGGACATAATCTAATCCATAAACATTTGGCAATAAAAATTAAATCCTTTAGTATCTCTTATCCTATCCTCCTTTGGGACAAGTCCAAAGAAAAGAAGGGTAGCCATTCCAATTTTGAATGCTTGTGGTTAGGTCCTTATCAAATTTCAAAAATATTAGGAGACAACACATTTAGGATTAATACTTTGAATGTAGAGCCTATCCCATTGCTAGTCAATGAGTAGTATCTAAAGAATTATTTTGGGTCTTGAGGAGCTTGATAACTCTATATGTGTATTATTGTTAGTTTAGGGTCTTGGTTTGTCGCGTGTTTTTATTTTACTAATTTTCTCTATGGTTTTGTTTGTTCTTGTAATGCCCTGCCACAAAACCCTAGAGGACAACACGCTACAACACTTTAAAAAATGGAACATTTTTTATTTTTTTATAGTGCAACATACTAAAGATTCCAGTTGAAACAATAACTTGTATTCTAAACTAAGTCGTCTAAGGTCCCCATGGCTACGCTACAAGAATCCCATTGACCAACCAACCAGAATTATAAATCATCTCATTATACCAAATTTTAGCTAATAATATGAAGTGCATTTAATCCATCACATTTAAATGATCTACCAACAATAATCATCCATATCATATTATCAATATAGCAACATTAATGATCATTACAATTAACTAACATTTGCAAGATACAACATTTGCATTAACCATCATAAGAGAGAGTTCACAATTAATTACAACTTTACATCATTACAATAGTTCTTCCCGAGAGTAATAGGGAAGAATATACATCTGAGTACAATGCATTATAAAAATGATTTCAATTCAATACAAGTACATGTAAGATATTCCACTCGAACTGGAACAAGTGCAGAAGTCCACATCACCATGAGAAGTCACCATGAACACGAACAACAACAAGGGAACCCAATGGAGGAATAAGCACAATCCACCTAACCATGTGGAACCCTAAGGTCCACCCCCCATGCTAGGAGATAGAAATAAGGTCCCACAACAACAAATAAGGTGACCACAAACTGACATAACAAGGCTAAACAAAGGACAACTAGCATTGCAACAACTTATCAACACAAGATCATACATTGCTTCTAGAGGACATCACACACCAAGGGAGAAAACAAATAAGGGAATACTAGTCTGCAGAGGGAAGAGTGTTATCGCATGGTCTTGACATGGGTTACCCTGGCAGTCTCTCATTAGACATCGAGCCCCATCTATGGTTACCCTAACAACCTCTCACTAGGCACTGGCCCCATAGGGTGACACAAGCAGAACCGATCTTCCTTTCATGAGGACAAGGAAGTTGGTATTGCCAACCAGGCCTTTTCAACCCATCCTTAGCCTAAACAAGCACTACAGACATGGGCAAGGAATTCACTTACCTTGATTAATGTGTAACTACCCAACCCCCTAATTCATTTTAAGTTATCACTGAGTTAAGAAACTCCCACATGGGTTACCCTAGCGCCACTTTGTGTGTCGGCCCCCATTGAGAGCCACTCCCCCTACTAGCTACTATGCCCTTAATATTGGTGTACATTGGGTTATGAATAGTCGGCATGTAGCTATCTTAACTCCTAATTAAGTCATGCTATCATTATTATAATTATAATTAGGTCGGCCTAGGTCTTATATAGGGGTGTCTAAGTTGGCCTAGGTGATATCCCAGGCATAAATAGGTATATATAGAAGGTTGTGAGTCTTATTTCATCATCATATTGTGAAGTGTTTTCTCATTGGAGATATTTGGAGGTTTTCCCCCTCAAAGTGGCTTGTTATTCTCAGTTATTATCAAGTATTTGTAGCATATTTCATATCATATTCTTCTATTGTGCATGTTATTTCATAACAAGTGGTATCAGAGCATGATCTTGGCACCGTAGAGGCAAGGTTTTTTTCTCAATATTGGAGGCAACTTTGGGAAGAGCATATATTTCAGATTTTGGCGATTTTATTTTTATTTTTAAAGGGTTTTTGAATAACATATCAAAGAAGCTAAAGTCTAGATTTCTGAGGAATTGGAGCAAAATTGAGCAAATTATTGCAAAATTAGGGTTTCTACACAATTTATTTGGAATCTACATATATCTCATCTTGTCGATTTGGAGCTTAATTTTTATTTGGTTTTTGAAGACATACTAAAGGAAATTACAGTAGAAAATTTGGAGGAATTGGAGCAAAAATAAGCAAGTTATTGAAAAATTAAGGTTTCCACAAATATCACTCTCAAGGCTGCAAATTTGCTTATTTCTTGGAGATTTTTCTAGGTGAGAGTTATTTTGTACCTAGTAAGTTACAGTAAAAATTTCAGAGAATTAAGTTTCATTTGTGTGATTTATTTCAAAATTATTGGTTCCCATCATGACGGGGCCTGCAACAAGGGGCAAAAAGAATGTTGTCACTTCGGGGAAGACTCCTGATAAGGATGGGGTAACAATAGAGGATATTACTCATAATGAGGAAATTAGTAAAGTCAAGGAAGACATTTCCTTAATGAAGATGGATATGTATGACCTAAGAGGAGATATATCATATATACGAAGCATGTTAAGCACCTATATGACTGAACCAAGAAAGGAGTTCTCAAGCAACCAAAGTGAAAATTCTAGGTTAGCTAACATTGGCACAAGTTTTAATACTCCTATGGGATCTAGGAATTTATTTCCAAAGGTGGATATACACAAGTTTGATGGCAAGGATCCTCTAACATGGATAAACCAAATGGAGAATTTTTTTGAAGTACACCAAATCCCAAATGGACAAAAGGTCATGATGGCTTCCCTATATCTAGAACCAGATCAATTCATTTGGTATCATTGGCTTTGTACTCATTTAAGGAAAAAGGTCTCACCGTCTCATGGTCAATTTTTATAGAGGAACTCCAAGCACAATATAGCAATAGCATGATAGACAACTTCTTCAGCCAGCTTGCTAAACTTCAACAAGCAACATCAGTTAAGGATTATATTCAACAATTCCAAAATCTATCCTTAAGAGTGGATACAAAATTATAGAGGAGAACTTGAATGATTTATTCTTGGAGGGTCTCAAGGATCACATTCAACATGAGGTACACATGTTTAGTCCTAGCTCTATAAATGAGTCTTTTATCTTAGCACGTAGGGTAGAGGAGAAGTATTTGATTCCTAAGAATCAAGGGGATAATGTGACAAGAGAGAAAGGATATTCAACACATTCTCTTCCCCAACCTACTAGGTTGACTCCACAACAAATTGAGGAAAAAAGAGAAAAAGGGTTGTGTTTCAATTATGATAGCAAATACAGTTGAGGACATAAATGTAGTGAAAATAAATTGTTCTATATTGAAGATCCAAATGAGGAAGAAGAGGAGGAACCCATATTAGAGGATGAAAGGGAGTCAAATGAGGAATCACATGATTCTCAACCAATCATTTCTTGTCATGCACTCTTAGGTTCCAGTGCTCCAAAAACTCTCAAGGTGGTGGGGTTCTTAAAGAAGCTGAAAGTAACAGTGTTGATCGACTCAGGTAATACTCATAAATTCATCAACAAAAAGATAGCTACTCATATAAATTGTTTTATATATCTAGCTCCAGAGTTTTAGGTTTTGATTATAAAATGGTAGTATAACACTTCTTTTCATAGCTCATAAAAAATGTCTCCATTTTTGGCACTTTATGGATATCATCCTCCTTCCATCACATCATTATTAAGGTGTCACCAAGAGTTCAGGAAGTAGAGGACCACTTGCTTCATCAACAACAGATACTTTCAAGACTCAAGGAGAATTTAGCCATGGCACAAAATCAAATGAAACAATAGGCAAACCAACATCATAGTGAAAGAAGTTTTGAAGTTGGGGATTGGGTCTTCTTGAGATTGCAACCTTGTAAGAAAATCTCACTGAAGCAACAAAAAAGGAATAATAAGTTGTCTCCAAGGTATTATGGGCCATACCAAATCATGAAAAAGATCGGTAGTGTTTCCTACAAGCTAGAGTTGCCACCAACAACAAAGGTACATCCAGTTTTTCATGTTTCTTGTTTGAAGAAGGTAATTGGGCATAATATTCCAACTCAAACAACACTAATAGAGCTCGATGAAGAAGGAAGAATCATTTTGGAACCAGAGTGCATTCGTCAAACATGCACGAAGAAGCTGAGGAATATAACTCACACTGAGTATCTCATCCAATGGAAGAATTTACCAGTTGAAGATGCCACATGGGAGGAGTTAATTCAAAAGAATCCAAACTTGATTAGCATTGAGGACAATGCTTCTTTGAAGAAGGGGGCATGCTATGCCCTTAATATTGGTGTACATTGGGTTATGAATGTTTGGCTTGTGGCTATCTTAACTCCTAATTTAATCATGTTATCATTATTATATTATTATTTCGTTGATTAGGTCGGCCTAGGTATTATATAGGGGTGTCTAACAGGGAAAACTTTAGTAGTGAATCTTCACCAATTGGTGAATTATTTGCACCCAACAGGGTGTCCAAATCACCCATATTTTATGAACTATCGGTCTAATGCATGTCCATTCACCAAATATTTTTTTTTGAGGCATATTTAAGCAAAAAATTCACCATAACAAACTACGTGTTTCAAATGGACCGACTAATATTTTCACCTGGAATCCCAAAAGCATGTAATAAAGCATTTACATATTCACCAATACTATTAAAACAACATTGTATCAAGACCCATTTTGCCAATTAAAATTTACAATTAGTTTCTTGTGAAGACCCATTTTGTCAATTAAAATTTATAAATAGTTGCTTATGAGGACCTATTTCGCGAATAACATTAAAAAATAATTACATTAGAGGACACATTTTGCCTTGAAAATTACAATGTATCGTTGTATCAGCACATGGGATTCACCAAATTTTTAATATACCATTTTACCAAATATGGACTGATATAAATACAATCAAAACTTTCATTTATTCTTACACATTTTATTTAGTTCTAACGTTCTACTTCTTGATTCAGAAGTCAATGAAAGCCAAAAACGTAGACTTAAAGGTGAGTGATCATTTCTTCACAGTATTATTAGTTATAATAATAAGTTTTTTTAATCTCTTTTTCATTCTTGCTTCAGTCTTAAAGATGATATTGAGTAGGGAATGGGATCTATATTCTCTATCCTTAAACAAGAAGACATTTTTTTCCAGTTTTTATTTGAAGTGAGAGATTAATATGTTGAGCGACTTGAGAAACAAGGGTAAGGCTCCTACCACTCCTCAAGGTGGTGAAGAGACTCTTGCCACTCCTTAGGGTGGTAAGGCTCTTATCGCTCCTCAGGGTGGTGAAAGGACTCCTGCCGCTCCTCAGGGTGGTAAGGCTCCTGCCACTCCTCAGGGTGGTGAAGAGACTCCTGTTGCTCCTCGGGATGGTGAAGAGATTGGGAGGCCATCAAAACTCCCAAAAATTAGACGTACCATATAGTCTTACTTTGGAATTTCCAAAGCTTTTGATCCATTAGGTCAAGATGGAGCTACATCATCAACTCTTCCACCAAATATTGGTAGCATTCACAATACCTCACCACCACTGGAAGGTCAAGTTGAGATTGTCATTGAGTTAAATCAAAATGTATCAAATGAGGATGGTAATACCGCAAAAGATGTTCCAAGGGATACCCTGGGCCTGGTTAGCCAGAATGAGATAATTGACTTGGATGAGGACGATGATGTTGGTAGCAAGAAAAGAAGAAGCAAATAAAAAATGGGGCATGAGTGGGAAATGACAAGGAATTTTCAACTTGGTTGATTGTCAAAGTACCCATTCATTGTACCAATGGATTGACAATGCAAATGATATTGAAAAGGAAAAATTGGCCAAATGTACAATTTTTAGTTGGAAATGTGGAAGAGCCAAGACATTGCAGCTAAAGATTGACACTATAGAAAAGGATATCGGTAAAGTTTATGAAAAACAAATCATAGACGGAAAGGAACAATTAGTCATACGATGGAAATCAAAGGAAGAATGTCTTCATGTTAGGTATGTTGTGGATTATGAAGAGCATGAAAAAGAATGTTGAATATTGTTGCATGTAAAGGTACACTTGAGGCTAAATTTGGAAAAGCAATGGAAGCAACAAATATGTCAAAAACTATTTAGATGAGTGTTTTTTTTCATATTTTGTCTAGAGGGCGTCCTATGACAGACTACCTAGAATATTCTAGTTTATTATCTTTTTTTGAATGTTCCTCACTATCCCTTCTCACATTGGTCAGTAAATGTTGGATGAGAATGGGAAAATTGTCTTATTGTAGTAGAAAAGGAAGATTTAAAGGAGAAAGTACAAGAAGACAACTCAAGGTTAGTCCGTACATAGCATTCAATGAGATGTCAGATGGCGACTCCTTTGAAAGGCAAGATAATTCCATAATGTCGTGTGGTCACTGAAACTTGGAACCTTAGAACCAAAGTCTGAAGTTTCAAAGTTTTCAAAACCTACGACCCACCGACTAGAAAGATGACCAAGAAAGACTTGCAATGTAACAAAGTGACCATCAACCAAGTCATGGAATTGGGAAGTTATGAAAATTTAGAACTCCATGACAAGGTTATAAAACTCTTAGGACTAGTGACTAAGGTTAGGAAAATCATCAAAATTGTGACTTTGAGTGATAGTAACCACAACAATGAAACTAACAAAAAATCCATCATTCCAATTCCAATAATAGGTAATCCACCGATAGACTACTCAACAAAAGCATAATAAATCCACACACCATAACTCAAAGGTTATGTATGCATGAACTTCACCATTGTCTTTCTATATTGAAATAACTCTCTCATCCTCCATTGACTACAAAGATGACCAACAAAGACTTGCAACTCAGTTACTCAACAAAGTGAATCAATTCGGAGAATCAAGAAGTTATGAAAATTTAGAACTCCGAGACAAGGTTATAAAACTCAAAGGACTAGCAACTAAGCTTGTTTTTCTCCCTTATTTTGAGTCTATCATCTCTCCAGCTGTAACATTTTACATGAATTATTAATGAAATCTAATCAATGATCTTTCATTAATCTTCTTTGTCATTATGCATTGATGTATGCTTTAATTCTAGCTCTGGTTTAATGAACTAGTTAAAGTACCTCAAGATTAAAGCATGAATTCATATAAATGTTTAGTGGATCTACTAAGTATTCATGTGGATCGAGTATTGATGTGTGAATTGTAATGTGATTTCACTAAGATTATGGATGCCTGGAATTAATATCACCTTATATTTCATATTCTAATTGTGTTAAAAGTAAAACTTGAACATGTACTCATAGATTCATCACTCAACTCAATGCTTATTAGCTTAATAACATATTAACAATAGTATTAGTAGCATATACAACAATGAACATCAACAATCATTTAAAGTGTATCTAGTAGTTGAAACCACTGCTAGACTTTTTCTTCAAATGATATAATAAATAATACAGATAATTGAACATCAACACATTATCGAAGTCTGAATTTGAGATTTTTTATTGATTATCACATAAAGGAATACATAGAGGCATTGGCAATGCAAAATATTGCTCAAAGACAACTCTAAACAAAGCTGAGTTGGAACTTGGAAACTCATATTGTCAAAAATAAAATCACTACATCACCTTTTCTACAACTTCCACTCTTCAGGTGGTGGAATTGTCATTTTTTCTAACTGATGTTGTTTGACTTGAAGATTTGTTA
Source organism: Sequoia sempervirens (assembly GCA_007258455.2). Classification (NCBI taxonomy): domain Eukaryota; kingdom Viridiplantae; phylum Streptophyta; class Pinopsida; order Cupressales; family Cupressaceae; genus Sequoia; species Sequoia sempervirens. Next base: position 331,040,281 of record VDFB02000003.1, read on the forward strand.
ACAATTCATGATTCAAATTGGAACCTGTCTTGGATTCTTCAGTCAATTTTGCATTCAAGGTTAGCAATGGTTTGATGGAATCCAAATAGTTCACCACATTTGGGTTCTTAGGAAACTGGTCCAAATCAATCTTCCTTGCATCCTCCATCTTCTTTCTAAAATCATTCTTTTCAACGAATCATTCATTTATGTCAAAATCCTCTGGCAAACCAAGCTCTATGAAGTTCCTTACCTTTTCATCCACCTTCTTCATCTTTTCTGTAGCCAAATGAAAATATTCCTTTGTTTCACACATTCTCAAACACTTTTCAATGACAGATGACAACGTCATTGATGTAGCAAGCCGATTAGTAATCCCTTTTGATTTCAAAACATTGTCACTGGCTTTGTAGACTATTTTTTGAATTTGATTTGCTTATTTCTCTAATGCCAACACATTTTTGTTGTTTATTAAATATTTGTTGAGCTTCTTATGATGTTGTATGATTGCATCAATCAATTGAAAGATGTCACACAAATGATCAATCCTCTGCATTATTTCATCCCAAATATTTTGTTTCATATGCCTCATTGCTTCTCTACAAAATGCAGATAACTTATTTTGACAAGCTTAATTTCAATTTTTGCTTCCATCAGCTCTACCTCCAATCTTTCATTTCTTTTTCTCTCCTTCTCTAATTTTTGTTCCCACTATGCATTTCCATTCACAATGCTTAGTCTTAATTTTTATGAAGTGGATTTTTCCTCATCATATTTCTTGTTTCTCTCATCTAGCCTTTGCTTCAGTTCATTCATTATAGTCTCATTCTGCTTATCCTCTTTGCTTGTTGATGTAGAGGAAATTTTTTTTATTCTTTTTCTAATTCATTACTCTTGTTATTTGTTGCTTTCCTCTTTGCTTTCTCATTTGCTAGGTCTACCTATAAATTTTCAATTTGAGTCTGCAACCTTTCTTTCTCTCTATCTTGCTTTAGCAATGATGTGTACACCAATTCATTGTTCTTCTTTGATACATTAATTTTGTCAGTATTTATGAGTCTAGAAAATCCCAATTGAATATTGTTCAACTGGAATTCAGATGGAGCCATCTAATTTGCTGGTTTATTTTGAACAGTGGGAACAAGAATTGTGTACTCCATGATTTATTTATTTGTGTCAAATGTGGGTAATACCATGGTTGTTGCAGGCTTTGAAGTTACAAAAAACACACTCTCCATCAGTTGCTTCTTTTCTTTTTTATTCAATTCTAATTTCTTTTTAAACTCTTCAATGTAATCAAAACCTAGGGACGCATGAACAATGGAATGCTTGAATGGTGAAGGAATATGAGTACTTGCAGTTGCTAATGATGTCACAGCCAGACTAACTGGCAATGGGGGAGTGCCTGGAAATAACTCCTTTGTGGTGGATCCACTGATAATGTGACTTGGACTTGTCAAAATCCTTTGCCTCTTCTATATGCCTTAATCACCTGGTGTTTCTGTGGTATATTGTGTTGTTGTCCTCTTGTGTGTAATTTGTTGTTGTAGCACATGTTGACCGCTACTAGTACTACTACCCATACCATCACCACCAGAGGCAGTGCTAGTTGCACTAAACTCTCCACCATGGGCATGTCCTAGTTGTGATTGTGTCTAACCATGAGGATGAGGATTTGAAGCTCTAAAAAATTGACCTGTATGCCCTAGGTCTACTTTTTCACCTCCAACCCCAAGGCCAGATTTATCAACTGGTTTTCTATGCTCTACATTTGTTACTGTCCAAGGGCCTTGTCTTTGGGACCCCAAAGGACCACCTTCATAACCCATTTTTTTAGCTATGGCTGCTCCTGTAGTATATGCTTCTTTTGTGGCCTCACTTAAACCAAGTTTGAAATTGACATGGATTTCTTCTTCCCTATCATCATTAGATTCATCATCACTTTCTTTATCTTCTTGTTCATTCAGATGCTCTATATTCTACAATTTTCTAAACTCATGATCTTCTTCATTATCTCCATACTCCGCAAGAGCTCTTGGGTCACCTAGCTCCTTCCTCATAGACCAAAAGGAAGTAATTTTTTATCATGACCAAATTTTTCCTGTAACTTCCTTCTCTAGAGAATCTGGCATTTTTACTCTAGTAGATGGTTTATGATTTTTTTCATAAAAATTGTTGTACCTCCTAATTTTCTTTTGATTGCATAATTTATGCTAACAATTGTTCAAAAGAAATATCATTCTTAGCAACACTTTTCTCCATTTCTATTTTGATCTCATCCCAAGAATCCTTGTTTCTCAAGTTTTCAAGCAAGGGTTTACTTTGATGTTGAATTCTACTTTCAACATTCTTATTGAGCACAATCATTGATTTAATGGTGTCACATGGATCATACTACCAGTGACAGATAACATCAAAATAAAAAAAATTCAAAAGATTATGTGCCACACTAAATGCTTTTCTCTCGAATGTGATCCCTCCACATGAAAAAGGTAAAGAAGGAAATAAGGTCTTCTTTTGTTGACTAGTAAAGTGTAGTTCATTAGTACTCTGCATTTGCCTTACATATTCCAAAGCAAAAATGTATTGGAAGTTTGTATGGTTGTACTCCCAATCCATAAAATCTTAGCACAGTATATTCTTCCATTAAGTAACAATCAACCAATTGTATTTCTTTTCCTCGTTGAATGCAGTTTCTACATGACATAGGTAATCTAGGAATTAGAGTATTTGTAATTTCTTGATGCAATGGAGCTAAAAAGTAGCCTACAAAATGACTGTAGTTCCTTCGAGAATCATGCATCCTTATCACAGTGGTCCATTCATATACTAGAGCCATTTTCTTTTCCTCATAATTACTATAGGGCTGAATCTAAAGCTTGTTGGTCTGAAACATTCCTCTAAATTTGAATAGAAAAAGATAGCATAAGTAGGTTGTGAACCTAAATTTCTTGGTGGAACCTCCTTTAATCATTAAAAATTATTTATGCATGGATACTACAATGTGCCCAATAAAATTATATTTGACATGTGGAACACCATAATAGATATTATATACCATTTCAAGGAGGCTTGCACCCACTTCCAAATTGCTATTCAGTCCAAGGCAAAATGACATCATGGAAATAGTATCATGAACCCATGGTCTAAAAAAATACAAATCATAAGGAGGCTTATGATCACCTTTCAATTTGTTTCTATCCTAAACTATTCTATTTAAGAAATATTTTTTCTCCATTTCATCCACTGCCTCATAATCACTAGCAAGCTTTTCTAGGTCAATGTGGACATTTCCAAATTATTCAGTTGTAAACCCCAATACTTTTCCAAGTTCTTCTGCATTAATGGATAACAATTCTTCTTTGCTATCTTTATTAAAAATTTCTCTTTTGTTATCATCATAATTTAGGGCACAAACCATGATAAATTTTGGGCAAGGGAAAACCTAATGTAACATCATGCACCCTAATCTAGTTACCCACAGTGCACTAATACTATTAACTTGCATTTTCTTTGCATCCTTATTCTGAGATGAAAATCTAAGTTCTGAGGTACGCCTACCATAGGTTTCAAGATCATAAATATCATGGTATTCATTAGTGAAACCTAGGGTTTTAAGCAATTTTGCATAATGTATTTTTTTATCCGACATTGCTCTAGTGGTACTGGTGGTAGAATGCTAATACAATCAACAATGTGAAATTTTGAATTCCCTATTAGTCCTTATTTTTTCTTAATTCTTAAGCCTCTTAACCCTAAACCTAAACTTTAAAGTTTGACAAAATAAGATTTTAAGAAATGTCAAAACTCAAACGATGAAACGTAGCCACATGAATTCTTTAACTTACCCAAATTTTGATTCTTGAAATTGGGTTACTGGAATGGCTTTGTTGGAAGTGGAACTATGGAACCTAGAATAGGGTGGTGCACTACAATGAGCAAACTGAAGACTGAAATCTCGCTGTGTGTTGACCCTCTAACTTCAAAATAAAATCACTTAGCAATAGAAAGTGTTGTTTTCGAATATTAAAGTGAATGAAATTGAAACGTCTACGTGTTACTTCTGGACTACACAATACACAATTAGTATATGGCTGACAACATTTAAAACAAGCCATTTATGATTTACTCCTGCATTGACAACAAATTCTAAATTGTTGATCTTTGTTAATCTAATAGTTATAGGGTGATTACGGAGGTTTAAGTTTGCAAGCCTAGCGCTCTGTGCATTTCATTCCAGAATGCAACTACAACCATACATCAAATGTTCGTCGAACAGTTGAGTAATTTATGATATAAATAATAAACATGTGGTTTAAAGTTGCTTTAAACTTTAATGCGCTAGGATTGACATCAAGGCCAAGGGGCCGATAACTTAACATTGCAAAGGCCTTGATAAAATGAATTACAATGTCACATTAATAGCACAACCATTAATAACACTTAACTTGCAAAGGACTTAATAAAATGAATTACAATGTCACAATAATAGTACAACCATTTATTTTATTACAACTGAATTACAATGTCACATTATTACATAGTACAAATACAAATGTAAGCGCAAGCGCCAAGCTTATGCTAGACCACTAGTGAAAACGTAAATGTGATACATGTTTCTCTGAAAATAAATGGGACTTGTCAGGTCAACCATGCGCTTTGAAAATAAACGCATGGGACTTGCCAGGTCAGCCATGGGCTCTGAAAATAAATGCATGGGGAAAGGGGGGGCAATCAAACTGGGTAAATGGGAGCTGTGAAGATACAAAATGTACTTAGCCCCTTTTAGAAGCAGACTCATGCAAAAGATGAGGGGTTGTAAAATTGCTCCCATGCAAAAGATGAGCTCTAAAAATAAATGCATGGAGCTTGCTTGGTAGGCCATGGTGTCTGAAAATAAATGCAAGGGGCTTTCCTGGCCAACCATGTTGGGGAACTGGGAGCTATGAAGATACAAAATGTACTTATCCCCTTTGAGAATTAGAATCATGCAGACGATGAGGGGTAGTAAGACTACTCCCATCTTCTACTTGTAGCTTCCATGCACTCGGATAGCACTTATCTCCATCAGAGCTCCTCATCCTGGTTCAAAACCTGTCTAAGAAGTCAGGTGAACGAAATCAAATTCTTTCCAATTCCACCCATTCTAAACTTGAAGGAAATTGGTCTTTTACTCTATAACTACATAACTAGAGTCAAGAGAATTTAGAGAATCCCCAATAATACCGCATCATCTTCTTCCAGAATCCTTATTAAGTTATTAACCCTACAAAATGAAAACCCTTATGACAATTCAATGAATGATTTCAATTATGCTCACTATCCTTATTTATGGTCCAAAAGTACCACCAATAGTGCCACTACCAGCCTGGTCCCTGTGTACACCTCACATGTGTAACGTGTGAGGTTGGGTATAGTCATAATTAAAATTCACGCAAACCAAAAATCTAAATTAATCAGTTCATGTAACTTAAGCCTAAAATTTACAATTTAAATGTTTAATTTGATTGATGTCTAGACTCTGACAGCCTAGCTACATGTAAACTATACCTCAAGCTAACAAGTTGTCAATTGTCAAAATCGCCATTGCCACTCAAATGATATGAAATCATTAAATCAATGGATTATTGACATCATCATCTATGATTCTATAATACATCATGTAGTTTTCAATATAAAGCTATCCAATCAATCACTCTGGCTATTCATATGGCATTAATCCGCACCGCCGCCAAACTTTCTTTAAAAAGATTGAGAATTTCAATAGAATAAATGAAAGGTAGAGTAATTTGACACATTGAAAAGAAAGAATTAAATGTCTTGTTTTACCTTAATCATTTCAATTTCCACTAATAAGTCACAATAAATTTTCTCACTTATGATCAAAACTATATGTTGATAATTACTATTAGTTTTAAAAGCCACATTTTTATATTGACCAAAGAAAAAAGGATTTACAAGAATGGAACCACGAAAAGTATTTTAATTTAAGTAACTATTGCTAAAGAATGAAGTACATAGTTGTTAGTACATAACCAACGTGGCCAAAAGTCAAAAAGCCACTAACTGTGACAAAAAACTAGTCACAACTTGTACATATTACAAGAACTGTTATGTTGTACAATAAAATATAGACATGTGACACATCACACAATTCATTACTAATTTTTTTTGTAACATTAGCCAAGGCCATCAACTAGGTGTTTGAGTAGAATGTGAATCAAATTTAACAAACTAACAACAGAGAAGAAAAGTGAATCACCCAAAACCTTTAGGATCCAAAACTCCAAACTCTTTAATGGTTCAGTTTTTGTATCACATAGTAGACCCCATCTCATATTAACTAGGGAAAGATCTTGTGCTATAGAAGCATGCAATTCCACTTTCTTGAAGATTCCATGAAGAGGTGCTAACCCACTTTCAAAATTGTAATGCTCCAGCACCAACTCCAATGAAGAAACCAAGTAAATGAAAGGCTACAAATAACATATTGCCATCATCTTCACCAAATCTTTATCGAGCAAAATTTCTATGCAATTGGACAAGAAATATGAAGCTACCTTAGAATATAGAGCATGAGGGTTGTTCTAAAGTCATTCTCTACCCACAATTATTCTTATAGAATCCTCAACCTACACATAAGGAATTGTAAAAACCATACCCAACTTTCGTCTGCCGTATGCATCGTCCCTTCTTTTCTCCCAAAAACATTTGGGTAGCATGACACACCATGAAGACTCCATAATATCTCAGTTAAATTGAGAATAGATAAGAAATAAATCAAAGCCAAATATATTATAAATGATATGAAGAGCATCAAGTTGGTGAAGTATATATAGAAGTTAGCACAAACACAATGAGTATGAAATTACACTTATCATTTTTAAATTCACCACTATCATTGATGTGGTAATTAACATTTATTTCAACACTTCAATCCTTAAAAACAAGTGCTTAAAAGGTATGCCCATGATAGATGACAAGATGGTTACATAGTACACATGCAAATAAAGTTATTTTTAAAATGGGGAAATCGCTAGGTTGATGAGACTCGACCCTCAAGATTAAAGACTTAAGATTTAAGGCTTTGCCATAAAATATTTTGGTTTGACTTAGGCAATATTAAACGGTAAACAAGAGCACGATGACTGATGAGGTCGTTAATCTCATCATTTAATAATGTCAATCTGAGGATGACATCCAAAGTCAATATGCAATAGGAGAGAGAGATTTATGGTTAACAACCCTTCTACCACACTTCACACTTGTTGAAATCAAATAGCACACTTGCGGAATTGAAAGAGCACACTTGCAAAATTGAAATGGCACACTTGCAGGAATTGAAAGAGCACACCACACATGTAGAAATTAAAGAGAACACTTGGCAACAAGTAAATTGTTGAATTGAAAGAAAATAATAAACACATAAGACACCTGTAGGTTTACAATCGACTATACAAATATTTTTTTGCAAAACATAAAAGAAAGAGAATAACAATTTATAGAATAAAGAAATAAATAAACAAATAAAATAAATTGATCCATCTTCCTTGAAATGAGTGGCCAAATCATTCCTTGGAAGAGGATTTTATTCAAAACACAGGATTTTGCTCGAACTTCAAAATATATTTTATTGATTCACTCTTGCAAGTTCTCTGGAAAATGAGAAGGAGATGTGTATTTAAACACATCTCAAAACCTAATAATAGATTACAAAAATCTAGGTTATCTAATGCCAAAATCTACCTATCCAAAAATAGGCAACATGATCTATGTTTCTAGGAAGACGTTGGAACCGCCTCAACAAACTATAGATTAAAAATATATATCTAGATTTACAAATTTAAAAATATGAATATAGCCGGATTAATTGAGGCCATTACCATAAATGATAATGCCTGAAAATAGGATATATAAATATAGAAAGTCTATTTTTTAGATATCAAGGAAGTGATTACTTCAATCCAAAGGATCCAACTATACTTCAACGCAATATTAGCATCTTTGGAGTATTTTGTGCTGGTCTTTGGAGCATTTCTGAAGCATCTTCGAAGCATTTCTGAAGCATCTTCGGAGCACTTCCAGAGCATCTTCAGAACATGATCTTTGGAGCTACATGTATACACTTTAACACCTTTTTCCAAGATTTAATGGTAATAGTTGACAAAAAGATAACAATGATTTGCAAAGATATAACCAAATATAACTTTTGTATTTCATTCTAAATAAACCATAAGTTCGGAAACTACACCTAGATCCACTTTATATGCAAAGGAAAAAGATGTTATTTCATAGATATAATGAGACATTTTATGGTCTCATCATCTCTTCCACACCTAATCTCATGCATGTCCTCATGCATGCCACAATCTATATCATGTTGTTCTTGGAGGTAGAATTTTTTTTTTCAAATAGTCTCCTTCATCTTCAATTCTTCATCACAATTTTAGAATAACAGTGGTCATTAGCATGCATTCTTCAAGGATAGGTTCTTGTGTGGAGGCTTTCCTACTATCCTTGGTTTCTTTTTGACACAGGTTCTTGAGTGGAATTCTCATATTTCCCTTCAATTTTTTTATTTTTTCTCTCCCATACCTAATCACATGCATGTCCTCATGCTTGCCAAGGTAAATAGCCATGAAGTAGGGAGGGTATAAACCAAATAGAAAAGTGGGCAAGGAATAAAATGGATCTTTGTGTAATAACAAAAATTACAAGAAAATTTAGAAATAAAATAAAAGAAGTAAATACCTGATCAAAACTTTATTTGTTCTTGACTCTCTTGATGTCAACCATGTGGAAAATAATGATAAAAATTTGAGAAAAATGGCAGACCAAATCCAATAGAAATGGATTGGAGAGAACATGAATTAGTAGCCCTTGTAGCATAGTTGAATTTGCAGCAAAGAGCACAGGCATGAGCAAAGGCTATGTCAATCTCCAGCGTCACCGCGTGTCCAAGATGGATAGACAACACTGAAAAAGACAAATGAACCATAAAAGAGACAACAATGGATGAAATTTATTGTAGAGATGTTGCTGAAAATTTCCATTGTTGGTGTGCACTTTTCCTGGATTTTTTATTTATTTATTTTCTCCTTGAATGGCCAACAAGCTAGTTTTCCATCCAAGGCTCTTTCTCTAGTACTTGATCTACCAGCAAGCTAGTTTTCAAACCAAGATTTCCAACAATGCTTGAGGGTTTTCATTGTTGGTTTTTTGAGTTTTCAAAAACTGATGACATATAAAATGTTAGCTATAGACTGTCTACATTCCTTTACTACTTCCAAATGTAGCATTGTATTTTCTTGATGTTGACATTTCTTCATAACCAAATAGCTGGTGATAGATGCTTGTTGATTTTGCTACTCTCTGTTTGTTAGAGGTGACTTAGGATAAGGTGCCAACTGCCTAATGAAGTCATGGATATCTTATCCATTACAATCTCTAGAATGACTTCATGTTATGAATTATCCTGTAAAAACTTGAAACAAACAAATCCTTTCCATACAAGCATAATATCAACAATATCAATCAATTATAAATGCCAACAAAAGGATTATGGAGATGAACATTGGAATTGGTATGGAAGAATGTATTTCAGCCTACTGAAGAATGACAGATAGTTCATGAATTAACATTATTTATAATGGAATTTTATTGTGGAAAAGAACTCCTTCAGATAAGTTCTATGATGATGAAAGTGGATATGGTTGCAACTAATTCCTGAATACGAATGGAAATGGATGAAATGGAATGCCATCAATGTTTTTTGTTTTTGTTTTTGTTTTTTCTTTTTTTATGGACTATGCATAAAATATTAACTGTTATTTGTACAGGGAAGATGAAACTATAATTTAGCAGTTGAAAAACATACCTAGATAATTTGGCCTGGATTGTCATCACGCTGAACAGGTTTCCACAACTCTTTACTATCTTCATTTGTTTTGAGTGGAAAGCAAAAGCATGGGTCTGGGATGGCAGCCCCCAGTGGGGTCAAGGGGAAGTTCCCCTTGCATGCTCCCTGTCGCAATACAGGGAGGGGTCGAGGGGCAGAGCCCCTCAAAACCAAGCCCAATTTACCACTTTTGTGACCAAAAATTTGCTTATCGTTGAAGACATTTTGATCTTTTCATATTGTTTTATGAAGACTCACAAAAACCTGCAATTCCTACTATTTTAACATCATCTATAGTACTCAGAAATGATTAATACTCGATTTCAAATGACTATATGTAAATTCAGTATTATGTGTTATTTGTCAGTCTTGCATGGAATGTAACTCTGATTATTTTTAAATTGTCATCATTTTTTTTTTAACACAACTTAACATCAATGCAAACCAATCATAAACACAGAAAACAAAAGAAACAACTATCTTTGATACCAGATCAGTGAAATTTCTGAGTTGCTTGGGTTGTAACTATTCCTAGAAAATATTGAGGCTTTGCATGCAACCTACTACATTCCAATTTTCTAGCAGATGTTATAGCTATAGTTTGAAAAGAATTCTGAAAAATACTACACAAACTTAGCGATCCATCAAAGAGAAAACATAAATTGCAATATTTAGATCCCCAAATATAGGAACAACAACCTTAGTAATCGTAGATGCTAAAAAGTAGTGATTTCCATTAACATTTACCTTCAATGTTGGCACATGGTTATTTCCATGCAAAATATGGAGCAATGACACCAAATTCATTGCATGTCCCATTCCAATAATCATGCAAGTCAGTTACACTTTTCTTCCAGCCAAAACATGATCTTCTTTTGGAACGATCTATTTGCATGTCATTTTTGAATTTTTCAAATCTATTTCACCCATGGAAACTATCCAAAATTAAAAACTCCATACATGGAAATAGATTCACATGCAATATTTTAGGGTGCTAGATTGGTGTGTTCCTTCCAATACTTGCATGAATCCCTCCAACATAATCGAAAGAGTGAATACTCAACATTGCTTCAACTCAGGATCATGATATTCCTAAAATTTTGTCTCCAGCCTGCATCAACAACTAAATCTTCCTTATGATATTAGAAGTTATTAGTTTCTACACAGTGTTGTTAGTCTGGATTTTTTTTTTAAAATTTTCCTCTTGCATGCTTGAATCTTATTGATCTTGCGATATTTAAATGGGGTGAGTGTGAAGATAATAGTAATGGATGGATGAAAATGATTTATTATGTAGGAATGGATTGGGGAGATGGAAATGGAAATCAATGCAAACAAGTAATTATTCTTTGAAACCCTCATTGCACAGAAATAGCAGTTTGAATCAGACAACTTATTATAGTCATTGATTATGTAAATTCTTCCAAATCAGCCATGTTGTGGTCTATAACCTTCCATTGTTTTTTTTTCAATCATTAGGATAACCAAGAGAAGATATCATCAAATTCCTATAACTAGGTACGGGTTTTACTTGATGGCATACTATATTTTTATTCTGAATTCAAATAGAAATATTGATATGTATCTTCTACTTAGCAAAGAAATAACTGTAAAACAAATAAAGACTCAACATGGTAGATTATGGAAAAGTATTTCTTTTATACAATATTTCTAATGAACTGCTAGTACCATGAAATGAGGTTTTCATTTTTTTTATATTTTATGTTTTTGGTGGGGGGTGGTTCCATTGTTTCAATCTAAATTCCTAATTGCAGAAAATAAATTCTAATCTATGGTGCAGGAAAATAAATTCTAAAGAGATTGTCAACCATGCATCTCCTATCACAAAACTTGTAAAGAGACATTCAATAGCTTACACTATCCACATCCAGTACTTAGACATCTGGGGTAAGACACCATAGTACCCTCACTCGACTTGCTCGACTGGGTAGGACAGTGAAAACTGAGAGCTTTGTTTATCTATCTCACCAGACAAGCCTCTTTAGCAAATTTTGAATCTCCTAATAATGCCAGTCCTTGGAAACAGTGCCAAAAATGATGATATTGACAACATCCAAAGGCAATATGCAATAGGAGAGATATATTTATGCTTAACAACCCTTCTACCACACTTCACAATTGTTGAAATGAAATAGCACACTTGCAGAATTGAAAGAGCACACTTGCAAAATTGAAATGGCACACTTGCAAGAATTGAAAGAGCACACCACACTTGCAGAAATTAAAGATCACACTTGGTAGAAAGTAAATTCCCGAATTGAAAGAAAATAATAAACACAAAAAATACCTACAGGTTTACAATAGACTATACAGATAAATGTTTACAAAACATAAAAGAAAGAGAATAACAATTTACAAAATAAAGAAATAAATAAACAAATAAAATACATTGATCCATCTTCCTTGGAATGAGTGGCCAACTCATTCCTTGGAAGAGGATTTTATTCAAAACATAGGCTTTTGCTCAAAATTCAAAATATATTTTATTGATTCACTGCTTCAAGCTCTCTTGAAAATGAGAAGGAGATGTGTATTTAAACACATCTCAAAACCTAATAACAGATTACAAAAATCTAGGCAATCTAATGTCAAAATGTACTTATCCAAAAATAGGCAACATGATCCACGTTTCTAGGAAGAAGTTGGAATTGCCTCAACAAACTATAGACGAAAAATACATATCCGGATTTACAAATTTAGAAGTATGAATATAGCCGGATTAATTTAGGCCATTATCATAAATGGTAATTCCTAAAAATATGATATCTAAATGTAGAAAGTATATTTATAGATATCAAGGAAGTGATTACTTCAACCCAAAGGATCCAACTATACTTTGGTGCAATATTGGCATCTTCGAAGTATTCTGTGCTAGTCTTCAGAGCATTTCCAGAGCATCTTCGAAGCATTTTCAAAGCATCTTTGAAGAATTTCTGGAGCATCTTTGAAGCACTTCTAGAGCATCTTCAAAACATGATCTTTGGAGCTACATGTATACACTTTAACACCTTTTTCCAAGATTTAATGGTAATAGTTGACAATAAGATAACTGTTGTCACCTAGAAATGTACCCTACGCACAGTGATGAAGATTGAGCTTTCTAGTGAAACATGGGATCATTTCAAGGCTGTGGGTCACCTAGAAATTTACCTTGATTACCATTGATGTTTCATTTTTTGCCTTCTGGTTCTTGTGAAGTATTGTGCACTTTTTAAGTGATTCATCAAGCTATTTAGTGAAATCTTTCTTTTCCTTATAGCTTTGTTTCATGTTAGCATGCCTTTCTTTGCAAAAGTGGTATCATGTAGGTTATAAACTGTGTTTACTCAATTGCACATGAGCTTTTAATTTGTGAAAGTCTATTTTTCCTTCTTGAAAGTGTGTGCATGTCGAACCTGTTTGTATGCATAATCCACAGAATCTTGTTGTGCAGTCCCATATCCATCATCAGTACTCAAGTGTAACTCGAGTATCTCATTGTTCTTTTCAGTTCAGTGTATCACCATAGCGTTAGTTTTATTTTATGCATTCCTTCTCCCTTTCCCTTTACTGAATCATTAGTTTTAGGTGATGACCCAAAGGAAGTCGGCCTTCTCTGAAGGTTCATTTCAATTTCTAGGTGACCCACAGCCTTGAAATGATCCCATGTTTCACTAGAAAGCTTAGTCTTCATCACTGTGTGTAGGGTGCATTTCTAGGTGACAACAGTTTCTGGCACGCCCGGTGGGACAGTGAACTACTTCTTAGTTCATGTTTAGACATTTTATTGTTGCTGTTTGGTGTGTGTAGCAGTAGTTTTAGCCTTTTGGAGGCACTTTCTTTACATACCTGGTGACTCCGAGCTAAAATCTTCTAGTTTCACAGGCACAAGTCTTGGTATGTCTCAAAATAATCTGTTAATTCTGAGTTTCCAGCTCTTTGACTGAAAATATGTCAAATATTTATGAAGATGCTTACTATTACCCTCCATATCATGAGTATGTTGCTCCTACACATCCATACCAGAACATATTGGACTTGCTCCAACAGATTGACCATATGTTGTGGAATCTCAATCAAGGTCTTCACAATATGAAGATTAACGATATTAGTAAAGTGCTTGCATGTCTATCTAGGATTTTGGTTGATATCAAGATGCAGCAGGGTACCATTATTCAACAACAAGAAATGGCTGAGCAAGTCTACTTTTATGATCAAGAAAGAGTGGCAAAAAGAATCTAGTTCGAGGGAGACCTTAAACATGAAATAGATGCTAAGGAAGAACAAATGAAGATGCTCTCTACTCAGGTGTGGAACACTCAAGCTTACTTAGATTATCAATGCCAACTCATGGAGGAGTTTCAAAAGAGGCAACTTGAGGGGAGTTTCAAGGACTAGAGTGTTGTAGCTAAGGAAGAGCAGCCCATTGATCTAGACAACTTACTCCTGTGGGAAAGGATTAAAAAGGTGAATCCTTTACATCTAGCTATAAAGTGTCATTAATTGCAGCAGCAAAGTATTGAACAGCTAGAAGACATCAAACATTTTGGGGAGTTGTCGATTGATGACAGTCAACAAAACAACAATAGCACATGTGCAGATGATGTTGAATCAAATTCATTGTTGAACCCCTTAGATTTTGATTTATTTAAAAAAAATTCTGATGCTATTTATAAGATGGCTGAAAGCATAATCCAGGAGTTGCCGGTCAAGGAGCTCCACTTGCAGATAGAGGATGTCCAAGTTTCTCTAGAAAAGGAGCCACTTAAAGAAGAACAGTTGACTTCTTTATTTGATCAACTACCTGGTTATGTTGAGCAAGCGGAAGAGAGCATGCAGGTTCTTGATTTACCAGTTGATAATGGACAACCAGAGAACATTGTTGACTTGTTCGATGAACTTCCTCAATTTGTCGATGAAGATGAAGATCTCACATGCATGATAACATCTATGCCTGATGATGAATTAGTATCATATGAAAGGGAAGCATGTGATTAGCCCATTCAAGTTGGTGAGACTATTGAAGAAGTTGTTGAAGATAATGCCTTGTAGCCTGTGAACTTATTATATGAGCTCCCCCACTTTGTTGAGGAGGAGGTGTATTCTGTCATGGACAAAGAGCATAAGGAGCCACAGTTTGAAGATTTTTTTTCAATTATCCAACAGGGATATCAACTCCTTAGTCAAGAAGATCATACTGTAGGAGCCAAGGAACAACCTACATATTACCTCTAATCAACATCTTTTCAAGAAAAAGATGAAATCTTTAGAGGTCAACAAGAGGCTAGCAAGGAAAGTTCAAGATTTTCCCTTACCAGGGGCTGTCCAATAAGATACCTAGTTCAGATGGAGTCCAATACAACACCAAGCACCAATCCTATACCTACACATGAAGGTACAACAAAAGAAAGTATCCAAGATGCATTGACAACCAAACAAGAGTATGTTCAGCTCATTTGTCCTCCTTTGGTTGACAATACGGATGGTATGTTTGGTAAGGTAAGTGAATTTATTCACCTCTTTCAAAGGGTAGTGCATCGTCTTGTTAAATATCTTCCTGTGTCCCATTTTTATTTAGCTACCATTAAGCATGCCAACCATTATACTTTGAGAAGAAGGGGCATCTATTTCAACCATCCTATGAATGGTTTTGTTTGACTAGTTTCTTACTGGTTAGTATAGGGTAGGTTTAGTTGTTGTTACATTTCCCTAAGTGTTTTTCCAACACAAATAAGTAGTTTCCATTTAGTAGTTTTTCCTGTTTTCAATAAATTATCTAAGTGATCTATTTCTTGAGTTACAATGTGCTATATTCATGTACAAAGCTGCTCTCAGGTCTGTTCTTGAGTTTTCCCAATGACTCCATGCCCAATGGATATGCCTAGGCTATTGGTTTATGTGTTTAGCAGGAAAACATTCAGCAAAGGTCACCAGAAATGTTACCCAATTTTCACCTACGGGTTTAATCAAACAAGACAAATTGTGTTTCAGATGTTCAAGAAGGCCAAATGGAACATTTACAACAAGGGAAAAATCACGCACGTGATGGTATTCCTCAGGAAGTTCAGTTGAAGGTCGACCTCAGTCAAGTTTGACATAATTTTCCTTTAAGGAGAATGTCGACAAGACCTTGCAAATGTCTTGCCGACTACCAGTGCTTTCTGTCGATAAGTGTCTATGTTTCCTATCGGCAAGACCTCAAGGAGGTCACGGTGATCTGAATTCACATACAAAATTCCCATCGGCATAGGAATCTCCTTCAGAGAAAGGTCTTGGCGAGATCTTTATGTCTCACCGACTGGTGGCAGGGGGATCCATACATCAGTGGGAGATTTTCTCTTCGCCATGAAGTCTCGGTGAATGCATCGGGTCTAGCCGAAAAAATGAGGTCTCGGTGAAGTAGGAGCTCAGGGCAAAGGAAAATGAAGTCCCCATGAAGTCTCAGCAAAAGCAGAAGGTCTCACCGAAAGGATGCCTTTGGCATATGTAAGCGGGCTTCGTTGGGAGGTCTTACTGAAGACGAAGGTCTCACCAACAATCTTTCATGAGGTGGTGTCAGTGAAGGGAAACAAGCTCGGGGTAAGGTCTCCCCGACCACGCGATGTCTCCCTGAAATGAAGTATGCCCTCGACAAAGGAGGGGAGTTCACTGTGATGTCTCGGCGAATGAAGCTTGTCTCCCCGAATGAAGAGAAAGTAAACTCATCACCGAAAGATAAGGAGCCTGACGAGAGGTCTGGCCAATAGGCCAATGTCTCACCGATAACAAAAGGGGCCTCGCCAAGAGTTGAAGCCGTCGCCATGAGGTCCCAGTGACTAACTAAGGTCTTGCCGAAGGGGAACCATCTCAGGGAGAAAGATCCACCATCGCCAGGAGGTCTCACCAACCAAGAGAGCGTCTCTCAGACATAAAGGACATCAGTGTAGCATTTGGTTGTCGGAGTGATGTCTTACCAACTTGGTATGGTATCAGCGATAGAAAGGGATCTCGACATGACTCATGAAGCCTGCTCTGACCTCTTGGCAATAAATGTTTTTCTTGCCAAAACAAAATGAAATGGGCTCTTGCCGAACCATATGTGGTTCGTTATGATGTCTCCCTGACAGGCGATGGTCCTGTCGAAGCGGTCTCAAGCTCACTGAAGGATTTTAAGTCTCGCCAAGATGTCTTGCCGATACACGAAGGAGGCAGCATTGGCAAAGAAGGGATGGCCTTAACTGGATGTTTCACCAATTTGGTAGGGTCTTACCGAAGTGGAGTGAGCTCGGAGCGAAAGAAAGGAGATGGACTCTTAGGGCTCGCTATGACTCTTGCCGATGATAATGAGTTGTGCCGATAATTGTAGAAAGGTATAATCGCATTGGGGAGACATGATTAGTGTCTCACTAACATGCGATTCTGACTGAGCGAGCCTTTGACCGCCAGGGGATCTACGTGAAATGTGCCCATCCAATCAGAGGGAGCTAAGGGTGAGCCGTGGCGGTCTGACCAGGGAGAAGAAGATTAATAGAATGAAAAGAAATGTGTATATGTTTTGAGCTTAGGAGCATTCAAGGCAACTCAACGGGGAGGTTCGAGAAGTGAGCACGGGGACCAAAAGTGAATGCGGTAGCTGCAAAAGATCTAAAGGCTTCTCCAAGGGCGATCTTTCACACTGACATGGACAACAAGGATGCAATCGAATGCAACATTAACTCCTTTAAAAGATCTATGGGAGATTTTTTCTGAAGGATAGATATTTTGTAAGCCCTAAGGGGCCGACACTCTTTGGTATATAAGGCATTTTTTCCTCTTTGTAAAGGAGTTCTCCTGATGCTTTTCTGAAGTCTGTGACTTCTACAGTCCTCTCTCAGATTAACAGAATTTTGTAACTCGTTTTGGAACATGTTATATAAAATTTACCTTGATTACCATTGATGTTTCATTTTTTGCCTTCTGGTTCTTGTGAAGTATTGTGCACTTTTTAAGTGATTCATCAAGCTACTTAGTGAAATATTTCTTTTCCTTATAGCTTTGTTTCATGTTAGCATGCCTTTCTTTGCAGAAGTGGTATCATGTAGGTTATAAACTATGTTTACTCAATTGCACATGAGCTTTTAATTTGTGAAAGTCTATTTTTCCTTCTTGAAAGTGTGTGCATGTCAAACTTGTTTGTATGCATAATCCACATAATCTTGTTGTGCAGTCCCATATCCATCATCAGTACTCAAGTGTAACTCGAGTATCTCATTGTTCTTTTCAGTTCGATGTATCACCATAGCATTAGTTTTATTTTATGCATTCCTTCTCCCTTTCCCTTTACTAAATCGTTAGTTTTAGGTGATGACCCAAAGGAATCCAGCCTTCTTCGGAGGTTCATTTCAATTTCTAGGTGACCCACAACCTTGAAATGATCCCATGTTTCACTAGAAATCTTAGTCTTCATCACTGTGCATAGGGTGAATTTCTAGGTGACAACAATAACAATGATTTACAAAGAAATAACCAAATATAACTTATGTATTTCATTCTAAATAAAACATAACTACACTTAGATCCACTTTATATGCAAAGGAAAAAGATGTTATTTCATAGATATAATGAGACATTTTATGGTCTCATCAATGATCGACAGAACTAAATATTTAATAAAATCTCAACCATTGATTTATGGAAATCTAACGGTTCTAGTGTTATTCCAGAGGTTTCAATTCGCAAGTCTAGTGCTTCAAGGATTTACTTTCAGAATGAAACTATAGCCGTCCATCAAAAATTCATTGAATGGTTCCTCTTTTAAAACAAACTTTATGCGCGTGCATAATTATGCCACTTAAGTTCTTCTATCGCTAATTAAGATTATTTTTTTCCCAAAAAAGAAAAAATTTGCCACTAAAATTAATATTTTTATTGGGAAGTATACAAGATTCACTAGGATTTTACACCTTCGCCAAGGGGGGGGTTTCTTAAAGTTTTTCCTGGTGTCTAAGTCAGCCTAGGTGATATCCTAAGCATAAATAGGTATATATAGGAGCTTGTGAGTCTTATTTCATCATCATATTGCGAAGTGTGTTCTCATTAGAGATATTTGGAGGTTTTCCCCGTCAAAGTGGCTTGTTATTCTTAGTTATTATCAAGTATTTGCTGCATATTTCATATCATATTCTTCTATTGTGAAAGTTACTTCATAACACTAGAAGCTAGGAGATCTAATAAAATCAATAGGGTAAAACCGACATGCACATGAAATGAAAAACCACAAAAGTATATAACCCGAGCAAGGCATGGACCATCTCACTCTCAAACACCACTGTAATACAAATAAAGAGTGCATGGCTAAAGAATCACAACAACACATCGCAAGAATAATATCAACCAATTCCAAGCTCCAACTTAACAATTCAACCAATAACATATTTTCCCCAGCCTCTAGAAGCTAACCAATACAACTTAACACAACTACTCCCACTTAAAAATGATTTGCAAAATTGACCAATGCCAAGATCAACACAAAGTTCCATACAATAAATCAAACATACAATATACCAAGAAAATCTAACTTCTACATCACACGATGTTCATTATTTAACTACTATATGCTTACTTATCCGTTTACTGCCAAAATCAATTTCAAGGAAAGAACATACAATCCAACCATTTAACATTTATAGAAGAACACCACAGCCAAACATAATCCAATTCGTTTCTTTGATCAAATCATTCCACTGTTTAATATAAATAAATCATTATTTCTCATATAATTATTTCCTATTTACAAATTTACCTGAACTTTCAATTATGAAAAGAAATAATCTTTTACTCCAACATAATACAAACACACAATTATGAACATATACACATAAATCGGTATATATTTATATATACATACATATATTTATATATGTAAATTTTATATCTAACTACTATTTCCAAACTATAGGTTAAAATACAGTAACAAATGTAGTTGATCATACACACATACATACATAATATATATATATATGCAGAACAAAAGGCAACCAATTTTCATAAACAATGAATCCTTTAACTGTCGATTGCCAACCATCTATATGCACAACAAAACATATAACATCGTATGCCATTCCAAAATGTAATTTCATCGAATTTCAAAGGTACGATTTATCAATCAAAACCTATGTTCAGCGAATAATAAATAAAGCCAATCAATGGTTTACACAAAATTCAATTACCAGTCATACTACACTTATTGATTTCCAAACGCTAAGTGATTGTTGATGCTATCAACAGTATACACCATGCGTACTAAGCATCGAAGGTCGAAGGTAAAACTTAATAACCTACTGACAAAATAACATTGAGAGGAGATAAGCACTACTCAAGAAGTGTTCAGAGAGAAAATCGTGGCCAAAGATAAGATTCAATAAGTAAGGTTTAAGAGGATAAAGATAGAGATTCCTCCACCACATCAATTGGTTCAAACTTGCATGCCCAACACTAGGAAAGCAAGATTATGGCATACAAATTTGATGGAGAATGCCATCAAAATATTTAACACACAAAAGATTGCACAATAAAATAGGGCGACACCAAGATGGTTATACAGTAGGAGTCTCCAAGGCCATACAAAAGACACCAAAAGGGAAATTAAGATAGAAGCAATCAAGGCGCAGGTGTAAACAACTCACAGATTGAACAGATTCGGGTTTGCAACAGTAATAATCACATGGAGAAAAGAAATAGTAAATATTATGGATATAAGATATTAGAAGATTCTCATACAATTTCAAAGCATTCGCCATCATAGTATACAATAAAATGTACGGAAAATATTTATAGAGGAGAAAGATTGCAATGCATTTAGGTTTGTTAACATGACACTCATGTAGTAGAGGAATCGCTTAAAAAGCCCTCCGAGTATGAACAAATTGCCACGAGAGAGAACACTAAAAAAGGAAACTTAAGAGACTCTCATAAGAATGCAATAGTTACCTGGCGTATATGAAATGGGTTCATTTAAAACTTCAGGAACCTTCAAATAATGATTTATAGAATACACACAAATTTTTGTGTAGAGATATCCTAAGAAATTCTTTCAGAAATCTTCTTTTATAAATTATTTCAATGCAATATTAAACATAGGTGAAAATAAGAAAGCAATGGAACCTAATTAAATTCATTTAGCTGAGTTGAAGATTGATGCGGAGCTCTCTACTTCCAATTTGTAGCTTCTACACACTTCTAGAATTTCAACAACACTGCTAAGACCCAATTCCCAAAACCTCCCAAAAACTAGAAGAAAGCCTTCAAGAACAAGAAAATTATTCACGAGAAGAGAAACAAGATTAGTTTTTTCCCAAAATTATGCAAAAATCCCCCTTTCTTTAGTAACTAATTTATTTACTACTCCACAATGTCGTTACTGCATGCTCTTTCCTTAATTTAATTATTTTATTTTATTTCCCATCCATTGTTAACTACCACTATATATATATTTATTTATTTATAAAAACATATCCTTGTCTATTTTACTCTTAATTAATAAACTTTGAAATATTTAATTTATTAATTTTAACTTTACATTTAATTCTATTTGCACATCACAATGACCAATACATTTATTTTTATATATCTTTATTAAATCATAGTTTTAATTTATTTAAACCAAATAAGGACATTAATAATATTTTATTTAATCAATACCACAATTATATAAAAGCTTTTATTTTAATTATCACAATGCCTTTTAATTTCAATAACTTTATTTTAATATAATAATCAATCAAAACACTACTCAACCCAATTAAAATCAAGTGTACAAAATACCAAGCAATACCCAACCTTACAGTGAAGATGGAAAATAAGACCATGACAACAGAGACGAACCATATCACAAATGAACAACACTACTAGGGTGACAATGGATACTCATCCTCATCAAGGATGATGGCTCAACAAGGGACCAATTGCTATCTCCATCAACAATTTCCATTCGGTTTAAGACATGCTCAAACTTGACAATTTAGGTGGAGTTGATGCCTAGTACTTGCAACTAGCAGCAAACCACACAGTCGAGCATGTACATAGTCATACAGTCAAACACACCATGAGAGGAAAGTCACAATGTCGTAGGGCACTCACAAGTGAGTGATGTGACACTGTTCCCCTTCACCAAAATACATCAATGCATAATAATCAAATGCTAACAACATGATAAGAGTGTACATAAGATAATCACATGGTACTCATAACAAGATTAATCCACATAATCAATTAAATTGATCTGCTAAGCATGACATAAGCATAAACATCAGTGGTAAAGTATCATCATAACTATGGATCCAACACAAGCAAAGAATCATAATGTCCCAATCCAAACAACTGTCAGAAACAAAAACAAATTGAGTGGCATTACAATTCTCTTTCACTTCTCCTTCTCTTCTTGATTTTTCTCATTCCATCTCTGCTTGTGGTCATCCCCATTTCATTTTGAGTGGGTGTTTAATTTGGATTTTCTTTGTAATTAAGGTATTTATAGTACCTAAGAGGCCTCTTGTTGACATTTCAATATCAAAACTCTTTTCTAGCTAGAACCCTTTGGTGTCATTATTTTATTTTGGGTTTGAAGGTAATGATTGTCCTATTTAAAGTATGTAGGAATTTGGATTGAATTATTTGAAAATTTACTTTTATAATGATTAAAGTCATCAAAGCATACATTGGATTTAAATAGCGATGATATTTTTGTTAATTGAAATTTAAAGATTATATGACCTTTCCTAGTGGCCACTGTGATCCCCAACTCATGATCAAGTATAAATATTGAAACTAAGATAGCTTGAAAAAGAGAAAAAGAAAAGAAAATATATAAATAATGATTCAAAAATATAAAAAACCTGAAAATGCTAACAAAAGAGGAAAAATAGTGAAACTATCAAGAACTCGATTACCTAAGTGACTCAAGTAATCTCTATTAGGGCTATAGATTCCTAACTAGAAATAGAGCTATGCTTGAGGAGTTGAAAATTAAGGTGAAAATGTAGCATAATACTTGGTAAAACTATGAGATGGTAGATATAATTAAGTGTTCTTTGTTACAATTTCTTTGTATATGATCATCTGTTTAGACTCATTTTACCAATTGTAGAAGGAGACAGAAGATTGTAGAAGAATAAGACCAGAAGATAGAAGTGACACAACATATACCATGGAGAAACCCTTTCGGGAAAAAAATCCACCACCAAAATCAATAGTGCTTGTATTATTTAACCTTAGAACAAGATTACAATAATTCTTTATCAATCCTTGCTTGAGATGCTTCTTTTTCCTTCAAAAATTCTTCTTCACAACTTTGAATAAACTCTCATGTGTCCAAGCATGAATCCACACATCCTATGCCATGCTTCACAAAAGTTACTCTCTTCTTAGAACTCTCTTCAACTTGCTGCAATAAATAGACAATTGTGAACATTGTAAACTCCAAAGAGTTGACAATTACAAGAGGATAAAGCTCCTCACAAATATCTACACCATTCTTGTGCAAGTAGAGTTCTTCCATGAAAAACAATGTCAAACCAAGTCCTTCATCAATTTGGGCATCCCAAACTAAAGTCTTAACTCAACGTTGATTACGAAGATATCTTGTAAGCTTCTCCTCAAAGTTGGCACCTAAGAATGGGCCCACTTAACTCATCCTTGTAAATATCTTATCATGCAAAAGGTGTTAACTCCGAGATGCCAACTTGGGCACCGAAGGTGGGTCCAAGCCAATCTCTGTTAACTGAAACATATCTCTCCATCAATTCATGCAAACATTATGCATGATTGATCATCCCAACTTAATTGAATGTATCACCTGTTATCTGTCAAGAAAATGAAGCATTAGTCATGCAACTCAAGTCAACTGAAGTCAACTAACATGCAACTCAAACTAACAGAAGATAACTGAACCATAACTGAATTGAACTAAACTAAAACTAAACTGAATTAAATTGAATTGAATTGAACTAAAACTGAACTGAACTAAATTGAATTGAAACTGAACTAATAGTGCCACTCCACATACATTGTAAATATCAATCCCTACTTTGTAGGAACAAGGCATGTATTACATAAGAGTTATCAATTCACCAAACAGTTAATTGAAACAAGGTGTGTCCCACCTCCCATGTGGGCACCCCATGTGCTCCTATTTTTTAGGAGCTCTTCTTGGATGCCCTCACATGTTCCTATCATTTAGGAATAAATACAAATGTTAATTTACATGTTCATTTCATTCAAATTTAATCTCTTTCTAATCCTAGTTTTGGCGAACACTTTCCAAGGACTTAGGAGATGCATGAAATATGTTTAGGATTGCAATTAAATGGCATCATATTCCCAATATTCTCCCACTTGGCATTATAAATTGCAATTATTGTAAACAAGGATTCATTCTTATAAATCAAGTACAAGACTCAAAGCCAATGGCCTTCCTGCACCAAGAATCAATACCTTTCCCAAGTCTCTATAACCATTTCTTCTATCATTGAAACCTGCACCAATCTATTCATGAACACAAGCATCAAAATCAAATGATAACAAAAGACTCTGAGTGACTGCCACACTCATACCAAATTGGAAGATAAACCATAGCAAGTTGCTAGCTCATCCAAAACTGTCATAGGTAGAACTTCATGCTATCAACATAGCAACCCAAATCTGTAAACAAGTTCCTATATATCCACCATCTTGCAAAATAAGACTCCAAGGTAACAACACACATAGACATGCGATAAAAAGCCTTTGAAGTAACTCACTGCAGTAAAGTGTAACTAGTCCAAGAGAGGTGCCCCTCTCATATAGAACACATATAACTTCTGGAACTCCCACTTCATAGGTAATGTCAAATCTGAAAACAAGATCACAACATTAACAAGTCCTCCTATAGCACTTCACATAGAGGATGTGGCTAACTCCTCTATCATAGTGTCAAAGAAGCATATAATGATATGCAAAATACATCTCTCATAACATAAGAAACTTCAAGAAGAAGACTATTCCCACAAAGAGAGAACCTGCAAATCAAACTGTGTTCTTATACCACACTAACATGTGCCAAACTATGTAAAGTAAGATCTCCTTCAACACTCCCAAATTGAAAGGATATCAACATCTAACCATTCAACTTATAATGAAACATGGCAGAACTTAGATGTAAACCTATCATAGAAAATAGATCAAACTTAGCCAAACATTCCCACAACATAAGGGAATATGCCCAAAGCCACTATCTATCTCATGTACCTCTCCTACCCAAATCCTCAGAGCTAACTCAAGTTCAAGATTGCAAGGAGAACAATGAAAATACATGAAATCATGCATCTACTTCTCAAGACTAATGCATAAGAGAAGTCAAGATACATCTTAATAATGCATCTAATAATTAGGCAGGTGACACCTCTTAGATCATTTTACCTGCCGAGTAGACCAAGAGTGGGATACATTATTGTCATGTGCATACAATAGGTAACCTTCTCATTAGGTCTATGATGGACTCATATCCATTTCTAGGTGTAGGCTTCTTGATCTTTATTGTTGAAAAAGTTTTTCTTACAAGTAACCATTCCAACATATATCTGTTAACATAAGAAATATCGGGCCTAACCCAAGTCTCTCTAGTGTCCATGAGCACCCATTAATCAATCCATGCCAACTTCAAATGCAACCTGCATAATCATGAAGCTCCAAGCAAATGATTAATACTCAAAACTAAAAAGAACTACATCATCTCCAAATGAAGAACAATAACACCTTTACCAAAGACTCTAAGGGTCCTCCATGAAACAAGATGTTAAAACCTCTTCAAATGACATGAAGATAACCATATCCTACCAAAGCTCCCACTGAACTATGATACTGAGCTATACATGGAAACAAGATGAACATTAAACCATTGTAAGTGTGAATAAGTAATAAAGTAAAACAGATAAAACACTTCTTAATGAAACATTATATCAAGATTAACATGAATTAAACTAATTTAAAGCACATAAAAAGTGAAAGCGTCTCATTGTCTCCTATCTCCAAAGATTTATCGTCACAAAGGGCTCTCATATTTGTAAGCACCGTAACTATTTAAAATGCCTATCTAGAGAATGGAATTGATGCTAAATGCAATGATGTGATGATTGATAATGAAACTAAAAAGCTATGATGCTATTGTAATCTATACAGATATGAAAATCAATGGATGAAAGCTACAGTAAAAACTATGATGCTGTCGTGATGTGAATTCTACTGATGCTATGATGCTAAATGCTATTGCTATTGCTATTGATATGATTGCTATGAATACTGCAGAGTAAGTTTGCACAAAAATTCGGGGTCCATTTCCTGTGAAAAGAAGCTGTATATATAGATTTACAACAACAGATTGTGACGGGGCAGTACAACAGAGGCCTGGATTCAAACTTGAGATTTGAAGGGTGAGAGATTGAGAAGTTGGAGCTGATCATGGGGATTGTTCTTCCCCATGAAAACATTAGGCAAGATGATGGGAAAGATCAGAGGAAAAAGATTGAGAGGATTGCTTGCAAGTTTGTCCCTGAAGCTTTCCCGTGAATGCCAGTTGAATTAATTAGATTTGAAAAATCTAATTTTATTGGTGAGTGAATAGAGGAATATTTGATTTATGCCTTTATTTGAATATTTTTTGATTTATTCAATTTAGCAAAATAGGAAGATTTTAATTAAATAAAACAAATATTTGATATTTGCTTTTTTAATAAAGAGGAATATGATAATTAAATAAATCCTTAGGATATCTTTATTTAATTAAGAGGAAATATGATAAGATAATTAAATTACACAAATTATTGAAGTTGTGTATTTAATTTAAGAGAGAATTAATGGATAAAGTATAGAAGAAATAAAAATGATAATAATTAAATAAAACAAAGTATTTAACTTTTTTTATTTGATTAAGAGGAAATAATATGATAAAATAGAAGAATTAATAGTGAACTTAATATAAATAAATATTCCTATTTATTTACTAAGTAGATGAATTTAAGATTAATTAATCAAATAAATCATATTTAATTAATTATATTCTTCAAACCATTTTTAGGTGTATACATTTTTCCCCTCTTTGAAGTGATGTGTTTATGCATTGCTTTAAAGAAAATTTTATGTTGCTGCTAGTAGTATTGATGAAAAAATTTAGTATGCCCCAGACATGATTTTCAGGTGATGATGGATATATGCCCCCTCGGGAGATAAATTGATGATTTTTTTAATTTTTCGATGGTTTTTCAAAATTTTATGTGTTTTCGATGATTTTGATGTAGATTTGATGAATATTTAGTGATGAAATAATTCATCTCCCAATAATTGATGTAGAAAGTGCCCTAGGATGCTTTTGAATTAATTCCCTATTTAAAAATAAAATAAAATAACCCGACAAAAATCCCACCTCTAATAGCCTATAAAAGGTCAAAAGGGTCCTTTTCAAACTCATTTGTGCATTTGACTTTTTGAAAATCTTGTGAGAGAGCTTTTTGAGTGACTTGGAGCAAGATGTTGATTCCCTACCACACCCACTGGTTCGAGCGTGTACGTCACCAGCGCCCGACTGCCGACGGACCTCCGATACGTACCCTTTATCCCCTAGTATTTTGTGCCTGTCTCATTTTTTGTGTAGTTTACGGATTTTCAATTTTCAAATTCTTTTAGCGCTTTTAGTTTCCATTGTAGCACTTTCATTAGGTCATTTAGCACTTTGAAATTTTTAGCGTGCCAGGCTTCTGTTTTAGCACTTAGGTCTAGTGTTTTAGCACTTTCAAACTTTAGCACATAGGTACCCTATTTTAGCGCTTAGGTGTTATGAATTAGCGCTTTCATAGTTTTGGCGCTTAGGATAGAAATTTTAGTGTGTCAGATGACTATTTTAGTGCTTTGACCCAATGTTTTAGCGTGTTGAATTAATAAAATAGCGCTTTGGTAGTTTTGGTGCTTTGACCACCTATAATAACGCTTTTGACTGATTAAATGGCGCATGTCACGATTTGGTGTGTTGAATGCTTGTTTTAGCACATTCATGTCAGTTTGATGAAGTTTGTTAAATTTGTCCTTGATTTTGTCGATTTTCAATCATGTCAGTGTTGGTTTGATATGATTGATTATCTTGATCAAAATAGATGATGTTCGACCTCATGATAGGTGAGGTCTGATGTTTGATTGATGATAATTATCCTCATGATAGTTGAGGAATAATTATAGTTTGATTTTGTGTACCTCATGATAGGTGAGGTTGATTTGATGCCTTGATTATTGACCTCATGATAGGCAAGGTTCAATGATACTTGATGATTTGACCTCATGATAGGTGAGGTTCAATGATGTTCGCTCATGAGATTTGATCAAAAATTCTCACCAAGAGCTAATTAGTTTTCATAGGATATTTTGATGTTTGATGAATCGACAAAAATTACTAATTTTGAAAATTTCCTGATGATACGAGGTGTTGGAGAACCTTCAGGTTTCGAGAGCGTTTCCCATGGACTTTTGATTTGATACCACAGTTAGCACAACCTGATACAACAATCATTGTTTGATGTGGATTGTCTTCTTTATTATACATGCCCTAGATTAGGATTAATCGGGGTTTGTTGACAGCGCTAGCCAAGAGATGGCATAGCGAGCATAACACCTTACACCTTCCTACTGGTGAGATGACAGTCACCCCAGAGGATGTTTGGAGCATCCTGCAGATACTAGTTGTGGGTGACGTTGTTGTATATGATTCATTAGAGCATGGTGACA
Source organism: Sequoia sempervirens (assembly GCA_007258455.2). NCBI lineage: Eukaryota > Viridiplantae > Streptophyta > Pinopsida > Cupressales > Cupressaceae > Sequoia > Sequoia sempervirens. Next base: position 331,068,917 of record VDFB02000003.1, read on the forward strand.
CTGATTCTCTTCAGAGGGTGTTTCAGGATGATCAGACTATTGGATAGTGATTCCATGGCTTGAGATGGTTGATGCATATGCCACTTTTCCCACAATGCTTGTTGGTTTTATTAGAGGATTCCTTAGTCCTAATCACAGGTCTAAGGGATTCTCTATTGGTTGGGGCTGAGTTTTTGAGAGTATGGTTATTCATGGCACTAGATTTGCTTGGGGCATGTGTATGCTCGCCCACTTGTATCATGATTTGCATTCGGTAGTTTACCTTGGAGGTCGTACTTTGTCAGCCGGTGTCACTTTGCTTCAGGTGTGGGCGTGGGAGTACATAGCTATTACACATCTGGTGCTAGTTAGATAGAGACCACCTATGAGACCATATGTGATCAAATATGCCAATCATCTTACTCAATCTAGACTAGGTAAGTTAGAGTATTGGAGGAGAGTGATTGATGACAGAGTTTGTGACATGGCGTCTGTACCTTGACTATGAGCATTGGGACAAGGATGACATTTAGGTTCCCTTTCTCTGCCAGTCGATGATATTGATTGGTTGGACTCATTGGGTACTGGAGATATTTTTGATCAGAAGGGTGTATAGATAGTATGGTATGGTTCAAAGTATGCCCCAGGGTGTTCCTATAGATTCTATAGATTGGAGGCCCGTTTTGTCATATGATGCCACTGTTCAGGATTATCAATCTTTACAGCCCTTTGAGTGGGATATCCATCCTGACATTGGTGAGCCATTGGTCACAGTAGACTATGCCGATTTTCTGGCTTTGCATCCTTTTCCATGTCTTACCATTCCAGATGAGCCTTCCCCCTTACCCGCAGAGGAGGATGTTACCATACCACTTGGTCATAGGCGGAGGAGAGAGGAGGTTGAGGTTGAGGTGGAGGATGTTGGTGTTGTTGGTGAGGAGGATAGTGGAGAGGAGAGTAGTAGTGATGAGAGCAGCGGTGATGACTATAGATTTGATAGTGGAGAGGTTGTAGGTGGGTTGGTCCCTATATTAGATTTTTTGGAGGAGACAGTGCCTCGTAAGAGGAAGGAAGTGAGGGATGTGTCAGATCAGCTACAGATAACGAGCCTTCAAGTACAGTTAGAGACTATTCAGGAGCAACTTCTTTAGGCTCAATGTTTATTAGAGTAAACCTAGGCTCAGATGTAGGCACAGGCCCAGTCACATGCAGAGGCTCTAACATCAGTGCAAGCTCAGTTAGCCACAACACAGTCACAGATTGCAACATTGACTGCCAAGAGGGATGCTGCTAGGTAGATTGCAGGGGCAACCCAGGCTTATATTACATCTTTGACAGCTTAGAGGGATGCCGCCAGGTTTGCAGCAAAGGGTGCTCAGGCTACAACTTAGAGATTATAGAGACTAGAAGATGATACCTCCTTAGCAGATTATATGAGAGAGGTTTCCTGTATTGGTGGAGAGGTGGAGTACTATAGAGGGATATATTATGATGTCGTCCCCTCTGAGCAAAGAGTGAGTTATAGGTAGTCTTGATCTGTCATGACTCATTCTAGGACTGTGAGTGCAAGTGTGACACAACCTCTTTGGAAAGATCCCATAGATCCTAGTACATCTGGTGGTGGTGGGGGGCTTGATCCTGCGATGCCTACACCTTCTGGAGCTAGCAACACGTGATTGTTGTCCTTGTTGTATTTGAGATGTAATGTACACTTTGATTATTTTGATATACAACATTTTTGATGTTATATCTCTCTTCATTTCAGACATCATTGTATACTTGACATTTGTGATTTTGAGATCTATATGATATGCAGTGGATTTTATCGATGCATTATGTGTTTTGTATGATTTTATGATGGATATATTTATTTTCTATGTTCTATATGCTATGTGATGATCCTTATATTATGATGTTATGGATTTAGTTTATATCATAATGATATGCTTTGATGTATGATGTTTTATTTATGATGTGCATAATGATGATGTATGGATGCATGTTATATGGATTCATGATTATGGATATGATGTGTTTAAATGATATGTGATATGGGGTGTATTTTTATTTTAGTGCAAAATGCAAATATATGATGTAATAAATGAATTTAAATGGTGAATGATATATGATGTAAATAAATGGATGGAAATGGTGTATGATAAATGACATGTTAAATTATTGTATTTTATGTGATATGATTTGATGGATGAATGAAAAATGTGATGATAGAGATTTATTTTTGAGAGTTTCTTTATGCAATATTTTATGTGATATGGAAAATATGATATTATGAATGCCAAATGATTTGATTCAAATGTATGAATGAGGAAATGATGATTAAATGATTTCTGATGTATGCAAAATGAATATGATGATGCAACTATATGATCATGATGATGTTTTTGTCAAGTATACTCAATCTAATTATGAGAAAAGATAATCATTTAATGAATGATTCACCAATTTTGTAACAAATACTCTACATATGTAACACTATCATGAATGCAATCTACTTTTACCATGCAATTCCACATGAAAAAATATTGGCATTTTACCAGTACTTTTGTGCTTTGTATCATCATTGAGCTTTTTAAAATGTTGAAAGTGAGTACAAGCATCAAAGGTATAATGTAAACAGATAATGACTTGAGTACTACTTTCATGATTTTTGATATTGCAAGTGAATACAAGCATTGAGGTATAATTAAACCGAGATGACCTAAGCATTTCTTGCATAAACAGACAAGAATTAACCACTTTCCTATGTGAATTGGAATGTCATCCATGATACTTTGTAGAGAATTTCCTGCGATGATTCACACAGTAATTATGATTAATTCACAAACAACAGATAAAGAAAAATACCATTCTTCTTCCTAGCTTCTCTAGTACAATACATCATTGAGTTGCTCCAAAGAAATGGTAACAATGATCAAAGTACAACATATCCAACTTTTGCTTAAAGTATTTCAACCACTATTTAGATTAGATCATCCATCCTGATTTTGTGATCTTTGAGATTTTGGATCAAACTTAACCTAATGACCTATCCTAGGGGCCTTGAGAGCTGATCAATGATTAGCCTTGCCTACATTATACATGCAGAGACCACATATTTCGACTGACACAGACTCATGTTTTTGTCCTTTTGACTGATTTTTGACATGTTTTTTTGGATTTTTTGTTGTGATATGAATGTCCAATGTGTTTTCGACGTTGATTGATATTCCATGTTGGGTTGTGTTTTGATCATTATTTTTGTTGCGTTTGTCTTCTTGCTGTTTGTCCATTTTGTTAAGCTCGATGTTTATTGTCCCCAGTGATGTCCAGATGTTGCCCCCAAGCTATGGTGAGACATGACCACTTGTAATGATATGATAATGGATGAAAAATTATGGTGGAAGTAATGACCATGACATGCGTCCAATAGATGGAAAAGCTGGTTAAATTACAAATAGTGCATATTTCTAGGTTTTCACTATATGTTTTTATTACACTTTCATTCTTTTTGATTTTTTCATATTTTTTTGTATTTTTCTATCACTAGGACGCTTGTTTGCCAGGTTTATATCAAGGTAACCATTTTCAGAAACTAATTCATGTACTAGGCGATTCAAGTATAGAAATTTCTGAGATGGATAATATTGATAGGTTCATCAAACAAATCCCCTTTAGGTGTAGACAATTGATATGCTCCTGATCCATACATTAATATGATGACAAAGGGACCTAGCCAATTAGGTTCAAATTTCCCTTTCTTTTCTCTATACTACTAATTTTTAGGGTTTTCCCTTAGGACCAAGTCTCCAACTTGAAAGAGTATGGGTTTGACCCTATGATTGTAGCTCCTTGGCATTCTTTGCTAATAGGCCTTCAAATGATTGATAGCTTGCTGACAATGTTCATCTAGTAATTCCAGTTCCTGTAGCCTAGAGACTCTATAATCCTCATATGTAATGATACCCTTTAGTGAAACACAGAATGATGGTATTTCTACCTCAATGGGTAAGATGGCCTCAAATCCATACACCAAGGCATATGGTGTAGCTCCTGTTGGTGTTCTGATGCTGGTTCTATAGGCCCATAGTGTAGGATTTAGCTGAACATGCCAATCACGTCAAACATCATTTACCGTTTTCTTTAGTATTTTTAGAATTCTCTTGTTTGAGGCCTCTGCTTGGCCATTTCCCTGAGGATAGTACGGTGTTGAGAAACGATGTTGGATATGGAATTGTTCACATAATTCCTGGACGTCTTGATTTTTAAAAGGCCTACCATTGTTTGTGATAATGGACTGAGGTACCCCATACTGACAGATGAGGTAGTTGAGTATGAAAGATGGGATTTGCTTTCTAGTGACTGTTGTTAAAGGAACCACTTCTATCCATTTTTTAAAGTACTCTGTTGCTGTGATGATGAACTTGTGTCCATTGGATGAAGACGGATTTATTTTCCCTACTAGGTCCAGTCCCCACTAAAAAAAGGGCCATGTTGATTTGAAGGGATGTAAATCTTGTGCTGGCGCATGAATTAGATTACCATGAATCTGGCATTTCTAACAATTTTTAACATATTGATAGGACTCCTCCATGTTCGGCCAATAATACCCTAAACAAAGGAGTTTCTTAGCTAGGGTGAGCCCACTTGAATGAGTCCCACAAATACCTTCATGGACCTCTCGTAATGATGTCTCATATTCGTGATGTTCTAGACACCGAAGAAGAGTACCATCTAGACCTTGATGGTAAAGTACGTCAGCAATCAATGTATGTCATGTGGATTGATGGATAAAGTTACGCTTTTGGTTCCTAGAGAGATCAAGAGGAAGGATATTATCTTTGAGATATGTATAGATCTCTCCATATTGTGAGGTTTGAGTGTCGGTTATTTGGCATATGGTCTGTGAATCAGGATAGTCGTATGTAGGGTTAGATACTTGTTCTACCATAAACTCATAATGACCTTGCTTTTCTAGTAATTGCAAAAGGGAAGCAATTGTCACCATGGCAGCCGCAACTTTGTTCTATGCTCTTGGTATTTGCTCAAATTTGATATCCATGAAGTAATTTTTAAGATCATCTATCATTTGATTATATGGCATGAGCTTCTTATCCTTTGTTTGATACTCATTATTTACCTAATAGATGACAAGCTATGAGTCCCCATACACTTGTATTTATGTGATTTTCCATTCAATAGCTACTTTGATGCCGATAATCAATGCTTCATACTTTGCTACATTGTTGGTACATGGAAACATTAACCTATAGGATCTTGGTATGGTGTGTCCTTAAGGTGTGACAAATAGGATTCCTGCACCGGATCCTCTTTGTGTATATGATCCATCAAAATAGAGCCTCCATTGTTATGTTGTAATATTTAGGATGTCTGCATTTAGTAATTCAATGTTCATTGGATGATGATCCTGTAATGGAGCTTCAACTAGCTGATCCACTATTACTTGTACTTTGATGGCTCTCCTGTCGACATATTGGATGTCAAACTCACTTAAAATCATGACCCATTTTGCAAGTCTCCCTATTAGAGCAGCTTTACTGAGTAGATATTTCAATGGGTATATTTTCTCTATGAGCCTGACAGTATGAGTCAACATGTGTTGCAACTATTGGGTTGCAAATACTACTGCCAAAAAATATTTTTCTATGAATGTGTAGTTTATTTCATATCCATTGAGAGTCCGGTTGATGTAGTATATAGCTTGTTCTTTTCCTTCAAAATCTTCATGTGCCAATAGAGCTCCTAAAGATATGTCAGTTGTTGCAATATACAGTAAAAGTGGTCTCTCTGCCGCAGGTGGCATGAGTATTGGAGGCGACACCAAACACTGCTTTATCTGGTTAAAAATTGTTTCACAATCATGATCCCACTTGAATGAAAAATTCTTATGAAGTAGATGGTTAAATGGGTGACTTTTTTCTGCCAGCTAGGAGATAAATCTCCTAATGGATTGTAACTTGCCTTGTAGGGACTGTAATTGACTGCTATTTTTAGGCAGTGAAATCTCCATTATTGCTTTAACCTTAGTTGGATCTACTTCAATACCCTTCTCTGACACTATGTAACCAAGGAGTTTTGCTAATGTTAACTCCAACACAAATTTCTTTGGGTTCAATCTGACATTGAATCTTTCCAGTCTAGTGAAGATTTTATCAAGGATCTCCATATGTCCTTCCCTAGTGTATGATTTTGCTAAGATGTCATCCACATAATCTTCCATGAAAGTATGCATCATGTCATGGAAAATAGTGGTCATCACCCATTGATATGTCACACCTGCATTTTTTAATCCGAAGGGAATGACATTCCAACATAATGTACCCCAAGGACAAGTGAATGTCATCTTTTCCTGATCTTCAAGTGCTATTTTTATTTGATTATACCTTGAGAATCCATCCATTATAGATAACATGGCATTTCCTACTGTTATATCAACAATTATGTCAATTTTTGGTAAAGGAAAATCATCCTTTGGGCACTGTTGACAGTCAAAATGGCACATCAACAGTTAAACATAATATTACTATTTTGTTCCTCCTGAAAGAGAAAGACAACACATGGATGTCTTAGCTCCCAAGGTCTTTGTAGTTGGTTCTCAACTATGCTGATGTTGGTTAGTGGTTAATGTAATAGTAATGTTCAAGGGGCCTGTTGGTGTTGAGCTTGTGGATTGTTCTAAGATCGAGCATGAATTTAAACCTACTTTAACTGGGGTTTTTAAAGAAACAAAAAAAGATAGATAATTCATCTAACTTAACTAGACTTGATATATTTCAAGGAATTGTAAACTAAAACTAAATAAAAAAATTAACTTGTGATTAATACACAGTTGCATCCATTCACAGTGCTGATTTCCACAACAAATTACTAGTTACCATTTTAATTAAAACAAAAAATAACACTTTATTCCTTGAAAGCTTCTCAAATCAAATGATTAACTCAAGATAAATACCATTCTGGAACACAATATGAATTAGATTCGAGTCTGGTTGCTCCTACTGTTAGTGAAATCGATAAGCAACATTTACAAATCTTGCACAATCACCAGTGTACAGAAAATCCATGTCTGTAGTTTGTTCCCATCTACACTAAGAAAAATTGGATAGATACATTCCTTTCTATGTCGAATCTAACTCCTAACTAAGAAGACAAAAGAAGCTACCTTTTACTAAGAAACAGGATGTAGTTCTATCTCCTCTATCCTTCAGAAAAATTGCTACTCTTCTAAATCTATATCTAGAACTATTTACTCTATTGCTTTTCTATTTTTGCTAACTTTTCTTTCTCACTTCTAACCCTTTCTTCCAATAACTTTCTAACCCTTAACAAAGAGGCAAGAATTCCATATATATAGAGTGTACCAAAAGAATGCGTTGTCCCCTGTTTTAGGGTTTACAAAATATCTCCCTTCAGAAGTGTCGGCTCTCAGATCTTTTGAATAAAGTTGGTTCTACATTAAATGCACATCCCTACTGTCCATATTGGTGAAGGATTGCTGCTAGGAGAAACCTTTAGATCTTTTGCAACCACCACATTTACTTCTGGCATCCATGTCCATCTTTGAACTCCAGCGGAGCTGCTTTGAATGTCCTAAAATATCGTCATTAATGCTGATCTCTCTTTTGCCAGTAGACCCCAGCTATCACTATGACTCATGGTTTAGTCCTCCCTCCTTCGGCCCTCTTCCTGCTCTAGATCTTTCTGTGTGTTGACCGTCTTCTAGAAGCAGCACCAGACTTTTCATCAGATCCCCACACCAGTGTTTGTCAAGTTGCTCCATCGGCTCCTTCATAGAGCGGATGCACACCCGTTACACTCTGTTAACCTTCCTCTAGTTCATAGCTGATCGGTCAAACTATCCAAGGTTCACCTTTAGTTCTATCTAATTAGGCAAAAATATTCCACGTGGGATTCTCGGGCGGTCAAAAGTTGTTGACACCAGATCATATGTCGGCGAGACACCATCGGGTCAGTGAGACATCATAGCGGGCTCCATTAGTTACGCCGAAGGTTTAAAAATGATCGGCAAGACCATCACTGGTTGGCAGGACATCACATCGAGCTCCTCCATTCTGCCCAAGCTCGTTCCGTTTTGGCAAGACCCTATCAGGGTCGGAGAGACATTATGCCAAGATCATTCCATGTCGGCGAGACCAGTTTCATTTGCCGAGACATTACATCGAAGTTGCGTCCTTTCGTCGAGAGCTCATTTCATTTTAGGGAGACTTTGCTTGGTCGACGAGATGTTACACCGAGCTCAACATGCTACACCGAGGGTACAAAATATGTTGGCGAGACCCTATCAGGTCGGCTAAACTTCTCTCTGAGGCCCTCATCCTTTAACAAGATTCCTTGAGAAATATAATTATGTACACGAAGTAATCCAGCAAAACAAGGTCTCGATTAGTCCCTAGAAGCGTATAAAATATATTATAATAAAATACACTATTGCTTATGATTTCATTCAATTTTTACTATGCCTTCAACTTTTAGACAAAAGGAACCCAACCTTGGTGGGGGCGGAACCAAAATAGGACCGGAAAAAACACCCACCTTCAAAACTGGCGGGGGTGGATCCAAGACCGAACCAGGAACAACACCTACCTTCAAAATTGGCGGGGGCAGAACCAAAATAAAATCAGAACCGAGACTGGATTCAGAATGGGAACAAGCCATGGGAATGACCATCATTTCCCAGTTCAGACCCCATTCCAGCTCCGCGTCCACAAAAGAAACCAAACAAGAGGGATAGAGGGAAATAAACGCAGGTAGGATTAGAGCAAAAATCAATCCCAGGCAAAACAAAAACGAGGGTGGGGGCAGAACTAAATCCAAGATTGAAACTTCTTCAAAGTTTCAATTTCAGGTTCAATCTCGATCCCGCCTCTGACAACATACAAAGAGATGACCAAAAGAGTGAAAAAGAAAAGGGGAAATGAAGAAGAAGACCTCGTGACCAAACAAAAGGGAATAAAAAGCAAAAGAACAGGACATGCAGAATCGAGATCAGAATGGAACCCGAACCTGAAACTTTTGAAAGTTTTAGGGTTAGGTTCTGTGTGAACCCCTCTCCTAGTACCTGCAAAAAAACATGAGTAAATGAGTTAAACAAGGATTTGCAAGCTAAAACAAGGATTCCCCATGAAATCCATTTACAAACTCAAATTAGGAAAAAAATATTGAAGAACACAATGCAAATGATAAAAACAAGATAAAATCCTAATTAGATATGAAAACTCATGATCCCATGGGGGAATTGGTGCCAATTTGATGTGAAAATTGGCTCTTTCCCAATTCCTATGATGCAAGCTTCGAATGTTGAAGATGATGTTGATCCACTTTGATGAAAAGATGAAGACTCCAAGCCAAACTCTGCAAGAACCTAGCTAAGAACTCAATGATGATGGATGAAAATGGCTAATGATTTGAGCATGGTAACTTTACTTGGATTGTGGATGATGAAATGAGGAGAGAAGCCCTTCATTTATAGGATTTCAAGATGGATGAATGCCCAAATTTGAGCAATGTGGGACTAACATTCATCCAATGATATGATGCCACTTGTCAAGCCATGAATGGATGATGAATGTGCAAGATTTGGGGTTTGTGCCAATAAATGCCAATATTTGAATTTCAAATTTGTTGAAATGACATGCAAGAGGGAAGGGAAAATGCAATAAATGCCACTTAGCTCAAGGAAAAGGACATGTAAGAGGTTTTAAATGCCTTGTTGGATGTACATGTTGACTTAGAATTTTTGAATTCAAATTGAGAGAATATTCCAAAAGATGCCTTGTGAGGAAAGTAGAGATTTAATAAATGAATTAAATCTATTTTCATGTGCAACTTGCATTATCTAGAGGATGTGACATGAGATGAGGTTAAATTAATCAAGGGTTAATTAATTTAACAAGAGATTAGATGATGTGACTTATTTGACTTAGATTTATGGATTTATTTAAATAAAATAAGAGGAATATGATAAGAGGCTAATTAAATAAGGATTTTGATTTATTTAATTAAAAGGGATGGCGTTAGATTAAATCAAATAAGGTTTTAATTTATTTAATTTAATGGATAGACTTTAGATATTTAATCAAATAAATTGATTATTTAATTAAATAGGGATAATTAGATCAGATAGATTGATTTAATTAACAAGAGAAATGACTTAATTAGACAAAGTGATTTATTTAATCAAGAGAGGATTATTGATGAATTTAATTAGATAGGGGAATTTGATTAAATGGTTAGACTGAGGGATGATTTAGGAAGAAACGATGTTAGTAAGTTAGGATCAAATGCACGATGTCAATCAGTATATTTTACGTGTCTACATTTTTCCCCTTTTGAAGCAATGCACTCATTGTGTTGGTTCAAAGAATAACCGATCTCGATTAAAGCCAATTTTTTTTTATATTTGAAACTTGCCCTATTGTTGCATGGCGAGAGAAAACATGCCATTATAATGCCCCCTCAAGAGATCGGACAAAAATTTTAATTTTTTGGGTGATCTCGCGAAAAAAAGAGTGACAATGTACCCGACAAGTCTGAAAGAGGTCTGGGAGGCTAAAAATGTGTCTAAATGCAATAAAATGATGAAAAACAAGCCTCAAACAGACAAAAACAGTTTTGGGGGTCCAAAACCCTAGTAGGACAGCCATTTAGGGTTAAAAAACCCTAATTTTTAGGCTTAAAAGGGCCTTGAAGGGTCACTTTCAAGTCATTTTGACACACCTCTACCAGCAAACCTTGAGATTCAAGCTCTGACCCTCCGATGATATGGCGCAACGACAGCTTCCCCTACACATCAATGATCGAGTCCGAACATACCAGCGGCCACTTAGCATCGGGGCACCGGTATGTGACCTTTACCTCAGCTTAATTTTTTATTTAATGCATTAATTATCCCTTTAAAGGTGAGCTCACCTCCAGTGGCGCTATTATAGCGTCGCTTGACATTTGAACTACATCGCGCCAGGTCGTTTTGCGCCACAGCGGTGCAGTTTGGAGTTTAGAAACTTTGCCGTTGGGCTCGGGCTCGGCGGGCTGGTTGGGAAAAGTGTGCCGCAGGGGTGCCCTTTTCATGCAAAGTGTGATGCTGGGGATAAAGTGCGCCACAACAGCGCTTTTTGGATTAATTTAGGGTCCAGCGTCGAAGTTTGAGGAAACTCAAACTGCGACGCCATCACAAACTGCGCCACTGGGAACGAGTTTGGAGCGTTAGGCTAGGATTTTTCCAAAAAATTTAACATGTTGACTTTCCTTAATGTAGGACGGGCTTAGGGAACTTTATTCTCGGGAGCACCGGTCGCGGGATTTGGCGAGCGTACTATGGGAATTGAGCGACCGAGACTAGGACCGATTGGGAGCTGTCGACTTATGGCACATTGCATACGCAGCGCCCATGCGTACACACCTCGAGATGTTGTCAGCATTGGCCGAGAGGTGGGACAGTGAGACATCGTCATTTCATCTTCCCACTTGCAAGGCAACCGTCACCTTGGAGGACGTTTGGCGCATTATGCGGTTGCCCATTCATGGCCGCTGGGTGATCTACGATATGGAGGGACGTGAGTATTGTGTCAGAGTCTTCGCTACATGGGATATTATCTATTGCGAGGGTCAGATCGAGCTCGAGAGATACTTAGTTATAGCACCTCCCTTCTGTTGGGCAGTTGCAGCTATCATTTTAGGTCTGGTTGCCCCAGACAGACGAGGGCAATATTTTAGTACGAGTTGGGGATACTACTGGGAGAGGATGGTCCGAGATAGGCCAGTTCACTTTGCATGGGGACCCGTCCTTCTGGCTTCACTTTCCAGAGACCTCCATGAGTACGTTTATGTGGACGATAGAGCGCTGGGGGCTGGAGTGACTCTCCATGTCTTGGCGTGGGAGCACATTTCTGTGCTACGTCCATGGGTCGTTCTAGTTCTGATGGGGGCAGAGGATGCCCTTGTGACACTATACAAAGGTGGTGTGTCCTTCACACACACCGGCAAGCATGGGATCCCCTACTGGAGGTGGGTCCTAGACGAGATGCTTGTGTTTACTTGGCATCCATACCTTGGTCAGCCCAGATGGGCCGATGATGCTGCTCAACTCTTCTATTACCACTAGGATCGATACATGCAGGGCTAGGAGCACACGATGATCGAGCGATACCTGCCCGAGCGCGTACAATGTTAGTTTGGAGAGCCACATGATCGGCCCGATGACGGTTATGTAGCCATCTTTGCACGCAGCATGACATAGATAGCATAGGGGCTCAACATTCCTACCACGAAGGCAGTTGACAACTTTTGGCGGCTGGTAGCCCGACCATGGGCTTATGATAAGGGCCCAGTAGATCCAGGGACCACATAGGCCTATAGAGACTGGTTCAGACCTCCCCTCCAATTGACCATTCTAGGCAAGGATCCAGAGGTGCACAGGGTCAGAGGCAGGGGGAGAGGACGAGGACGAGGGTGAGGACCGAGGGTCGAGATTCGATAGGATCCACCATTGGTGCCCCCAGTCCCACCAGGTCATGGGGATGTCCACATGCAGGATTAGCAGCAGGATTCACCGGTCCCACCACCACGATTCGAGGGTGAGGATTAGGTTCATGTGCAACCACGGGTATAGCTAGTAGGGCAGGCAGACACACAGGATGCCTTGATTTTACAGTTGCAGGCCCAGGTTCAGGCATTGACAGTAGAGAGAGACCAGGTGAGGGCTGAGAGAGAGCAGCTCAGAGTAGAGAAGGATTAGGATGTGCAATAGAGATAGGCTGTAGAGCTATAGACAGCTACAGAGCTAGGTCGCAGACAACAGATTGAGAGTATGACAACCTCCTCGTCTCAGGGTATAGTGCTGATGCGATCTTACAAGGATGCTATCTGAGAGATAGAGTACTACCGTCGGGCTTACCATGACACTGTACCTAGAGTAGATTGGGTCCCCGAGTACTCAGAGCGGGCCAGCTAGAGACCACCAGAGGGTCACGGTGACAGGGGTGAGGGCAGCATTCATGGATATCGAGTGTGATCCAGATGATACACACTTTTTGTACTCTATGGGCTTTTTTTTGATAGCCTGATGGGCATTTTGTACCGATTGACATATATGTACAGTGATCCAATTTTATTCTTTGTAGTATGACAGTGACATGATTGATGATATATATGAGCCAATGATGATTTTGATGTGATGCAATGTGTTCTTTTATTTATGCATGGATGGTTTATTTCTATATGCTTTGCAATGATGTTTTATGAATGCATTTATTTCTAATGATGTTTATGCAATGATTATGACTAACAGATCTATATTATGCTAACCTATGATATGATGTGCAATGATGTTAACTATATGATGGTTTATTTTATGCTAATGCAATATGTGAAATGATTTGATTTATGGTATATGCAATGATGTGTGAAAATGCTTATATATATGAGATGATTTATGGATGGATGTGATATGATGCGATGGTCGTGATATGATGCAAATGACATGGTGTTATTGAATAATGAAATTGAGATGCTTAGAATAACAAATGTTATTATCCTAAATGATGTATGTGATGCAATGATATGTTAATGCAAAGTGGTATGATGATGCGTAATGTAAACGTAATGTGATAATATGATGTCATGATGTTATGCAAGTATGTATGCCTAATGAATTAAGTGCTTATATACCTATTGCTTATGATTATGCAAATGTGATTATGGAATGCTTTTTTAAATGCTATGTGATGATTTAGATGGTAATATGAAATGAAATGTAAATGAATGTTTATGCAATGATTGATATAATGTCATGAGATGCAATGTAATGAGTGAAATGCAATGACATGGATGCACCTATTGAAGAATGTTTATGATAACTTGTTTATATGATGATAAGAATATGATGTTTCCTATATGATATGCTTATGCAATGCGTGTGATTTCTATATGATATGTTTATGCAATATGCTAATGATTTGTGGATGCAGGATCGATGACGATGGTGGTGATGATGATCAACTGTCATAGTACCTTGTTAGCACGGTCAGTACGAAAAGAAGAAGTTATTTCAACAAGACACAAGATGACACAAATACAGATGATGATGATGATGATTACTTGCCGAGGAATTGGGATTTTCAAAGGGCCAAATTTTCTTATGTTTGATAACACACATGGTACAATGCATTGAGATATAGAAAACCAGGATGGCGTTGTACCCAATGTGATGGACTTTGACTCGACAATCAGATAGGAGTGTTCTTGTTCACACTTGACATATAGAAACCTTGCTAGGATGTATTTTAGAAGTTTCAGACACCTTAGACCAAAACACGGAAAGGTAAACCTATCCCTGTAATAGTCAACAAGTTGCCCTAGACCTCTTCCATACATGCCTAACAAAGCAAGTATTCACCGAGGTTATATTGCAAGAACGTCCAACAAGCACAACAGTCAAAGATAATGATCATTGCCCCATTCCTATTTCTCTAAATCCTTTATTTTGGGATATCATCGAGACGTCCTTGGAATGGGCACAAAATAAGATAAATCAAAAGATAAAGACCAAGTAAACAAACAAACTGATGCTCTTCAATACCGCTAACGGAAAGAGGATGTGTTTTCTAAGATGATAACCGAAACTTATTGCCAAAAGATAATGCCCATTGTAGGAAGGATTCATCCTAGGACATGTTAGTGGATGGCGGCACGTCATTTCATTTATAAGGGATGATTGATATGGGACCAATTCAGATGATGTGTTACCGATACGAAGAGATGACCAATTTTCTTACACACTGACTTAGACTTTTGACTTGAAATTTTGAGTTCTACCTTTAATCTGCTAGACTTTCTTCTGACTATTTCACCAAAGGTTGATAATGACGATCAGTTTATTATGAGTGGTGTTATTGCGAGTGCAAGCAAGATGAGACAGATGAATTTTTTTCAAATATTTGGATGTTTTTGATGTTTTTGCAATGTTTTGAGGCTGGTTTTGGTTTTTTTTTTGAGATTTTGCAAATGTTTTGATTTTCGATTTTTTAAATATTTTTGGGATTTTCTGAGATTTTGACCAGGAAACTAACCTAAAGACCTATCCTAGGGGTCTTGAGGGCTAGTCAATAGACTAGCCTTGCCTACGTTATACACGTAGAGACCACGTAGTTCAACTAACGACTTGATTGATTTACAGATGAAGATATACAAGATGAGATGTCAGTTTATTATGACAGACTCCTATAGGACTGACCTAAATGTCTCGAGGGATGATCAAAGATTAAACATGCCTTCGTTTAAGCTCAGAGACGACATAGTTCAACAAGACGACTTTGTTTTTGGATTTTGATATGTTTTAATTTTTTTGGATTTTCTGATTTTCTAATGTTTTTGGATTTTTTGATTTTCTGATGTTTTTGGATTTTTTGATTTTCTGATTTGAGGACTTTAAGAATATACATGAATATGATCTGATGAGAACGTGCCCCCCAGTGTGATGTAATAGACTACTCCGATAAAGGCAGGACAAACTGACCTTGAGGATGGGCCACGTAGTACTAGGAGGGATCACGATATGAAAACAGGACCAAGCTATGGTGCGAATGCGAGTGGATGAGATATGGATGTGATGAATGATGGGAGTGAAATGGATGGATGATGTCAAACAATCCATAAAGATCCTGGTGGATGGAAAGTGCTTATTTACGCAAGGTGCCTATTTGCCAGGTTTTCACCGAGGTACTTGCCCAAAGTGCCACCAAAGTGGTTTTCACTAGAGGATGATTTTTTTTTAATCCTTTTTCTGATTTTTTTTGGATTTTTTACTTTTTGGATTTTTTTGATTGTCACCAAGATGCCTATTTGCCAGGTTTTCACCGAAGTAACCATTTTTTCAGGACTTTTTCTAATTTTTTGGTTTTATACCCTGAAAGAATTAGGCATAAAACTTTTTGAGATGGGAGCTATTCATGGGCTTCTGCAGAGGTCCCCCTTCAGGTGTTGATAGTTGATATGCCCCTGATTTATAACTTGATGTTATGACAAACGGTCCTAACCAATTAGTTTTGAACTTGCCTTTGCTGCTTGGATTTGGGACATTCTTCTAATTTTCTTTTAAGACCAGTTCTCCTACTTGGAAAGTCCTGCTTCTGATTTTCTTGTTGTAGCTCTATTTGAGTCTATTCTGATAGATTTGCAAGTGATCTAAAGCATTTATTTGTCTCTCATCCAATAACTCTAGCTCATTTAATCTTGACACCTAGTAGTCCTCATAAGTGATGAGATTTTGCAATGATATTCTAAGGGATGGGAGCTCGATCTCAATGGGGACTATGACTTCTGATCCGTAGACCAAGGAGAAGGGGGTGGCATCGGTGGGTGTGCGGATGCTGGTTCGATAAGCCCAGAGGGTGGGATTAAGCTGTAGATGCCAGTCACGACCTGCGTCATTGACTATTTTCTTGAGGATTTTGAGGATGGTTTTGTTCGTGGCTTCTACTTGGCCATTGCCTTGGGGATAGTACAGGGTGGAGAAGCGATGCTGGATTTTGAATTTCTCGCACAAGTCACGAACCTCTTGGTTTTTGAATGGTGTCCCATTATCTGAGATAATGGCTTGTGGGACACCGTAACGACATATGAGATAGTTCAAGATAAATTTTGAGATCTACTTCCCAGTGATATACATCACGGGTATGGCTTCAACTGACTTTGTGAAGTACTCAATTGCAATTATGATGAACTTATGGCCATTGGATGAGGTGGGTGTGATTTTCCCAATGAGATCGAGTCCGCATTGCAAAAAGGGCCATGGTGTGATAATGGGGTGAAGCTCTTGAGCCAGAGCATGGATGAGGTCCCCATGCTACTGACATTGTAAACATCTTTTAGCATGATCATGCGCTTCTCTTTCCATTGTGGGCCAATAATACCCCATCCTTAGCAGTTTCTTGGCGATGGTCATTCCACTCAAGTGTGAGCCACATATACTGTTATGAACTTCGGTTAGAGCGGTTAATGCTTCCTCAACATTTAAATAGCGTAACAAGGTACCTTCTATGCTTCTACGGTATAAGGTATCACCTAGGATGACAAATTTGGATGCCTTTTTGATAAAGGTTCATTTTAGGTTTGATGGGAGGTCAGCGAGTATGACTCCTATGCAAAGATATGTATAGATGTCATGGTACCAAGGATCACTAGGACCAACGATTTCACACACATATTCTGATTCCAGTACCTCGAATGTGGGAACGAGAAGTTTCTCAGTCAGAAATTCATATTTCGGCATGTTATGAGGGATGTCTAATAGGGACCCAATTGTAGCCATGGCGTCTACTGCTCTGTTGTTGGTTCATGGAATCTGCTCAAACGTTATGTCAATGAAAGATTCTTTAAGAGTCTCCACCAATTTCTTGTATGGAGTGAGCTTATCATCCTTAGTCTGATATTCATTATTGAGATAATTTATGATCAACTGAGAGTCCCCATACACCTTGAGAGCTATGATGTTCCATTGCACTGCTATCTTGAGGCATATAGTCAAAGCCTCATATTCCGCTATGTTGTTAGTGCAAGGAAATGCCAGTTTGTATGACTTCGGTATGCAATCTCCTTGTGGGGTGATGAAGAGGACACCAGCTCCTGATCCATGTTGTGTGTATGAACCATCGAAGTATAGTTTCCAATGGTCAGTTACATTGAGGTTAAAGATGGATTCATCTGGGAATTCTGAGACAAGAGGATTCTCAGAATAAATGGGTGCTTCTACTAGTTGATCTGCAATAACTTGTCCCTTAATGGCTTTTCGCTCCACATACTCGATGTCATACTCTGATAATATCATTACCCATTTTTCCATTCTACCTGCAAGCATTGCCTTTGATAGTAGATACTTGAGGGGATCAATTTTCACAATGAGCTTTATCTTATGTGCCAACATGTAATGTCTGAATTTTTGGGATGCAAACACTACTGTGAGGAAAGCTTTCTTGATGAATGAGTAATTTAGCTCATGACCAACCATTGTCCTGCTAATGTAGTAGATGTCCCTCTCTGTTCTATTTTCATCATGCTGAGCTAGGAAAGCTCCAAGGGCTGCCGATGTTGCTGACACATATAAGACTAATGGCTTTCTTGGGATGGGTGACATTAAAACTGGTGGTGTCAGTAGATATTCCTTGATTTTGTTAAATGCCTCTTCACATTTTGTATCCCATTTGTACACTACCCCCTTGTGGAGTAGGTGAGAATATGGGTTCTGCTTGTCTGCCAGTTGTGCTATGAATTGTCAGATGGATTGAAGTCGGCCTTGGAGGCCTCTCAATTATTTTAATGTCTTTGGTGCTTCCATCTCAAGGATTGCTTTTACTTTTTCTGGATCCACATTGATACCCCTCATGGAGACTATGTATCCTAGCAATTTACCTAATTGTACGTTAAAGACGCACTTCTTGGGATTTAGTCTGACTTTTTGTTCCTCCAATCTATCAAAGATAGCGCTTAGGGTTGCTATATGATCTTGTCTTTTTCTTGACTTGGCTAGAATGTCATCGACATAGTCTTCAACTGTTTTATGAATCATGTCATGGAATATTAATGTCATGGCCCTTTGATAGGTTGCTCCTGCATTCTTTAGGCCGAATGGCATCATGTTCCAGCAGTAGGTCCCCCATGGACAAGTGAAAGCTGTCTTATGTTGATCTTCTTTTGCTATCATGATCTGGTTGTATCTTGAAAATCTATTCATTAGTGATAGCATCTCATGCCTTGCTATCATGTCTACTATCATGTCGATGTTGGGAAGCAGGAAATCATCCTTGGGACATGCTTTGTTCAAATCTCTGAAGTCCGTACAGATTATGATGGCTCCGTCAAGTTTTGAAATAGGTACCAAATTTGACACCCATTCTGGATAATCAATTGGTCAGATAAATCCTGCATCTAACAAATTTTTGAGCTCCATTTTGACTAACAGAGTGATTTGAGGATGCATTTTCTGAAGCTTTTGTTTGACTAATTTTGCTTCTAGGTACACTGCTAAATGATGAACCACAGTCTCTAGATCAATCCTTGGCATGTCAGCATAACTCCATACGAAGTTTATTTGTCTTTCCCTTAGGAATGCTGCTAGGAGTTCTTGCTCTTCTGATAATAGTGATTCCACATAGAATGTGATATGCAGGGTCTCCTCTATTCCTAGGTTGACTGGATTGCATTTTTCGGCCAAGACTGCTAACTTTTCCTTGTGAATAGCTCTTAGAGGAAGATTGAATCCTTCATCCTCGGGTGCCTCATAGAGGTTTTCACCATTGGATACATCCTTTCTTTTTACTATTTTCTTGTCAGAGAGTGCCACAGTGTGGTTTTCACTCAAGGACTTGGATATGATTCTTAGTTTCTCACTTTTGTGACTGAAGGACTCAATCGTTTCCCTGTAATAGGTATGTGTGTCCAACTCTATTATAAACCCTGCCTTGTTATCTCCATCTGGAATGTTATCTCTCAATCCCATGAATTTTGAGAGCGCCTCATCATTTTTGAATGTATCGAGAACTGGTGGTCCTCGTTGGTCACAGTCGATCAGTTGGGGGTACACTAAATGGATCTCATGATTTGGATGGTCTATTTCAAAGGAGAGGGTGCTAATCATACACAAGGTGGTGTCCTCAAATAACCTAGGTAGATTGGATATGGTATCCTCGTCATCGCTACTAATATAGGGCTCAGTTATAAAATTATGTGTGTCTCTACCTATGACTATTGGTGAGTGTACTTGTACTAGTATCGGCTGAGGAGAAATATAAACGTTCTAACCAGAGGACTTCAGCCATGTATGGTTATTCTCAGAGTGGTACATCCAAGGCCAAGATTTGTTATGGGTCACGTCTCTGGCATGATAGGTATTATGAGCCCATTGTCATTTTGTCACAGTCTTTGATTTCTATCGTAGCCCATTGCAAGCATCATTTGTAGGCCCTTGCTTCTTTCATCCATTAGTAAATTAGTTGCCAGTATTTCATCTTGATACAACATGTGAGATGGATCCGCTTCAATAACCTCATGGCCAAGGTCTCCCCATCTTGTGAATTCGGGATAGTTTTCAGGATATGTTTGTAATGTGGAAGCTTGGTTTTCTTGTGGGCGTCCTCATGATCTAGGAGATTGTGGTAACTCTCCTATTACAAAAGCATTGTTAGGGAGCATGTAGCTTCCACAACCATCCTCTTGGATGATGAGATTGATATCGGAGATGGTGGGGATGGTGGGGATAGCGGGCGTCTCTGTCGCAGAAGTGGACGCGAGAGTGGCGGGGTCGATGTATGGTGTGGATGGGCCTTCATCATTCTTTGGCACTTGGGGGATTTTGTAATACTTTGCCTCAAGATTTTTGCAACATGAAAATGGTTCGGGATCTCCATGGATAGTAACCTCTTGTCCATTATGTGTAAATTTCACACATTGGTGGAAGGTTGATGCTACGGCTTTCATCGCATGGATCCATGGGCGTCCTAGGAGGATATTATATGGCAAGTCGAGGTCCAAGACCTAACAGGTGGTTTCCATGATGGTAGGCCCTACTTGAATAGGGAGTTTAATTGTGCCTTGAGACACTCTTTCTTGGTCGTCATATGCTCTTATCATGATTCCCTTACCTTTGTCGATGGAATCTTTTGATATTTTCAACTGCTTGACGAGGCTGAGAGAACAGATGTTTAAACTTGCACCTCCATCCATCAGGACCCTTTTGATTTTTCTCTTGTTTACAATGGCTTCCAAGTGAAGGGCACGGTTGTGAGATGGTTGGGCGGGGAAATCTTGGTCAGAGAATGTAGGGAGATTAGGCGTTATGATATTTCTGACCATAGCTTGGAATTGCTCTGCTTTGATATCTGTGGGGATAATGGATGAGGCTAATGCTTCCTCAAGAATCTTTTTATGCGCTGATGAGATTTTTAACAACTCCATGATGGAGATGTTTGCTAGCATTCTCTTGAGTTTTTCTACAACATTGTAGCTATGTAGAATGGATCTAGATGAAGGGATTCTGTTAGGTTGGGATGATCCTGCAATGGTGACTTTGTCGCCTCTTGTGGTGACTCCACAATCTTCGGCATGGGCGCCCTTGATGGTGATGACCATTCAGTCTTCATTTAGGGAGGCAACAACTGTTTCATACACATGATTTACACTGCCCTTCCCTTTATCATTTTTATTCCCTTTGTTGCCATGATTCGACATCAGATTAGTGTAGATTTTAAGGTCCTGATTTCTAGTAGGTTGTTCCACATTTATGATTTTCTTGTCAATGAGATCTTGGATGATATTTTTGAGTGTCATGCAATTTTTTGTGGTATGACCTTTGATTTTATGAAATTCGCAAAGTTGATTCTCGTTATACCAAGGGGGTTTGACGTTGAGTTCTTGGTAATTCTCGAATGTAGGAGGCTTGATGAGTTTTTCATCGATCAAATTTTTCATTATGTCCTCTAGTGGTTCCCCCAAAATAGCGTATTTTCGTTTGGAATAACTTTTGCATAGGGGTGGTCCTCTTTGGTCATTGAGGTTATTGATGTTTGGATTGTTTTTGGGTTGGTATGTTGTGTGATGAGTGTTTTGGTGTTGATTTTGGATTTGTGGTGTGGATGTATTTTGGCGTGGACCACTAATGACCACCTTGCCATCTACAACACCATCATTAGTAGCGTTCTTGTTCCTTGCCCATGCGTGAGGTTTATCGTTATAATTGGATTATGGGTGGTTGTTTTTCTATTCGTGATATGATGTTGATTCTGCGGGTTGAGTCACAAGGGCTCTTTCGATGCTGAGCGCTTTGGATATCAATTACTCATATGTGGTGATGCCCTGAACTTTGAGATGAAATACCAAGTGGCTTTTGAGGTTGGCTATGATGGTACAGACTTGTTCTTCTGGCATGGTCCACTTGCTCTGATTGGCCTTGGATTGCCATCGTTGAAGGAATGAAGCAAAAGATTCATTCTTTCCTTATTTTAGAGTGTATATTTCTTCGAGACTAACATCCATTGCAATGTTACATGCGTAGTTCCTAATGAATGCATCCCTAATTTCTTGGAATGTTCTAATGCATGAAGGTAAGCGAGAGAACCATTCTATAGCGGGGCCTACCAAGCTCCTAGGGAATAGCTGCATCAAATAAATATCGTCATATGCGACTTCCATACAATGAACCTGGAATTCCCTGATGTGATCTTCAGGGTTTCCCATCCCTCAATATTTGTCAAATTTGGGGATTTCAAATCCCTTGGGGAATGGTTTCATCTCTAAGCTCCTATCAAATGGATAGGGACACAAGTTGCTTGGTCTTTTGGTTGTTCGCCTTGATTGAAGGTCGAGCACTTGTTGGGAGAGAAACCTGAGTTGTGTCATCACATCACTTTGTAGATCAGGGGGTGGGATGAAGGTGTTTGAATCGTGGGTTGGATGAGTGGATTGGTTGGTGCGTTGTTCGATGGTATATGTATGTTCTGGCGAGCGAGGTAGGATTCTACCTACTTTTGTATGAACAACGCTTGTTGTTGATCTTGTTGTTGTTGCACTAGGATTTGTGCTTGTTGTTGCGCTTGTTGTTGTTCCAACAACGCTTGTTGTTGGGTTTGTTGTTGTTCCCACAACGCTTGTTGTTGGGCTACCAATTCTGTTGCTTCTTGCTGCTCCTAGTATTGCTTTAGTGCTTGCTGATATGCTTGCACTTGCGCTGCTTGTGCAAGAAGTTATGCTTGTGCTTGTGCTTGTTGTGCTTGATATTGAGCTTGTGCTTGAGCTTACACTTGGGCTTGCGCTTGTGCTGCTTGTGCTTGTGTGGCTTGTTGTTGCAATAAAAGTTATGTTTGAGCAGCCCTTTGTGCTTGCAATGCTTGCGCGGCTTGTGCAGCTTGGGAGGCTTGTTGTTGTTGTTACAATAAAGCTTGGACTTGTTGCATTTGTTGTGCTTGTAATGTGGCTTGTGCAGCTTGTGCGGCTTGAGTGGCTTGTTGCACGAATTTTTGTTTTTGAACTTGTTGGTATCCTCTTTGAAAAGTAGCTTGCAATGTTGCGTCGTATTGGCTTGATGTGGTGAAAGTTGGTGGTGGTGGATTTGGAATGGTGGTAGGTGATGATGTTGTGTTGATGTTTTGAGTGTTGGATAATGGTATTGATGTGATGGTTGGTCCTTGAGAGACCATGCCTTGTGATGTTAAGGGTGTGTTTGATGATGTTTCCATTGCTTGTGCATTTATCGTTTGTTGTTGCGATATCAACGATAAATTTTGTGTGTTTTGTGCAATGCTTTGATTGATGGTTGGGATGTAAGTTTGATTGATACTTAGTAGGTGAGGAAGCCCTAAACCAAGGAGTGGTGTGGATGATAATGGCAATGGCGGAAGAGGTGGGAAGGTGAGGGGTGTGAGTTGTTGTGAAAATGTCGTGGTATCAAATAGGCCCCCTAGTCCGAACATATCTCCCTCTTCTTGTGAATTTGTGAGAAGAGGTGTTTGAGGAGTTGCGTGAAAAAATGATGATGATGGATCGTGATGGAATGTGAGAGGAACATTCTTGTGTAATGGGTTTTCGGGTATGTTTTGTTCCAATGTGATGTTTGTGCCCAAGTTTTGATTATTAGCAAGGGGATGTGATTGAAGAGCATTGAGAAATGTGTTTCCCTTGTTGACATTAGGTTGGGTTGGAGCAAACGATCTTGTGATTTGTGGAATGTTTTGCATGATGTTTTGGGATGGAGGTGCAGATGAAATGGGAATGGTGGATGAGATAGGTGGAAAGGATGTCTCCACTATAGTACTTACGTCAAAATCTGAAGGTAACTTGGCCCCTTGTTTTGCTAGTTCAAGCATGTATAACGAAGGGTTGAGTCTCATCATGATGTTGATGATTTTGTGATTCTCTAGATTTTGAAGCATTTCAGTCATTTCTTCGCGAGACATTCCATAGGTAGGATCCTCTCCTTGATTTTATTCTTACAGATTTTGCGATGATGAGAGGGTCAACAGATTACTTGATTCAGCTGGATTCATTTTTGTGTTTGTTTGGCTAAGATCGCTTGAAGCAGGTGTTTCTTTGTTGTCTTCCATACTCTTCTTGTATTGAGATCTCATTTGAACCATAAAAAAAAGATCAATCTTTGAGAATATGGGAGATGAATCTCTTGATTCTTTGGATCGATCGTTATTTTATGTCCCAAAGTAGAAGGTTTTAGGATGCCTTGAGGATCAAAGGTGATGATATGATGATGATGTTAGGGATGGGTGATATGGATGTTTTTGGCTTTCGATAAATCTTGAATGAGACAATAGGATTTTTGGACTTGCAGATTTTGATCTTGGTTTTGGATTTGGGATTTTGAGATTTTGTCCTTGATTTTGATTTTAATTTTTGATTTGGGTGTTGAACAAAAAGACCCTAAGATTTTGGATGATGATCTAAGGGATAACTTTGCTCAAAAGATGATAATTTGAATATGTGTGAGGAGAAGGATGCATCTACCCACACCTATTCAAACAAGATGATTGTTTCACTAAGCATATGAAGAAGGATTCATCTACATACACTAAGCTAGACAAGATGATTTTGATAACTTTGACTAAGTATATGCAAAAGGATGCATCTACACATACCTAGCCAAAGGTGTTTTTGCTAATGTTTTCAAGGATTTTGTCTCAATGATATTGATGATTTTGATTTTTCCACAAAGCCTAGTATTTAAGGATGATTTCAAGATTTTCCAAAAGGTGATGATGAGATGGATTTGTTTTGATGTTTTGATAGATGGATGAAAAGAGATTTTGATATATTTTGATCCTAAGATGAACGTAAAAAGGTACACTTTTTTTTCTTAGACCTAGGTATCGAAGAGCATGAAAATGCTTCCTAATGACCTTTGTAACCAAGAAATGATTTCATTTGAACATTCATTTTCGGATTTCCAACCAATGATTTTTTGCTTTGAGGTTTGTGAGTCTTCAATCACATATGAAAGTTCATTTTGCATAGCTTTGCTTAATCTTTTTATTTTACCAAAAACACTTTCTTCAATTAGGTTTTCAAACTAAGATGTCCAATGTCTTAATTTCTTCAAACCCCACAAGATATGTTATGTGGAAATTCAATGAACTTAAGGCAAGGGTTTTCCTATAGATTACTTAAGGAGAAAAATTGAGATATAATCCAATGTTTAGAAACCTCTAAGGATGTGAATCCCAAGGGAAAGAAATAACATATGGATTGAGTCAATTGTATTTGTCTTCAAAAGGGTTTGAAATTTGGATGGTGTTAAGTGTTTGTTTTTGAGATGTTTTCGATCAAACAATGCATTTTGTAACCCAAGAATAAGTACAATCCTATGGATGTGTAAGATAATATTTGTTGGATTCCCACTTGGACAAGTCCAGCTACGCTTATCTCTAGCGAATGGTTAGATGCTTGACCCCACTAGCTCCCCTCCATGACACTCACTTATACGGGGCAAACAAGCATCAATACCCATGAAACTCCCATGGCATGTTTTCCATTTCTACTAGAAGACTGTAAAAGTGTGGGGTGGCTTGAGAACGACCGTTCTTGCACCAACAAATAGATAAAAGGATTTTGGAAAATTCTAGCACATGGGTTTTAGTAAGGACTTTCCATTCATGGAGATTGACCCATACGGCAAGAGTCCCCTTTCAGATCCATCTTGTTGGAATCAACCGCGTGATATTGGCGTTTCTTCCAATATCCACATTTATATCCCGGTTGGAAATACTCTTGGCTTTAGAGTGTTACTGGTTGAGTCATTCCCTTGGGTGAGTACTTTTTCCCCAAGGCAAGCCCTCTAAGATAAAAGAAAGTGAATGAAGAACAATATTCGTAACTCGATCAATCCTTGTTGGCAACAAGGAGAGAGAATATAAGCAACAAAGCCCCCACTCACACTTGCACAAGATGTTGTTCAATTTTAAGCCCAAATAGAAGTGTGGAAGTGATTGCTTTATCTTTACCCAAAGTCATGAAAAAGGCCTTTTGATTCTCAAGATCGCTATAAAGCGCGAGAGAAGCGCATACGTCCTTTTTCGATTGCTTTAGTCTAAGTAAACCCTCACAAAAACAAAGCTACACTTGTTCTTTTTAAATCCTCAAAGCAATATGTGAGTTCGTTTTAGAGCACCAAATCACAAGTGAAATACATTTGTTCAATTGTTTAACCCAAGAAACAAAATCTAGTAAGTTGTTGATTCTATTGTTCATTTTTACCTTTGCAAGAAGAAATTGAAAGGTTCTTTTTAAGCCCAAATGAAAACTAGTGTTCTAAGGATGAAAAGATAGCAAATCCTCAAAATAGTGTTAAATAAACACTTAAGTGTTCAAAAACACTTTGATTGGACAAAATATCATTACCATACTCCTCCTTTTGTTTTTGATTTCCAACCTATAAAGGAGAAAAAAGTCAGATTCTGGAACAGCACAGAAGTTAAAAACCAGAAAACAGAAAGTAAATAAATCATAAATTAAAAAAATGTGCTAAAAAATTAAATTCTCCCTTTTACTGTCTCCCAACGTCGCAACTCATGAAGGTGTCGCTATTTGTTCTCCCAGCATCACTCTCACAGCGCTGCTTACCAGTTAGCGGCGCTCTGTGTCGAGACAGAGAGCTCGATTGTGTCACAATGTCTCCCAGCATCAGAGTTTGTGTCCAGCATCGCTGTTTAAGATTTTTTTGAAAACTTCTGTAGATCGGTGAGTCCAGCGGCGGAGTTAAAAATTTGATTTTTTTTGGCGGGATGAGTCTAGCAGTGTAGTTTGTGTTTTACGCGGTGCCATATAGCGACGCTGATGAGCCCGCAGTGCTAAAACAATGACGCTGATGAGGCCGCGGTGCCAAAACAGTGACGCTGACGAGCCCGCGTTGGAATTTCCTGTGTGTGGAGAAAAATGCAAAAATTTCAAGAAAAAGTTAGAATTAATGATATCCAGCCCTCCTTCTAGCGCCAAATGTGCGAACCGCTCTCCTAGTACCTGCAAAACAACATGAGTAAACGAGTTAAACAAGGATTTGCAAGGTAAAATAAGGATTCCCCATGAAATCCATTTACAAACTCAAATTAGGAAGAAAATATTGAAGAACACAATGCAAATGACAAAAACAAGATAAAATCCTAATTAGATATGCAAAATCATGATCCCATGGGGGAATTGGTGCCAATTTGATGTGAAATTGTCCCTTTCCCAATTCCTATGATGCAAGCTTCGAATGTTGAAGATGATGTTGATCCACTATGATGAAAAGATGAAGACTCCAAGCCAAAATCTGCAAAAACCTAGCTAAGAACTCAATGATGATGGATGAAAATGGCTAATGATTTGAGCATGGTAACTTTACTTGGATTGTGGATGATGAAATGAGGAGAGGAGCCCTTCATTTATAGGATTTCAAGATGGATGAATTCCCAAATTTGA
Source organism: Sequoia sempervirens (assembly GCA_007258455.2). Lineage (NCBI taxonomy): Eukaryota > Viridiplantae > Streptophyta > Pinopsida > Cupressales > Cupressaceae > Sequoia > Sequoia sempervirens. The sequence goes on from VDFB02000003.1 coordinate 331,096,379, forward strand.
GCAATGTGGGACTAACATTCATCCAACGATATGATGCCACTTGTCAAGCCATGAATGGATAATGGATGTGCAAGATTTGGGGTTTGTGCCAATAAATGCCAATATTTGAATTTCAAATTTGTTGAAATGACATGCAAGAGGGAAGGGAAAATGCAATAAATGCCACTTGGCTCAAGGCAAAGGACATGTAAGAGGTTTTAAATGCCTTGTTGGATGTACATGTTGACTTGGAATTTTTGAATTCAAATTGAGAGAATATTCCAAAAGATGTCTTGTGAGGAAAATAAAGATTTAATAAATGAATTAAATCTATTTCATGTGCAACTTGCATTACCTAGAGGATGTGAAATGAGATGAGGTTAAATTAATCAAGGGCTAATTAATTTAACATGAGATTAGATGATGTGACTTATTTGACTTAGATTTATAGATTTATTTAAATCAAATAAGAGAGGAATATGATAAGAGGCTAATTAAATAAGGATTTTGATTTATTTAATTAAAAGGGATGGTGTTAGATTAAATCAAATAAGGTTTTAATTTATTTAATTTAATGGATAGACTTTAGAGATTTAATCAAATAAATTGATTATTTAATTAAATAGGGATAATTAGATTAGATAGATTGATTTAATTAACAAGAGAAATGACTTAATTAGACAAAGTGATTTATTTAATCAAGAGAGGATTATTGATGAATTTAATCAGATAGGGGAATTTGATTAAATAGTTAGACCAAGGGATGATTTAGGAAGAAACGATGTTAGTAAGTCAGGATCGAATGCATGATGTCAATCAGTATATTTTACGTGTCTACAGGTTCCAGTTCTGGTTCCAGGTCCACCAAAATAAAATGAAAAGATGCAAGAGAAAGAAAAATAAAAGAGACAAAACCGGGACCGGGGAAGGAATAGAAAACAAAACTTAGAAGGAATTCCAAGTTTGGTTTCCGTTTCGGTTCCGGGTCTACCAAAACAAAAGAAAAAAATGCCTAAGGTCGAAAAGAAAACACCTAAGGCACAGGACACAAAACTAAAGGAAGAAGACCAACGAAGAAGAGAGAGAGCGGAGTTGGACTCGGCATGGAACTCGAACTAGAGACATTGAAAGAGTTCAAAGTTCAGATTTAGATCCAGACCCGAATCCGACAGATCAAAAAGGCAAGACCAAGGAACTGTTGGGACCGGAACCGGGAATGGAAGAAGACCGGAACTTGGATGAAAATCCAAGTTAGATATTGGTCCCGGTTCCACATCTGACAAGACAAAGAAAATGCCCAAGGCAGAAAACCAAAGGCCCAAAAGACAAAAGAACAAAGAGGGACCCATTTTGTTCCAGAATAAAATGGGGTGGTTATGCAAGGCATAACAAATGGCGACTCCACTGGGAAAATGGTTTAACCATTTTCAAGAAACTGAAGAATTCAGCAACCCAGAACTCTTGGTTTATGTACATCACAACTCTAGTTGAGCTAGAATCTCATACATAAATCAACCAAGGCTACCCCCTTGAATCTATGTGTGTGCTTGATTGTGCATCACTTTTTTATAAAGCTTTCTTCATCTTTCAAACAACGTTGTGCAAGATTTGAGCTACATGAGTTGATCCCCTTTAGCTGTTGTGCAATGATATCCTAGGCATTGCTCCACTACCAGTCAGTTTTAATAACCAAGGTTGAGCTGGAATCTCATACGTAAATCAACAATGGCTACCCCCTTGAATCTATGTGTGTGCTTGATTGTGCATCACTTTTTTATAAAGCTTTCTTCATCTTTCAAACAACTTTGTGCAAGAGTTGAGCTACATGAGTTGATCCCCTTTAGCTATTGTGCAATGATATCCTGGGCATTGCTCCACTACCAGTTAGGTGCCCATAGCCCCGATGGAGATACCTCTACTTTTCTCACAGCATTGCTCTATTGCCAGCTAGACGTCTATAGCCCCGGTAGAGATACTAGAATCACCCATTCATATTGAGTCCCATTTTCACTTTAGATAATTCTTTTGTCATTTTTTTTCTTTTCTCTTGGAGTTTCAGATATTTCATTCATTTTATTTTTTTCAATATGTCAAATGTTTAACATATGTTTTGGGTTGAAAACTACCATGGACCTCATAACAACACTTGGGAGATCGAATTTTTTACTCAAATTTTGCAACACTATCATCCTAGGATGGATATACCCTTACAAGAGGTGATGGTCTTGATGATTTGTGAAAGATTTAGAGGGAGCTAATGAAGGTTATTTCCTTTACACCTTGTTTTCAAGACTTTCCACAACTCTTATTGACAATGGGCATAAAACAAAGAATTTAGGAGAAAATTACTCAATCAACAAGCTTGAAAATATCTAAACCACTTCTCTCCTAACAACCAAAGTATGCATCAGATAACAACCCACTACTTAAAGAGGGGAAGAATAGATAAACCCCAGAGAACAAAACAAGACAAAAAGTGACAAAAGAGGAAATGAAGGGACAAAAAGAAAAGGTAAATAAACAAACAACAAAACTATTTACAAACAGAAGAGCAAATTATTTACAAATAGAAACAAACAAATTATTTACATGAAGAACATCAAATGCAGAACAAAAAATTAGCAAGTTTTATGACTCGAAATAATGCTTAAGAAACTGCCCATTGACAAGAAAGGGAACAGGTTCTTTAGCTAAACTGCTCAGTCTGAAAGCATTTTCTCCTAGGATCTTAGCAAATTTGATAGGGACCCAACCAGAGCTTATCAAATTTTTGGTGACTACCCTTCTTTTCACTAGCTTTATCCCATAACAACACTAGGTCTGATATCCTGAAAGCCTTGATTTTGGCCCTTTTGTCAAACCAACGTTTGACAACAACCTGATGTCTAAAGAATTGCTGCAAGGCGACATCTCTCTGTTCTTCTAATTTCAACAAAGCAACTAATCTTACTTCTATCCTATTGTCACTAGAGTAGAATTTCTACATGAATTCAAGGATAGGTATTTGTAGATGGATAGGGAACACATGCTCTTGGCCATATACCATCTTGAATGGCGAGGTCTTTAAAGCAGCCTTAATCCTAGTCCTATCAGCCAATAACGCAAACCTTAGCTGGGTGTGCCAGTCCCTAGGGTTATTTTCTAACAATTTTCTAATTACCCCTAAAAGATTCTTATTGGTTGATTCTACAACTCCATTTCTTTTTGGGTAATAGTTTGAAGAGTATTTCAAGACAATTTTGTGATCGTATGCCTATGAAATGAACTCAACAGAAGAAAAGGAAGATCCATTGTCACATACCAATGCGAAGGGTACCCCAAACCTTGTAGTAACGCATTTGGTGAGGAACTTGATTACTACATCTGTGGTGCTATTCTTGCAAGGTATAACCTCTGTCCATCTTGTTCAATAATCAGTAGCAATAAAAATAAACTTGTGTCCTTTAGAAGAATTTGGGTTAATGACCCCAATAAAGTCCAGTGCCCATTGGGCAAATGGCCTTACCTCATAGACAGGCTATAAGGGCCTGGCTGAATGGCATTCTTTTGATGTAGAGATCTGACATATGTGACATGTTCTCACATGTTGATGGGAATTTTTGAACACACAAGACCAATAATAACCAGATCTGAGGATCTGGTGTGCCAATGAATCTGCAGAACCATGACCTATGCCGTGTTTCACATGAAATTCAGTGATCACATGTTTAGCCTCTTGTTGATCAAGGCATCGTAGGTAGACTCCCTCAAAATTATTCCTGTATAGTAACCTTCCTTTCAGCATATAATGAGAACTCTTCATTCTTAGCGTTCTCCTTTGAGTTGCATTCATTCCTTCTGGACAGCGATTGTTGAGCATAAAATAAACAATATCAACATACCAAGGGTCGTTGGAGAAGGACTGGGTTGTGTATTTCTGAAAAATGATGTTGTCACCAACATTCACCATAGAATTAGACAAGCCTGTACCTCTAAAAAGTCCCATAGGGCGTATCTCCAGGTTGAACTCTTGCAAGATGGCCATCCATTTCCCTCTTCTTTCTACCAGCTCGCTCTGCATAAGTAGAGACTTCACAGTAGCGTCAGGAACTACAACAATAATTTGGCTTCGGAGAATGTAGTGCCTGAACTTCTTGATAGCCCTGACCAGTGCAAAAGCTTGTTTCTCAAGAGGTAGGTATTTGATCTCAGCATTCTTAAATGGGGAGCTCATGAAGGCGATTAGCCTCTCCTCTCCCTCTTCCCTTCGTTGAGTTAGGACAGCTGCACAAGAATATTTAGAGGCAAAAGAATAAATATAGAATGGCCTCAAGTAGTCAGGGCTAGTGAGGACTGGAGCTTCTGAGATGGATCACTTGACTTGTGAAAATTCAACCTTTGCCTCATCACTCCACTCTATTTTAGCATCTTTCTTCATCATTTCATTCAATGGTTTTACAATTTCTATGAAGCTTGTGATAATCTTTCTCATGAATTTGATCTTTCCAAAGAAGGATCTCATCTCTTTCTTACTTCCTGGCATGGCTATCTTCATAATGGACTCAACTTGGTTTGGATCGATTGATATTCCTCTCTCAGAGATTATGTGTCACAAAAGTTTCCCTTCAGAAACCCCGAACACACACTTTTTAGGATTGAGGGAGATGCCATACTAGATACACCTCTTGAGAACCTTAGCCAAGTCTGCGGCATGGTTTAATCTATCTTTGGAGAAAACCATTAGGTCATCCATGTAAATAATAATGCATTTATTGATTAACTCCTTGAATGCTATGTCCATGGCACACTGAAAAGTTGCTCTAGCGTTTATCAGACCGAATGGCATCCTTCTGTATGCAAATGTTCCCCACTTTGTAGTGAAAGTTGTCTTCATCTGGTCTTCATAGCTAGCCATTACCTGATTGTATCCAGAGTAACCATCCAATAATGATATCATCTAAGATCCATTGATAGTCTACAAGACTTCATCTAGAGAGGAAGTGGGTAGTTATCTTTTTCTGAAGCTCTATTCAAGTTTCTAAAGTCCATACATAGCCTGATCTCTCTATTTTTCTTACGGACTGGAACTAAGTTAGCCACCCATGTTGAATGGCATATAGGGAATATTATCCTTACAGAAAGTAATTTCTAAACTTCTTTAAGGATCAATGGTTCAATTAGGGCATTGACAGGGCATTTTTTTTGTCAAAATGGCTTGGCTTCAGGCTTCAAGGGAATAGTATGAGTCATTACAGTAGCATCAAATGTCTTTAGGTCTTCATATCCCCAAGCTATTGCAGCAATATCTTTCTTAAGTGCCATCAATATGTCCCTTCTGATTGCTTCAGGGCAGGCCTTCCCTATGTAGACATTCCTTTCAGGGCCAGAATCAGCTAGGTTAATAGTTTCATACTCGCCTCCTTTATCTTTAGCTGATATCTTCTCTCGAGCCCTTGGGTTTGAATCAAAAATTCTTTCAAAGGCCACCATTCCCTTGGGAATGCTATTGCTTTTTAAATTGAGGACCCCTTCGTTATCACAATCTTCAGGGTTGCAATCCCCTTGATCCCTATTGGACTCATCAATGATATGTCCTTCGAAAACATCTGAGCTTGCTAGGAAAGCAAGAATATGTCGATCATCATCAAAGACCTGAAAGTTCCTGACATCATCAAGAACTGCAGGGATGGAAATTAATTCCACTGAGAATCTCTTAAGCTTGGAACTTTGCATGGGTTCCAAGGTACTTGCAGCAACAGCCAATGAATCGGCTATCTGATTCTCTTCTCTAGGGATTAAGCTAATCTCAAAGGCATCAAAGTCTTCAATCAAGTTCCATACATGATTCCTATATGCTGCCAACCTTTTATTGTGATATGTATATTGGCTGCGCACTTGCTTGATAACTATGTCTGAGTCTCCCTTGACCATCAAGGCTATGAATTTCTTCTTATGTGCGAACATCAACCCCCAAGTTAGAGCTTCATATTCTGCTACGTTGTTGGTGCATCCAAACTGCAACCTGTAAGAAGCAAATAAATCTTTCCCTTTCGGGCTGGTCAATACAATTCCAACACCACTGCTCGTTTTGGACTTAGATCCATTAAATGTGAGGGTCCATAGCTAATTATGAGCTGGGGTTGATCCTTTTGAGGTCATTGTGGACACTTGGATAGAATGAGCCAGGGGTGGGGTTACTTGATCTTTTGGATCAGATATAGGGAACGAGTGTTCAATAGGTTCCTTGGGAGTAATTCCCAATTCCTGCTCAGCTATATCATATAACCTGTGGCTATCCTTCTGACAGTCATTTGTGCCTTTGGTTAACCCATTGGGTTTTGGTATATTCGTGAGTGCAGAGGTGTCAAACAAACCTTGGGGTTGCTCCTCATAAATATGCTAATTTGGAAATGCGTCTGAGGTAGGTTCAATTTGAGAAGGAACTTCCTTTGAAGGTATCATATCCCTGGTTAACATTATTGCTTCCTTGGCTTCAAACGAGAAGTGATCTGCAACGGTCTTGGGGTGACTTGAGCTAGCATCTTCAACTTGGGAAACATGATTTAAAATGTCAATGCAGAGTTGGAAAGTCAATTCAGAATGATTTTGGTAATGTACCCTACACCAATTAGGGAGTAGAAGACTCTGTAGATTGGTATCTTCCCCTAAGACCAGCTGATCCTATTGTAGCTTCTTGATCAATGCTTGTTGGTTTTAATTAATCATAGGATCAGGGAACTTTGGTATTGGTAGTTCTTTAGGATCAAGAACATAAAAGGTTAAAATTTCCTCTCTTTTATAAACTCCTATCCCAGTTTCGAAATAGGCTACCTCATTAGGGAAATCATATTCAGTGATGATATGCTTGAGGCGGGGTTCACTTTCAATCCTAATCCACATGGGAATTCTCCTCCATGGTAACCACATATGTGAAAAATCAAGGGAGAGATATTCCCCTATACCTTTCATCAAATATCTGCTCAACAGCATACCATAGGTCTCATGAATGTCTGCTACTTGAATGTCTATGCTGGTTTGAACCCTAGGGTTTGACCCTACTTGTACATGTATGTTTCTCAACTCTCCCACTACATTAACCTCCATTTTGTCAAGTTGAATGACCTTCTTATTTGTTTGAACAGGGTTCAATCCCAACTTCTTGCATATGGAAAATGACATAACATTGCCTGAAGCCCCTGAATCTAATAGACAATTGTGTAGGTTCTTCCCACAGATTCTTAAACTCAAAAGAAATGGTAGAGTACCTACATTGCTTCTATATAGGGCTGCATTCATGTCTGCAGTAGGTGCCACCTTGTTCTTCCCTTTAGATTTGTCAGCTTGCTCCAAGGCTTTCAGCACTATCTCTCATTGAACAGGGCACCACTTTAAGATGTCAAAGTATGACAAAGAAGTTTTTTGTTTCTGCATCTCAGAAAAAATATCAAATTATTTATTATAACTTGCATTACTTTTGACAACACTAGAGGAATTACCCTTGTTATGGAAGTTAGGTGGGCCTTTTGGTGGAGGAGGGTTATTATCAGTACTTTGATTTGGAGGCACCATGTGATTAGGTGGTGCTGATGTAGTGAATGGACCCTTATTATGATTTCTCAGGAATTGTCCTCCTTTCATCTGAAAGGCTTGGGCATCATATGAATCTTTCTCTAGTTCATTCTCCTCTTGCCTTGGGAATGAAGGTTCCTCCTCAAAGAGGTCATAAGTCATTGTTGTATCTGTTGATGTTTTTTTTATGCACCTCTCAACACAGGCAATGCGTAGATGCACTACCTCTCTTGAAAGACTATCTTCCACAATCAGATTGCAGAACACTATCCCAAGGTCTCTAATGTCAGGTCTTGACAATGCTTGGAATATCTCAGTTGTTTGATGTGATTTTTTGGAATCACAAGGCGGTCTTACGGATGGATGATAAAGTGGAGAAGTTGGATTTTGAAATGGAGTTCCTAAGATGGGAGAGTTGTTATGCATTTGCTGTAGGTTCAAACAACAGTCTTGAACTCCATTTTGTCATTGGATTTAGCTTTAAAATGTGCAATGAAGCTTAGCATAGGTTACTCATTAAATAAAATGAAAAAGGGAAGGGAAGAGAGGAGGTTCCTGGATCTACAATTAATTGTGAATAGTGATGATGGAGTTCTTGCAATGGACAACTTCTTGGAAACAATATTTCACTTAACCAAAGATCTCACAGTCTCATGGAATTTGTGCTATCTTCTAAGGTCTAAAAATGTTTCTTCTTTCATTCACCATGTGCATGCATGAACAAAGATAAAAGTTTTGGAGCAGCTTTGAATTCAAGCCCAGACTAACTTTACACAGCTATCTACCATCAACAAACAACAAAAAGTGTGGACTAAGAAGTCATCTACACAGTAGGAATTTTCATTATCAAAGGACAATATTCCTAAAATCTACCAAAGCAAGAAAATAGTTAACTAGAACAACAATAAAACCTAAGTTAAACATCTAACAATGGAGATTGAATCAAGCAACATGTGAGAAACTCAGAAAATGCACCAAGTCAATGTCTTTTCCTTATAAATTTCTATAGCATGTCTTTACAACAACTCAACTCCCTTTGCAAATGAGAGGAGAGCCCTATTTATAGTGACCCAAAAGTCAAATGAATGGCCAAGATTAATTCTCATTGTGTGGCCAAGATTCATTACAAAATAGGGTTTCACCTACCCCCAATATATCACAATTTAAAATTACATTTTGTCATTTTCCCTATTTTGCCTCTACTAACGACATTGTAGCACTTTGTCTTTTAGCTGATTGTTGTTTTACTGTAGCTACTCTTTAGGGAGCTCTTTATCATTAATAGGGATGTCCTCCTACTTCTTGGATGTTGCATATTCTATGAACATGAGGATGACTGCCTGGAGCTTGTCCACTTCAATAATCTCATATCTTAGCACTTGGTAGCTCCACTCCTTTGCGTTATCCTCTAGCATTTTCCAGTCCTCATCGTATTTTATACCTTGATCTCTGAATAGCTCTGATTGGTCGAATGCACGGGCAACAAAACTCATAAATTTCATTGTTATTTCGTTAGACATCTCGTCCTCCATTTTCTTCTGGAAGTAAGGCTTCACCTTTTTTGGATCCATCTGCACTGCAGGCATATCATATTCTGTCATCATCTTGAGATAACGAGCGCATTCTGCCCTGATTTACTTTATCCATTCTATATCCGGATCCACCTTGCTCATTATTTGCTCTAACCTTTCCTTCCTATTGCCAAAGTCCTGCCGCCATACATCCATCAACCAGTGATCGTTTTTTCTTAAATGCAAGCTCCTTTTCCCATGTGGCTTCTGGCAATTGAAGGATAGCCTCGATCTTTGGAAAGGTGGAGTCATATGCTGTAGGGAAGTCAGTGCATAGCCTCTTGGTGCCCTCCAAGGATTGCTGCAGGTCCAAGAACTTGTTGGCTATCCGAATAGCCCAGCCAATTCCCATGTTTCCAACATATAAGACTTGTTGGAACCAGTCTCATGTAGTCCTCTCCAAGTTCTTTCTCCTTTCCATCTTATCAATTTGTTGCTTGGATAGTAGCTCAAGTGTGGCTGTGGATGTGGTAGGCAGGTTGTCCACTAAAGACCATTGTTGTATGTAATTCGTTAAGGTTGCCACCTGTTCCCTGAGCTCATCCTTCAAGATCTTATCTTGCTTTATCAAATGTACCATCATAGCCATTGATTCTTCAAGATGACCGACTTTCTATTCTCTGGTGGCAGTCCCCAAGTCGATGGTGGAGATGTTGTAACCCACCCCAACCTGGCCAATCACATGTGTTGCTATTTATGCTGCTCGAGACCCAGAAGCATCCATCATTACCCTGGATCGAATTTTGGGCTTCTTCTCCTTCTTTGTCATGATTTGAGCTTGAGCTAAGATGGCCTCTAGCTTTTCCCTTAGGTCCTTTAGTATAGAGGTTTTTATTTCAAACTGCTTCTCTAACCACTCTAGCATGGTGGACCTACCCTTAGGTGATCCATGATCACCCTCGCCCCCCTCGGTTAAGGCCCCTGTTTCCTTATCTTTCGAGGTCCTCCCTCCCCTTTTGGTTGCATCCCCTTCTTATTCGTCCGAGTCTTCGACGAACACGAGGTGTTTGATAGGAAGCTTGACGGACAGTCGCTGCATGGGACTTTCTTTCTCTGCTGTCTCTTCTTCTTTCTTTTCCTCAACATGGTCAACTTCATGCACAAGTTCCTTGGATTGCTCAACTTCAAGGATTTTGACAACTTGGGTTCCACCCTCAAGTAAACCTTCTCTTGGACTATCTTCTGGTGGCTGTCCTTCTTCGTCACGGGGTGACCTTTCTGCTCCTGCCTCGGTGTCCTTCAGCCACTGGACCAACTCTTCTTCAAGATCATTGTCAAAGGTTTGCACAATTGCCTTACCACCGGTGCTATCTTCCTCATCCCCACTCTTGGAAGAGCTCGTTCCCTCCTCCTCATAAGCCACCATGTCAATAGTTCGGTGTTCATACTTTGGGTGCTCGTGGTATTCATCGGCTTCCTCCTCAAAGGGCTTCAAGGCTTCCTGCTCTCATTCCTCCCACTCCTTAGAGATTAGCATGGTGGTTTCCATAGCCAGTGGCCCTATCAATGGTTGTGAAGGCTAAGCAGTAGCGAGGACTTGTGCAAGGGCTGCTTGAAGAGTGGGATCCATTAGGATCTGGGAGAGCTCAGGGGGAAGATTATGCATATGTCTCGAGAGAGCCTCAGGCATGGTGGAAGTGGGAATAGGTGTTGTTACTATTGCCAGAGGGAGTGATGTGGTTGGTGACATGGTAGTGGAGGAAGGGGGAGTAGTTATGGCAGAAGAAGAGTCGATAATTATTACAGACTCGGCCGGGAGTGAAGGGGAAAGATGGACAGAAATGTCCACTGCCGGCGAGGACGTGGCGATCATAGCTAGGGAGGTAGGTGGTGCAACGGCAGGGGCAGGGAGAGCCAAGAGGGGTTCCAATTGATCTGTGCTCTTTGCTTCCTCCTCTTGGGTTGAGGGCTATTCTGTGGCGCTCTCGTTCGTTTGAGCCTTTTGGAGGGTGAGCCCCCCATTTCCTTCCTTGCATAGACCTTGGGGTCAGGAGATTGTTCTGTTTCTGTCTCCTTTCTCTTCTTGGATCTGGTGACTGGAGGAGACTTGGAGGACCCACCGATCGAAGTGGTGGCAACGACATCCTCTATGGCACTTGGCTCACTTTTGAGCCCTTCATAAGTCAAAATTATTCCCTGCTGTTTCAATTGGGCTATCCATCCATCAACCCACTCCTTAGTACGAAAAAAGATTGGCTTGGTTATGATATCGAGGTTATCGAACTCCTGCTCGTCCCAGTCTACTGTTGGTAGCGGCAAGTTGGCAACTGTAGGGTACTTGGGGTCCATTATGGTGCTATCATCCTCCTTGACTTGGTCCAGAATAGGGAATGACTGCACCTTTCTTATGAAATACGTTGTCATCCGCATATAGTGCCTTGCACATGCCTCTTTATCATCTTAACAATCCCCCCAAAAGTCTTCAATGTGGTGGAGATGAGTGAACCCCGGCCCTAGCGTCTTTCTTTTGTGGCCATATGGGTCTATCCGTGGGTGAGCAGTGTGTAGGTGAAAATGGTAATCTTTTAGTTCCTTCTCAGAGTTAGTAGCACACTAGGAAGTTTGTAGTCGGTACATGCCCTGGCCAAGAGTCATGGGATAAGAGATCCCTGCTATATGTTTGTTACTAAAGATCGCCTGTATGTGTTGGAGCTGTCAAGAAAGCTCCAGTAGGATGATTCGGTCATTGGGGTATCGAGGCAACCTGTTTGGCCTTTCGGTGAAGCCCTGGGCACAGATGTATGTGAACTTCGGGTATTGAATGAAGAGGAAGGCATATGCTTCAAAAATGCCCTGGCACTATGGGAGACCCTCCTCTCGAAGTCTTTGGCAATCATTCTAATAATATGGCTGATGAAGGCATCATTTACTTTGCAATATTCCCTTTTGAAGTTTCGGTACTAGAGCTGCAGGTACCTATCATAGGCCTTGAGTCTTTGCCCTTGCTCCTGATCAGGTGCTACAAACAATCCATTGTACTACCTCTGATCTTCCAAGGAATAGACGAGATAGGAAGTCATATAGAACTTGGAGCTCTTCTTTACATTGACGAACTGCTCATGGAAGCAGTTGTTTATAATTCCTCCCTAGTAAAATGAATTCTTTGTGGTGACGTCTTCATTCCCTCTAAGGATCTGCTCGACAAAGTACACCATCCATTCCTGAAAGAAGGCAGTCGTAGGGAGGCCCACGACCCTGCTTAGCATCGTGACCAAGTCGCGGTAATCTTCGTGAAAGTCACTGCGGAAGAGTTCGTGAGGAACCTTCGCAGCACTGCCCCACTTTTCTTTAAGCCAATGCTGATTTATTGACCTTTTACAGCCCGCCGGATTATCATCCCACGCTACCTGGCATTCTTCTATGGTGGAGACTTCCATCTCTTTAAAAGTGGAGATGTGGAAAGTCTTTGTGATCTCTTCAGCCAACATGTCGGCGAGGACGTTGCCCTCTCTATCAATGATTGTCCTTGTGTCGGGTTGATATGCCTCCCGACAAGCCATGACCAACTCAGGGGCCACGAGGGATGGAGGGAAAGCAACGGCCTTTGTGATTCCACTTTTCCTTATCAATCTTGCATTCTTGGTCGTAGGATTGACTTTGACCCTTTCCATGAATTTGTCAATATCGACATGGCCAATATTGGTATCTGTGATCTCCTTCCAATCTGTGGTGACCTTCGAGTGCAGAGGTTCACCCTAAAACTGGTATTTCATTTGGTTCTTGTCCTCTTTCCCTTGAGGAGTCTTGCCTGACTTTCTTCCTTTGTCCTTTTCGACAGCCGCCCCCGAAGGTCCCGCACCCGATTCCATATATTCTGCAAGCAAAAAGTGTAGTAAGTGCAATTGACCATGAAAACATCCATGTTAGCCGAAATCCTAAAAATGAAGTCCATCTCAAGTAATCTATCAAGCATAACATGATACTTTATCTCTCGATGTCATTGGTATTTTGGTTAAGGGAATTTGGACAGTTTGGGCTCAGAAGGCCAGACTTCCTTGGCATGAATGCCGTTTGGAAAGGAAAATAGGGCGGAGGGCCTACATTGATTCTCCCTAATCAAATTTGATAATATAAAAGGTTTGCAATGAAGAAGACCAAGATTAAGGACGTGGGTCGAGATCAAATTTTGAATTGGGCTCATTTTGATTAGTTTAGGGACATCTGAAGGTACAAGGTTGAAAAGCTATTAGGGGATGGCTATTTGGGAATGACAGATCAGAAATGGAATTCCGGAGATGGAACTCCGGGGTCCGGGGTCCGGCGGGTTGTAGGGTGGTCAGAAGATTGCAATTTTACTTGAGCACCCAGGTCTTAGTTAATGGGAGGCCGTTCATCCTTCGCCATTTGGAATGGCTATTGTTGGGCAGAATTCCGGTGGGGGCAACTCGGTGGTCAGGGCCTGGTGCGAGTGTTGGCAGGAGATCAATTATCGAAGCAGTGTCACAGCGAATGCCTCGGGTCCCACCGACTAGTGCAAAGGGGAAGGAAAGTCGCTGTGAGTTCATGGTTGCGGGGTAAGGTTTTGGAAAGGTCCTTAAGTCTCACTGACAGCCAAGAGCAGGACCGGACCCGGCACGAGCGTTCGCCGTTTGTTTCATTTTCAGTCTTGCGGCGGTCAGAAGGGCGGGGGAGATTTGACCTTTCGAAACAACGGATGAGTGAAGGTCGGGGCTCAGAAGCAGACAGATGCCGAGCATGGATGAGCTTGTTCATTGCTCAAGTTGGATCCCAGTGGAAAATGGGGGTTCAGAGCCCAGAGGTTGGAAGGACGCCGAGTATTCACCAAGAGGAAAGTGATGTCACCGTGAGGTCTTGGTGAACATGGAGAGTCCTGCTGAAAAAGGAGTCTTCGGCGTAAGTTTTCGGGTCGGGGAAAGGTCTTGGTGAACCAACGACATCTCCCTGATAGGCCACTCGACAAGAGTAGGATACGCTCAGTGAAAGGTCTTGCCAAATCAGAGAGGCCTCAGTGACAACAAACAAGGGGCGGAATCCTGGGTACCCGGGCCTGAGAGATCCAAAAGTTGTTTTGTCATCTTGTTTTTGCTAAGTCTTCGCTGAAAAAGGGAGCATCCGGGCCTGAGGGTCAAGAATGCCCCTGCGAAGAATGGCCACGTAGAGATAAAGCTCTGAATTGGTCATGGGGATGCTATGTTGGTTTACTTAGTTTTTGAGGACATGGTTTTTGTTCGTGGTGCCGTATTTTATCGTTGACATGTTTCTTTGATGGTTGTTATTCTTTTTAATCCCTAGAAATCACAAAAATAATATTTGGGAAGGTGAACGGAGGACCTACCTTGAACACTTGATGCGAGGATGTGCGGGATCCACTCACGATCGATGAGGTGATGGTGAGGGCGATGAGCGTGAAGGTCTCGAAGACGGTGGGCTCGTCCAGCAAGTTCTTTGATCACTCTCTGCAACACTGTCAAGTGAAAATGATGGGCTTGAGTGGGTATTTTATACCCCAATCGTCATTAATGGCCTCATTGAATGCAAGTATGGTGGAACAAAGGTTGGTGGATTTAAAATTAGCAACAAAAGGCGGGAGACTCGGGGTCCGGCAGCCGGGAGGGTGCAAGACAGTGGCTGTTTGATAAGTTCCTCTTGGAGATTCATAGGCAGCAAAGGGGAGGTCGGGGCCCGAAAGGCGGACCTCCACCAGAGGTTCGCCATGAGGAACGATGAAACACTCACGAAATCTCGAGAGCGGAACTCCAGAGACCCAGGCCCGGAGGGTCGGACAACCATCAATATTTCAATAGATTTTAGCAGACGGCAAATGGGGTTCCAGACCCCGGTGTCCGGGAGGACGTGAGTCAAGATTCATTGGGAACGGCGGGTGCAATGGGGCAACCTGGCAAGGGAAACTCGAACGCTTGGGCCCGACAGGGCCTGAGGCTATTGGCAGGGTCAAATTGCCAAAGAGACTTCGCGAGGCACCAAAACCTGAGAAAATTAAAAGGGGAAGGAACAGTCAACTTATGGTGAGACTTTGAAGCAACATTGACCATCCGGGACACCAAAAATGGGGCACACAAAATGAGGCAGCGACAAAAAAATGACCCAGCAAGGGAAAGAAAAGAGGGTCCCCATTCCGAACGGGACGTGTGTGCTAAGGGCACAACAATATCTACTAAGCTGCCTTCTTTGTGAGGATTCCCTTGGAATTTTTGGGCATCTGCGTGTGCCATCTTAACAACTTTCTCCATTTCAGGGCAGTTCACCTCAAAATGGGTTGTAGTATCATGCAGCCTGCACCAATTAGTCATAAAGTTGAGGTCAACCATGTTTACAGTATGTGATCTCTCCTCATTAGCTTGATAGTTGTGTGAAACTCCACCATTATTGGGCCCTATATTCCATTGTCTATTGTTATTTGGCCTTAGGTTATATCCTCTATTTTGATTTTGATACCCTTGGTTAGAGGAGTTTTGGCCTTGATAACCCCTTTGGTTGTAATTGTTATGATTCTGATAGTTACCCTGATTGTTGTTGTTTTGATTAGGGTAGTTACCTTAGTTTTGGGAGGGGTTCAATCGAAGTTTAGCCATATCATTTGTAACTTGAGACAGTGTTTTCTTCAAGGTCTCTACCTCATTTGTAAGTTGAACTGTCTTTTCACTTTCCACACTCTTAGCAACAGGTGGCTGACCACCATGATTTGGTGTTCCAACTTAGTTATGATGACTATGGGAACTTTGAGGAACCTATGGTTGTTGAAAGAAGTCAGAAGTTCCATTAGCAAAGAATGGAATAGGTGGCTACATTTGCAATTCAAACATAGGTCCATAATGGGAAGGAGACATTCCCGGGACAGTATTGAACAGAGGGGTTGGGGTATGCATCTGATACCCTATTGAAGGAAAACTGCCCCCCAAACTTCCTTGTTGAGAACTAATTTGTTGCTGCAGCTTGATAGCTAGATGATAGAATTTGGATAGAGAATCAATATCAATTGGTTGATAAGTCCTTTGCAGGAATAAGCCAAGCAAGGGGTCTATAACTCTAAAGTAAGCTTGAATGACACTATTCTCAGTGACTAGATAGGGATCTTGCAATCTCCTATACATTCATTGGAACTTGGTGTTGAACAAGGGCAAGGATTCACATGGCTCTTTCCTGATGGTAGCAAATTGGTGGTATAAAAAAGCTGGATCCACATAAACCCTGAACTGATTGATGAAAGCATTTTCCAAGTGTGTCCAAGTCAGAATGGAACCTTGAGGAAGATTAAGGTACCAATTGTATGCCATATCCCCTAAGGAGTAAGGGAACAACTTGCAAACTACATCATGGTGAGCTACTTGAGCTCTGGTACAAGCATCCTTAAAAGCTTGTATGTGCTTTTCAACACTCTTTGTTTCACCATGAATGTACTTGAGGGAAAATTTCTTAGGGTTCTTGGGCATATCATGAAAACCTCCAGGAATAGTCCCCAATGGAGAGGGATTATTATGAAAGAACGCCATTAGTGGGGGTGGTGGTTGAGCCAGCTGATAGATGGGTCGAACTAGCTGTGATGACAATTGAGATGGAGGTGGTGGTGGATTGATAGGTATCCACTGGGGTATTGGCAAAAAGCCTGGTGGAGTGACCAGGGCTGATAAGGGTGGTATGATGGTTGAGCCAGTCTTATGACTCTTGTGTTTTATTGGAGTCTTGAGTTCTATCAAAGGCGATGGATTTTCAGCTGATCGAAGAACTCTACGGGACCTTTCTAGTGAGAAAAACCTAGTTTTATCTAGTTTTCCCTTCGGCCCTCCTTCTAGCTCCAGTTTCTATTGACGGTCAAAATGGCACAACAGTTAAAAATAATATTACTTTTTTGTTCCTCCTGAAAGAGAAAGGCAACACATGGATGTCTTAGCTCCCAAGGTCTTTGTAGTTGGTTCTCAACTGTGTTGATGTTCCTCAATGGTCAATGTAACAGTAATGTTCAAGGGGCCTGCTGGTCTTGAGCTTGTGGATTGTTCTAAGATCGAGCATGAATTTAAACCTACTTTAACTGGGGTTTTTAAAGAAACAGAAAAAGATGGATCAAGGTTTTGGTACTGAAAAGAATGATAATTCATCTAACTTAACTAGACTTGATATATTTCAAGGAATTGTAAACTAAAACTGAAGAACAAAATTAACTTGTGATTAACACACAGTTGCATCCATTCACAGTGTTGATTTCCACAACAAATTAATAGTTACCATTTTAATTAAAGCACAAAATAACACTTTATTCCTTGAAAGCTTCTCAAATCAAATGATTAACTCAAGATAAATACCATTCTGGAACACAATATGAAGTAGATTCGAGTCTGGTTGCTCCTACTGTTGGTGAAATAGATAATCAATATTTACAAATCTGGCACAATCACCAGTCTACAGAAAATCCATGTCTGCAGATTGTTCCCATCTACACTAAGAAAAACTAGAAAGATACATTCCTTTCTATGCCGAATCTAACTCCTAACTAAGAAGACAAAAGAAGCTACCTTTTACTAAGAAATAGGATGCAGTTCTATCTCCTCTATCCTTCAGAAAAATTGCTACTTTTCTAAATCTATATCTAGAACTGTCTACTCTATTGCTTTTCTATTTCTGCTAACTTTTCTTTCTCACTTCTAACCCTTTCTTCCACTAACTTTCTAACCCTTTACAAAGAGGCAAGAATGCCATATATGTAGAGTGTACCAAAAAGAATGAGTTGTCCCCTATTTTAGGGTTTACAAAATATCTCCCTTCAGAAGGGTCGGCTCTTAGATCTTTTGAATAAAGTTGGTTTTGCATTAAATGCGCATCCCTACTGTCCATATTGGTGAAGGATTTCTGCTAGGAGAAACCTTAAGATCTTTTGCAACCACCGCATTTACTTCTGGCCTTCGTGTCCATCTTCGAACTCCAGCGAAGCTACTTTGAATGCCCTAAAATATTGTCATTAATGTCGATCTCTCTTTTTCCAGTAGACCCCAACTGTCACTATGACTCACAGTTTAGTCCTCCCTCCTTTGGCCCTCTTCCTGCTCTAGATCTTTCTGTGTATTGACCGTCTTCTGGAAGCAACACTAGACTTTTCATCAGATCCTCGCACTAGTGTTCGCCGAGTTGCTCCATTGGGTCCTTCATAGAGTGGATCCACACCCGTTACACTATGTTGACCTTCCTCTGGTTCATAGCCGATCGGTTAAACTATCCAGGGTTCACCTTTAGTTCTATCTGATTGGGTGAACGTATTCCATGTGGGATTCCCGGGCGGTCAAAATTTGTTGACACTGGATCATATGTCAATGAGACACCACCAAGTCGATGAGACATCATGGCGGGCTCCATTAGTTACGCTGAAGGTTTAAAAATTATCGGCAAGACCATCGCTAGTCGGTAGGACATCACATCGAGCTCCTTTGTTCTCCCTGAGCTCGTTTCGTTTCAGCAAGACCCTATCGGAGTCAGCAAGACATTACGCCAAGATCATTCCATGTCGGCGAGACCAGTTTCATTTGCCAAGACATTACACTGAAGTTGCGTCCTTTCGCCGAGAGCTCATTTCATTTCGGGGAGACCTTGCTTGGTTGGCGAGACATTACACCGAGCTCAACATGCTACACCGAGGGTACAAAATATGTTGGCGAGACCTTATTAGGTCAGCAAGACTTCTCTTTGAGGCCCTAATCCTTTAATGAGATTCCTTGAGAAATATAATTATGTACACGAAGTAATCCAACAAAACAAGGTCTCGATTAGTCCCAGAAGCATATAAAATATATTATAATAAAATACACTATTGCTTATGATTTAATTCAATTTTTACTATGCCTTCAACTTTTAGAACATGCACCTTCAAAACTGGCGGGGGCGGAACCAAGACCAAACCAGGAACAACACCTACCTTCAAAACAAGCAAGGGCAGAACCAAAAAGAAATCAGAACCGGGACCGGAGTCAGAATGGGAACAAGCCATGCGAATGACAATCATTTCCTAGTTCAGACCCCATCCCGACTCTACGTCCGCAAAAGAAATCAAACGCGAGGGACAAAGGGAAACAAACGCAGGCAGGATCATAGCAAAAATTGATCCCGGGCTAAACAAAAACGGGGGTGGGGGAAAAAATAAATCCGAGATTCAAACTTCTTCAAAGTTTCAGTTTTGGGTTCGATCCCAATCCCGCCTCCGACAACATACAAAGAGACGACCAAAAGAACGAAAAAGAAAAGGGGAAAGGAAGAAGAAGACCCCGCGACCAAAAAAAAGGGAACAAAAAGCAAAAGAACAGGACATGCGAAACAAAGATCAAAACGGAACCCGAACCTGAAACTTTTGAAAGTTTCAGGGTTTGGTTCCAGTTCTGATTCTGGGTCCGCCAGAACAAAATGAAAAGATGCGAGAAAAAGAAAAACAAAAGAGACAAAACTGGGGCCAGGGAAGGAATAGAAAACAAAACTTAGAAGGAATTCCAAGTTCGGTTTCCGTTCCAGTTCTGGGTCCGCCAAAACAAAAGAAAAAAATGCCTAAGGTCAAAAAGAAAACACCTAAGGCACGGGACACAAAATTAAAGGAAGAAGACCAACGAAGAAGAGAGAGAGCGGAGTCGGACTCAGGATGGAACCCGAACTAGAGACATCAAAATATTTCAAAGTTCAGATTTAGATTCGGACTCGGATCCGATAGAGCAAAAAGGCAAGACCAAAGAACTGTTGTGACTAGAACAAGGAACGGAAGAAGACCAGAACTTGGATGAAAATCCAAGTTCGATATTGGTTCCGGTTCTGCATCTGGCAGGACAAAGAAAATGACTAAGGCAAAAAACTAAAGGCCCAAAAGATAAAAGAACAAAGGGGGACCCATTTTGTTCCAGAATAAAATGGGGTGGTTATGCAAGGCATAACAGACACATATTGTTTAAATCTATGAAATTTGTGCATATTCTAATGCTATTATTAAGTTTTGAGACTGGCACAATATTTGAGATCCATTATGCATAATCTATGGACCTGATAAATCATGCATCCAACAATCTCTTCAGCTCAACTTTAACCATCAGGGCGATGTGGGGATGCATCTTTCTTAATTTTTGTTTGACTGGTTTGATTCCTTTTGGTAGCGACAGATGATGCATGAGGAGATCTAGATCTAATCATGGAATGTTAGAATAAGACCATGCAAAATTGATGTGTCATTCCTCAAAGAATTTGGTGAATGTAGGTTTCTCTTGTTCTGTCATGGATGTTGCTAGATGTAGGATCTTTTCCTTTTTAGTTATTCCCTAATTTATAGACTGTGTCAGTTCTACCAGTACTAATGATATGTCATGGTAATGTTCTGGGAGGGTGTAAAATCTTCCATCCTTTAGCGCCTCAGAAAGTTTTTCACTATTGGATGCATTCTTTATTTTTTCTTTTTCAAAATCTAATGCTGCCTCATAAAGGTTTTCACCATTAGATTTTTTTGTTGTTGTCAATTTTGCAACTAGAAGATTTGGCACCCTCATGTTGTGAAGTGTCATTATGAGTGTTATGGATAGAACTCGTATCAGATTCGTCATTGCAAAGATAGTTTATGATGGCATTGTAAGGAAAGCTAAGGTGCGGAAGCAACTCTCCTAACATCAAAACCTCAGTGAAGAATGCAAAGATACTTTTAAATTTTCAATTACAGTCCAATAATATACACTTGAAAGAAATAATAGAAATAGAGAAATAATCATACACAGATAAACACCAGATTTACGTGGGAAAACCCTTATGGGAGAAAAACCCACCACACCAAGAAAAACCCCTTTGTATTACAATAATGAAATTGCATACAAATTACGGGCTTCACTCTCTCTGATGTCAATTTACAACAGCATTCACAATGATCAACCTTGTACAAAATATTCAAGTTACAATACTCTCAGAATTGAATTCATACTGATCATACATCGAACTATTCATCCAACTGTTCATGCAACCATCAAATTGAACAACATTTGCAATTCCTGAGTATATCCATGACACCCATGGTTTGTCAATCTTCCTCTCAGTAACGGCCACAATAGTCTAACTTCCAACGGTTCCCATTCAGCTTCTCTGATTGGTCGTAGGCTCACCGCGTAGGATAGTCATCACTCGGTCAAAGGTGTTCAACCTATGTCGCATGTCGGTGAGACACTAACCGTGTCTCCCCGATGCCACAAGAACAATTGTAGTTATCGCCAAGAGTTGACCCCATCGGCAAGACATTATACCAAATGCAAATCCAGCTTGTGAAGATATATCGGAAAGAGTTCAACTATCGGCGAGAGTCATACCGATATTCACAAGTCACATCGACCTCAGCATTGCAATCGGCGAGACTATCACTACTCGCCAAGAGGTCACACCAAGCCTTCCAGTCATACCGAAACAAACAACCGTCGACAAGACTTACCGCTATCATTGAGAGGTAATATCGAACCCACAAGTCATATCGAGCACCAAATAGTCGCTAGGAGTCATACCAACAATAGACTACCCCATCGCTAAGACAAACATCCATCGCTAAGACTTCATACCGAAGCCTTCAAGTTTCCCAATGACTCTGAGTGTAGCTGTTCGGTGAGACATACCACCTATGAGCATGTCACCATGTCACCCAGATGTCTTCTAGTGAATAACTATCGGCGAGAGAACCAAAAGTTGGCAAGAGTTCTTGCCGAGGCTTTCACATCACCTCGATAGCTCCAAGTGTATGCTTATCAGTGAGACATACCACCTATCACCAAGACTTCATACCGAAGCCTTTGTGTTACTCTGATGACTCTAGTTGCCATGAGTCTCCCCGATAGCCTTTAGGCATCAAGCCATCGGCAAGACCAATCCACTCAGTAGAGGGTTACAGTGATCATCATGTCACATTGATAGGTCCATTCGGAAAGAATGAAACAAGGTCTCAGTGACCAGAACTTTTCACAAGGTTCCAAAGCTGCTAGTCAGCCAAACAATATGGATGTCACACCGACTTGGCTCTTTCAGAGGTTTCAGCCTGTGAGATTGAGACACATATTTCCAAAAATCTCCCACTTGACGAAGATCACATAGGCACCTCCAGAGCACAACAAAAATACTGACATTCGTGGGCATTGAGGCCCATCGAATTGGCACACCACCTGAACTTGTCTGTGTTCACTGGCTTCGTCAATGCATCTACAACATTCTCCAGAGTATCCACTTTTTCTAAAGAGACCTTTCTATCCTCCACTATATCCCGTACAAAATGATACTGTACATCAATATGTTTCGTCCTGGCATGGAAAGTAGGATTCTTTTCCAAACATATAGCACTCTGATTGTCACAGTAAATTGTTATTTGCCTTGCATCAAAACCAATGTTACAACACAAATGTTTTAACCAGATTGCTTCTTTACAGGCATGTGTAGCTGCCATGTATTCTGCCTCTATAGTGGACAAAGCTACAGCCTATGGCTTACTCATCCAACTCACTGCACCACCATTCATCATGAAAATATATCCACTGGTGGATCTTCTGCTGTCAATGTCCCCTGCCCAATCAGAATCCACATAGCCTCGAATATTGAGAATCCTCTGTGATTCAACCAAGTTCCCATGGTAACACAAAGCATATTCTAAAGTGCCCTTTAAATATCTGAATACTCTTTTCACAGCTGTCCTTCCAGGATTAGCCATACACTGACTAAGTACTCCCACTACTTGGGAAATGTCTGGCCTTGTACAGACCATTGCATACATAAGAATTCCAACCACACTATCATAAGGTACACTGGTCATGTCGTCCATCCCAGTAGGAGATTTTGGACAGTCTTCAACAGATAGCTTCGTTCCCTGCAAAACTGGAACAACTAGCTGCTTGCAATCATTCATACAAAAATCTCTCTAGAACAGTCTTAACATACTTACTCTGACTGAGCCAAAGTTTTCTACTCTTCCTGTCCCTGGTTATTTCCATTCCCAGAATATACCTTGCTGCACCAAGATCTTTCATTTCAAACTTTGCAGACAACTGAGACTTAAGATCATAAATCATTAACTTACTATTGCCTATGAACAACATATCATCAACATAGAGAGCAATAATAAGAACTTGATCACTTTCAACTTAGTAATACACACAATGATCAGATTTTGATCTTACAAATCCCAATGAAAAAAAAGAGTGTCAAACTTCTAGTACCACATTCTAGGAGACTGCTTTAACCCATACAGATATTTATTCAACTTGCAAACCAAGCTTTCTTTACCTTTTTCCACAAAGTGCTCAGGCTGGGACATATAAATCTCTTCTTCAAGATCACCATGAAGAAATGTTGTCTTCACATCCATCTATTCGATCTCTCAGTCATACGCTACTACAAGTGACAAAATAAATCTAATGGACGTCAGCTTAGCTACATGAGGAAAAATTTCTCCATAATCAATTCCCTCTACCTGGGAATAACCCTTCGCAAGCAACCTCGCCTTATATTTTTCCACACTGCCATCTAGACCTATTTTCTTTTTAAATACCCATTTGCAGCCCATAGCTTTTCTGCCTTCAGGCAAGGGCACCAAACTCCAAGTATCATTCTTTTTCTAATGATGCCATTTCTTCATTCATGGCTTCCACCCAAGAGTTTGAATCAGACATTTTAAATGCCTCTTTCACAGTCCTAGGCTCACCAGTGCTAGAAATTAAAGCATAGGCACAAGCAGAATCTATCAAAGAGAACCCATACCTATCAGGTTGCTTTATTTCATGAGTTGACCTCCTCACTTGCTAAGGCTGAGGTTGTTCTTCTTCATCAGAAATCTTAGAACTACTTGAGCTCTCCTCAGTTTTTGGTACATTTTGAATTTTCAATTCCTCTTTATCTGGTGTCAGAGGAATTTCAACTACATCCTTTTTGTTTTTTGACTTTCTCTTTGACTGCAGATCCAAGGTAGAAGGCTTCAGCTCACTAAATATAATACTTCTACTATATAGAACCTTCTCCATATCAGGATTCCAAAGCTTATATCCTTTTATACCAACACTATAGCCAATAAAAATACATTTGACAGCCTTGCTCTCCAATTTAGATCTTTTCTCATACGACACATGTGCATATGCCTCACAGCCAAAGACACAAATATGTCTTAAAGAGGGCTTCTTACCAGACCATGCTTCCAAAGGTGTTTTCTCAACAAGAGCGGAATTCAGAGAATAGTTTATCAAGTAACATGTTGTAGCAACTACCTCAGCCCAAAACTTCTCCTCCAAGTCAACACTACTCAGCATACTTCGTGCTCTCTCCATCACTGTCCTATTGAACCTTTCTGCAACTCCATTTTGCTGTCGAGTGTAAGGTGTAGTTTTATGTCTTTTAATCCCATGATCTTTACAGTACCTCTCGAAATCATCAGAACAAAATTCACCACCATTATCATTCCTTAAACATTTTATTTTTCTTCCAGTTTTATTTTCTACAAGGTTCTTAAATTCCTTAAACCGACTGAACACTTCTGATTTACTTTTCAAAAAATAAACAAATGTTCTTCTCGAATAATCATCAATGAATGATACATAGTACCTTGACTTAGACAAAAAAAGAACATTCACTGGACCAAAAACATCAGAATGTATATAATCAAGCAAACCAGAAGATTTGTGAGGACTGGAATAAAATGAAACACGGTGTTGTTTACTGTATATACAATGCTCACAAAACTCGAATTTGAGGTTACAATCTTCAAGCCCCTCAACCAGGTTTTTATTCTTCAAGGTTTTTAAACCTTTCTCACCAATGTGGCCTAGCCTATGATGCCAGAGCATAGTCTTTTCTACTAGAAGTTTAACTTCCATAGAGTTTACACCATCAGAAGCATTTCCCTCTTTTCCTCCATGAGTAGCTTTCTATGACTTGGCAGAGGCACTATTGCTTTGCACAGCATGTGCATCAAGCTTATACAAGGTACCAACATGAGCACCTCTTGCTAGCACCATAGAGCCTCTAGTCATCTTGCAGCCATTTCCAGAGAACGTGACTTGCACTCCAATATCATTCAACATACTAATAGAAAGTAGATTTCGAGCCAAACCTGGTATATGCATTACATCATTGATTCCTTCCACTCTTCCATCAGGGAATTGAATTCTGACTCTTCCACGGCCAACAATTTCCAAAGATGAATCACTTTCCAAATATACCTTTCCACCATCATAGTTTTCATACTTTGTGAACCATTCTCTATGAGATGTCATGTGGAAAGATGCTCCAGAATCAATCAGCTGAACATCATCTGATGCCTATGTAGCCAAGGTTGCAATGAAGGCGTTTGCATCACTCTGAGAAGAATCATTGTTGGAAGAATTCTTCTTCATCTTCTTCTTCTTTTTATCCTCTTTACAATCCTTTCGGACATGAACAGGTTGCCCACAATTCCAACACTTCACCTTGGACTTCTTGCCAGGAGACTTTGATCTCCCCTCTGATTTCGATTTAGACTTCTTGTCCTTCTTCTTGCCCTTTTCTTTCGATCTACCTCTAATAGCAAGAGCCTCCTTCGCCATCTCAGAAGATTTTCTTCTCATCTCTTCTGATAACAAAGAAGCAACAACATCTTCCATCTTAAAAGTGGATGTTGTACTCCCAATAGCCATCACCAAGTGATCCCAAGAATCTTGCAAAGAACATAATAATAGCATACAATGATTCTCTTCATCAATCTTCACGCCCACAAATGTTAACTGTGCAATCAATATGTTGAATGCGTTCAAATGGTCAGCAACAAATCCTCCTTCCTCCATTCTCAAAGAGTACAACTTCTTCCTCAAGAACAATTTATTCACCAAGGACTTGCCCTGATAAATAGCTACTAGTCTTTTCCACAAGAAGATGCAGTCTTTTCTTCATGAACATTTAGAAGAACAAAGTCTACTAAATAGAGCCTTATCAGCCCCTTTGATTTTCTATTTGCAAGGTTCCAATCCTCTTGCTTCATGCCTACAGGCTTCGTTCTAGACACAACAATCCAAAGATCACGATCAACCAACAAATCTTCCATTTTAAGTTTCCATAACTCAAAATTGCTGCCATTGAATTTCTCAATTTCAATCTTTCCTGACGTGCTTTCCATCTTAACTTGTAATTCAAATTACCAAACTTCTACAAGACTCCCACTGAACAGAAATTGACACAAAAAACCCAACATACCCACAAGGATAACACAACTGGCCAGGCTCTAATACCACTTGTAAGGAAATCTAAGGTGCGGAAGAAACTCTCCTAACATCAAAACCTCAAGGAAGAATGCAGAGATACTTTTAAATTTTCAATTACAGTCTAATTAAGATACACTTGAAAGCAATAACAGAAACATAGAAATAATCATACACAAATAAACACCATATTTATGTGGGAAAACCCTTACGGGAGAAAAACCCACCACACCAAGAAAAACCCCTTTGTATTACAATAATGAAATTACATACATAGTACGAACTTCACTCTCTCTGATGTCAATTTATAGTAGCATTCACAATGATCAACCTTGTACAAAATATTCAAGTTACAATACTCTCATAATTGAATTCATACTGATCATACATTGAACTATTCATGCAACCATCGAACTAAACAACATATGTAATTCCTGAGTATATCCATGATGCCCATGGTCTATCGATCTTCCTCTCAGTAATGGCCACAACAGTCTAACTTCCAATGGTTCCCATTCGGCTTCTCTGATTGGTCATAGACTCACCACGTAGAATAGTCATCACTCGGTTAAAGGCATTCAACTTGTGTTGCATGTCAGTGAGACACTAATCGTGTCTCCCCGATGCCACAAGAATAATTGTAGTTATCGCCAAGAGTCGACCCCATCAACAACACATTATATTGAATGCAAATCCACCTTGTGAAGATCTATCAGCAAGAGTTCAGCTATCGGCGAGAGTCATACCAATATTCACAAGTCACATCGACCTCAGCATTGCCATCAATGAGACTATCACTACTCACCAAGAAATCACACCGAGCCTTCCAGTCATGCCGAAACAAACAACCATCAACAAGACTTACCACTATTGCTGAGAGGTAATATCAAACCCACAAGTCATACCGAGCACCAAATAGTCATCGGGAGTCATACCGACAACAGACTACCCCATCATTGAGACAAACATCCATCGCTAAGACTTCATACCAAAGCCTTCAAGTTATCCCGATGACTCTGAGTGTAGTTGTTCGGCGAGACATACCACCTATCGACAAGAGATATTATCAAGTCACCATGTCACCCCGATGTCTTCTAGTGAATAACTGTTGGTGAGAGAACCAACAGTCGGCAAGAGTTCATGTTGAGGCTTTCACGTCACCTCGGTCCTACTTGAATTGGAAGTACAATCATCCCCTTTGAAGACCTTTCCTCTTCATCATATGCCTTTACTGTTATCTTTCTTCTGACATCAATGGTGTTGTCAAAATAGCCTAGCGCATGAATCAGTTTCAAAGTACAAATATTTAACCCAACTCCTCCATCTATTAAGACACACTTGACGTGGTGTTTATGGATTAAAACCTCTATATGCAAGGCTGCATTGTGTGGGTGATTTAAAGACACATCATCTTGTTCAAAGAACAACAGACAATGAGGTGTGGTAAGATGTCCCACCATGGCTTGGAATTGACAAACATCCAAATTATTGGGCACGGTTGTAGCTACTAGAGCTTGTTCTAGAACTTCTTTGTGTGATGGTGAAATTTTGAGAAGTTCTAAGATGGATATTTGTGCAGGCATCTTTTCTAATTGGTCCAAAATGCTGCATTGATGTGATGGGGGAGTAGTATTTTTAGATGAAACTCCTTTTAGTACCACTTTGGACTGCCCCCTTGTCGTTACATTTACTGGTTGATTGTCTTTTGTTTCCCCGATCTTTAGGACATTGATTTGGTTGTCAGACGTGTTTGTGTTTGGTATCATGTTCAGGGATTCAATGCCATTGATGTTTGTGTCACCTGATTGATTATCAATGTCATTTTTCTCAACCTTGGAAAGGATAAGAATAGTGGTGTCATAGACATAGTTTATACTTTTTCCTTTACCACTTGAAGAACACTCTCTTGTTTCGTAGTTGGGTAATGGATTGGTAAATGCAGTGTGATCATTGTTTGTCTGACGCCCTTCGACAAACACCTTCTTTGCTTTGATCAAGTCTTGTATCAAATTTTTTAGTTGCATACAATCATTTATTTTATGTCCCTTATTCTTGTGAAAATTGCAATAATCCACATCGTTCCACTAGGATGGTTTTACGTTCAGCTCCCAAGTTCAAGCTTCTGGTAAAGTGATAAGTTTGTTTGCAATGAACTCTCTCATTATTGATTCCAAAGTTTGTCCTAATGGGGTAAATCTATGTCGATTGGATTGTCTTTGATATGATGGTCGAGATTCCCCATTGTTAGTGTTATTGTTTTGAGTAGTGCTTTGATTGTTGTTTTGGTTTTCATTTTGATTTTTTTGATAGTTGTTGCTATCAAATTGAATACTAGTTTTGTATTGTTAGTTGTAGCATTAGTGCTTCTAGTATTTCTATTTTTTTGCCAAATTTTTGGCTTGTTGTTGTTTCCATAGTGATTTGCGTTGTTTGGTGTATCATTGTAGTGTTTAATGACTCCTCATTTGACTAGGGCCTCTTCATTTTTAAGCCCATTCTAGATTACTTTTTTGAATGTTGGGGGACATTGCAATTCAAGTCTATAACTCATGTGATCATTTAAGTTGTCAATAAATAATTCAATCTTCTCCTCTTCAAGTATAGATCAAGGATATCTAGCAAACAAGTTTCTCCAATGTTGTAAGAATGATAGGAATGTCTCGACATTTTTTTGTTTCAGGTTATACAAATCTTTTATGGTGATGTCGTGTTGTGTGTTGAAGGAGAATTGGGAGACTAAATTTTTGACCAGTTCTTCGAAGGATTGAATCCTTTGTTGTAACTTGGAGAACCATTCCATAAAATGGGCTCCCAAACTCCTAGGAAGTAACCTCATGAGGTAAGTATCTTCTTGTGCAAACTCAAGGCTCATTGTTCTAAATTCCCTTACATGGTCAATTGGGTTCGATTTACCATTTTATTTATCATATTTAGGAAATTCATAGTGTCTAGGGAAAGGTAACATATCCACACTTGGATGAAATGGGTAAGGACAAATGTCTTGTAACAAGTATTTCTTGGTGGTTCCTGTTTGCATACTCTGAATCTGTTGCTATAGATTTTGCATTTGAATTGTTAAAGCAACTACCTAATCTGTGTCTTGGGTGTGGTTTGGTTCTGTTTCATTTGTTCTAGGTGTTTCCTTCAACCGATTGATGTCGAAATCTTTCAAAAGTTTGGAACCTAACTCTGCTAACATCAAGAGATATTTCTCCATGTCTAGTTCTAAGACCTTTTCCATAAATTTATGAAAATTTGGGTATTATTGGGCGTGTTGTATATCTTCTTGTGTTATTTCATTGTTTTCATGTTGTTGGAATCGGTAAAAGGGGTTTTCTTCAGTCATGTTTGTATTTTTAGTTTCTCTCTGAGTTTTTGTCTTTACAACCTTGTTAAGATTGGCATACAAATTTTTTGGTTGTTTTTACTAAACTTGGATCTTCTGTGTTGTGATAAGTGTCAATTTGATTTTAACGAAGCCAAATAGAATGATGTATTCTATTGATGAGGCTAAGTTGAAAATCTGATTACCGAGTTGTGTTTCATGATAGTAGGATGTTAGAATCCTAATGAGGAAAATTTACTCAATAATCTAGATTTGTTTTGATAATTTGACACTTTGTATTTTGCAAGATCTGGGTTTATGTTTGAAACAATTTTTACTTGTAAAAGCCTACTTTGTTTCATGTTTTTAGGACATTGTTTGAACTGTGAAATGTTTCCGACTGGTAAAAAACTTGAGTTTCTGATGGTAATTGATCTATTAGATGTTTTTGAGAGGTCTCTATTTTTCAGTTCTATGGATGTGCTAAAACAGAAGGTAGAAGCATTGAAACAAAACATAGAAGCGCTAAAAGGTTTGGTAAAAGTGATGTCCAATAGAGCAGAAGCGCTAAAACAGACCGTAGATGTGTTGTAAGACTGGTAGTTATGACACTGGTAATTTTTTTGACAGAAGCATTGTAAGTTTGACTAGAAGTGCTAAAAAAGATGGCATAAGCACTATTTCCTACTGTTGAAGTGCTAAAAGATAGCACAAAAGTGCTAGAACAGACTGTAAAAGTGCTATAACACTAATTTTTTGACTCTGATAGAGTTTACTTACTGTTGACAGAAGCGCTATAATATGTGGCAGAAGCATTGAAACAAGTGGTAGAAGTGCTATTTTCAACTATGGAAGTGCTATAATAATGCACATAAGTGCTATAATAGATGATAGAAGCATTGTTTTGTTTATTGCCAAGTGAGGGGTGGTAATACTGGTCTTGCAGCTGCTATGTTTGATTTATCTTCTTCTTCGTCTAAGAATATGGATGTTATGAGAAATTGATGGGGTTTTTCATTTTTCTCAAAAATGAATGTTCTCAAACTACTGATAATGTCAATTTGGGTACCTTCAATGTGTATGTTATTGGGCTAAACTATTGGAGTGGTTAGCCCTGGTTGTTGAATGGGAGTTGTAGGTCGCCAAATGGTCATAAGGTATGTTGTATGATGGTTTCAATATTTTATCACAATGTTTACTCACTACCTATTGCCAGGCAGGAGGTAGTAACATGGGTCTTGCTATTACTATGTTTCCCTTTTCCTCTTCTTTGTTCAAGATGATGGATGTTGTGAGAAATTGATGGGGTGTTTCATTTTCCTCAAAAATGAATGTTCTCAAACTACTGATAATGTCGGTTTGAGCATTTTCAATGTGATAAGGCTAGGTTGTATAATAGGTGCTATAAGGATCGACTATTAAATAGGAGCTATAGGTCGCCAAATGGTCATAAGGTGTGGTGGTAATTCCTTGATTTTGGAGGACAAACCTAATGTTTCCAAGATTTATCTACTGTAAGAACTGATTCGGTCTGGTGGAGTATTCTATGACAGGTTGTGGGATGGAGGATTGACGAATACATTGACTTTGGTTAGGTTCCTATGAAAGAACTCTTCTCTAAATATAGGCTTGTGAATACAAGGGCTCTAAAGCATAATCATCAGTGTAACCCCTAGCGAAATCATGAAACCTATGGAAAAATGTCCTATGATGATGCAAAATATTCCTATTTTGATACAAGAAATGTCTTCTTTTCAAAAGGTTTTTGTAACTAAGTGGTTTCTTGGTTTTTTTAATTCTTTTAGCAAGAGATTTCCTAACAAATTTTGTGGTTTTCCAATCTCTAATCATGTATTTCTTAGTTTGATTTTGTCCAAGTTGTATTTTTCAGGATGATCTTTTATCTGAATTTTAATGATTTTGAAATACACAACAATCAAATGTAGACAATTGTTCTTAAGAGCTGTAATCTAAATAAATAGTGTATGTTCAAAAGAACCACGCATGGTCCTCTTTTCACTGGTTTGATAACAATAAAGCACTTCAAACATAATCACTCTTAATAGTCAAAAGGTCATCGTTATACTCAACAACCCACAACTTAAAATTGCGTCGACTCACACAGCCGTGTCACCCCCTAGAGGGCGCCTGTGTTTTTGTCTTTTCCAAGTGTGTACTCAAGGTTAGATTTCTTGATCCCCTAAGAAAATAGTCCTTGGCAACTATATGGTGAGTTTCTTGGGGGTAGATTCTTCCCTCCCCTTGCACTGCGAGTATTACAATGTTTGGTTACTGACTCGGTTGGATACTACACTAGGTTCTTAGAATGGGTTTCCATTCAGAGCGGTAAGTGATAAAATCCCTTAGGAGACCTCCCAACCTTTAGAACAAAGGTTTTGGGGATGGTTATCATGCACACTTCTGGAAAAGGTGGGTTTCCCCAGATTCGTTTTAAATTTTAGAGTGGGGTGGAAAACCTGGCTTTGGTTGTTACCAACTTAGGTCGTTCCTGTAGGGTGAGTACTTTTTCCCACTACGACAGGCCTTTTAAAGGATTTAATAAAGCTTGAAAATGCATAAAATAAAGGATGAGTCTGGCATTTTGATCACCCAGTTAAGGGGAGAGCATATTCCTATCACCACACAAACACATAAATCAACTTGTTCAATTTTTAGAGCCCAAACAAAAATTTTCTATCTATGTGAAGATGTTGCTTCACATTGAAGGTATTGCTTCACAAAAAGACATGGTGTTCATTTTTAATCCCAAATTGAAATGTTTGGTGACTACCCTAGATTGATAGATTTTAAACCAAATTGAAGAAGTGGTTATCCTAGGATTGATAAATTTTAAACCAACTGAAGAAATGAAGTTACTGGTCGCGATCACGTCAAATCCAGATAACGATTTACAAAAGCTCTATAACAGAGATTAAAAGCATTATAGAAATAATCAAAAGTGCTATAGAAAGTGTTAGAAGCGCTATAAAATCCTTCAGAAGCTCTATAGAAATTGTCGGATGCACTAAAACAACTTTGAAATTTGACAGTCGGACTGTGTTGAAAGCTTTTTGATCGAAACGCTAAAACAGTCTTCCAAAGCACTATAGTTTTCATCATAAGCACTATAGTTTGGCTCAGAAGCATTGTAGAATCTTTTGATTGTGCTAAAAGAGTTACGCCAGATTCCTGTACGAAATATTTTCAAAAAAACTCGTTAAAAACATGGGGTTGGAGCCCCACGGTGGCGCCAAAATGTAAGTGTGAATAAGTAAATAAGTAAAGCAACTAAAACACTTCTTAATGAAACATTATATCAAGATTAACATGATTTAAACTAATTTAAAGAACAAAAATGTGAAAGTGTCTCATTGTCTCCTATCTCCAAAGATTTATCAAGTTACAAAGGGCTCTCAGATTTGTAAGCACCGTAACTATTTAAGATGCCTATCTAGAGAATGGAATTGATGCTAAATGCAATGATGTGATGATTGATAATGAAACTAAAAAGCTATGATGCTACTGTAATCTATACTGATATGAAAACTGATGAATGAAAGCTATAGTAAAAACTATGATGCTGTCGTGATGTGAATTCTACTGATGTTATGATGCTAAATGCTATTGCTATTGCTATTGATATGATTTCTTGATTGCTATGAATACTGCAAACTATAAGTTTGCACAAATATTTGGGGTTCATTTCTTGTGAAAAGAAGCTATATATATAGATTTACGGCAACAAATTGTGACGGTGCAGCAAAACAGAGGCCTGAATTCAATCTTGAGATTTGAAGGGTGAGAGATTGAGAAGATGGAGCTGATCATGGGGGTTGTTCCTCCCCATGAAAACATCAATCAAGATGATAGGAAAGATCAGAGGAAGAAGATTGAGAGGATTGCCTGCAAGTTTGTCCCTTTCCCGTGAATGCCAGTTGAATTAATTAGATTTGAAAAATCCAATTTTATTGGTGAGTGAATAGAGGAATATTTGATTTATGCCTTTATTTGAATATTTTTGATTTATTCAATTTAGCAAAATAGGAAGATTTTAATTAAATAAAACAAATATTTGATATTTGCTTTTTTAATAAAGAGGAATATGATAATTAAATAAATCTTTAGGATATCTTTATTTAATTAAGAGGAAATATGATAAGATAATTAAATTACATAAATTATTGAAGTTGTGTATTTAATTTAAGAGATAATTAATGGATAAAGTATAGAAGAAATAAAAAATGATAATAATTAAATACAACAAAGTATTTAATTTTTTTTATTTGATTAAGAGGAAATAATATGATAAAATAGAAGAATTAATAGTGAACTTAATATAAATAAATATTACTATTTATTTACTAAGTAGATGAATTTAGGTTAATTAATCAAATAAATCATATTTAATTAATTATATTCTTTAGACCATTTTTAGGTGTATACAACCATCACTGTCAAAAACTCCCACTGAAACATGTAACTAAGCTATCCATGACATTGTGATAACCATATTCTAAATGAAGATCATCCATACATGCAAACCCATGGGCTCAAAACCATGAGCTCCAAAACCATGGACCAATTCAACTAGCACAAACCATGTGTTAAAGACCACTAAAGGTTAATCCACTAACTCTAACCCAAGAACTAGTTTAACCCAACTTCCCCACCTTACCACCTGGGAGAACTCCTCTCTTATCAAGCCTTTCCTTTTAGGGATTGAGCAAGCCATACCAAGTCTTACAACCATCAGCCCAAATACATTGTAACATACTTCTTTTACAAATCTGCAATAACACAATAGTAAAAGCTCCCACTACAGCCATAAAAACCTTCAAAATTTTAAGAGAAAGGTGCCCCAAACTCTACCCAACCATTAGCTTTGATACCAAATGTTGAAAACGAAGGTGAAAATGTAGCTTAATACTTTGTTAAACTATGAGATTGTAGATCTAATTAAGTGTTCTTTGTTACAATTTCTTTGTATATGATTATCTGTTTAGATTCATTTTAACAATTATAGAAGTACAAAGAAATTGTAACAAAGAACACTTAATTAGATCTACAATCTCATAGTTTTACAAAGTATTAAGCTACATAATTACCTCCATTTTCAACATGAGGGGGTTAGAGGTATCTCTGTTAGGGCTATGATTCGTGGGTGACCTAGCAGAGAAATTCCTAGGTCACACCAATCATGTTCATTTAATTACATAGTACAATCTAAATAGATCCCTATGTTGAGGAAGTATATGATTAAACCATTAACCTTGCATCAAGCCTCACCCTATTTTCCCTTAGCCTTGTCTTGGAGAAGAATGAACCAAATGCACACACTATGAGATTCAAGTATTCTATGAGAAATTTCTACTAACTTTGACCTAGGTCAGCTCTGAGCTATTAGTCATGACGATAAATAAAATTACTAAGGGCCTAGTTTGTAGGAGGTTTCATGGTGATGAAATTCTAGGAGAATTTATTTATTTGGTTGCTATTTATTGTGCCTTGAATACACACCCCATTTTTGTCAATCAAAATGAGGGGCCCATTTCTTTCCCTCCTATTTGTCTTTTGGTCCTTGTTGGGCTTTGTTCTCCTTTGTGTTTTTTCTCTTTATTTGTTTTTCTTCCTTGTTTCCTTTCATTTCTATGCCTTTTGAAGTTTTGGGGTTTTCTATTTGGGTCTATCACCTTCATCGAGATTGATCTTCAACCCCTTCTTTTTTTCTCCTCTCTCCCAAGTTTAGTGATTGGGTGTTCATGTT
Organism: Sequoia sempervirens; assembly: GCA_007258455.2. Lineage (NCBI taxonomy): Eukaryota > Viridiplantae > Streptophyta > Pinopsida > Cupressales > Cupressaceae > Sequoia > Sequoia sempervirens. The sequence goes on from VDFB02000003.1 coordinate 331,131,731, forward strand.
TGGTTGTTTTTCATGGCTCTAGCCAAATCCCTAATCATGATCCTCAATATAAAGAAAATATTATCAATACAACCTACCACTTTGGCACTACATTAACTTCACTAAAATATGTTAATGACCATCTTGACACACAATTAAGCAAAGGTTTTTATTATTGTTTGGTATAATTTTGGGTTACTTTGTATTCATTATTTGAGCTCTTTTTCCTCCATTTATAATCATGATGATCACATGATTGTGTTGGCACATTCTTTATTTGTTCTTGTGCATGCTCTAGTATGGGTTTTTACTTTCTCTGTTCATGTTTGGGTGTGCTCGTCATTTGTGTCCATGCTCTATTGGTGTGTTCATTTCTTGTATCTCTTTGAATTTCCTCATGTCACTAGTCATTGGAACCAAGTAGGGATTTATTTATTGAGTCTAGTTTAAAGGCGAGTGCCCTTTGTTTCCTGCATTTCTTTTTGTTTCTTTTCTTGCAATTAGTTTTTGTTTTAGGCTTGGTTTTCCTTTTAGTTTTTTTGGGTTTGATTTTTGGGTTTTTGTTTTTGCATTTTTCCTGATGTGTTTTTTTTCTTCCATTGTATCTTGATCCCTTTATTGGATCCTTCTATTTAACATGATGATTGAGGGTTTTTGTGACGATGTCATTACACCTCATCATATTTTGGGTTTTTTGTAATCTCATGCTTTCTCTAAAAAAGGGAGATTTATCCATCTTATCAATACCTAATCTTTAACCTTTCATGCCCAATAAACCATGTAAATAAATCTTTGGTGATAAGATACATAAATAATGACCTTGCCCCAATCTCAATAATTTCACTCCTAAGTTTCTAAAATCCTTTGGCCCTCGACAATTGATGTGATATCTTGGCACACAAGTTTTTCCTTACATAAAGGATAATGGTTATTCCCAAACCCCAAATCCTGATGGTCTATCTTAACAATTTTTAATAAAATTTTGACCATCAGTGATCAGGTTCACAATTTAAGATTTATAAGTCTTTCTACAAAGGTTGAGGATTATCCCCAAAACCCAACCCCCAATGGTCTACCTCAATATTTTTTTATAACTTTCAAACATCAGTGATCAAACTTTCATCATAATGTATTTGTCTTTCAACAAAGGGTAAGGGTTGTTCTCAAACCCCAACTTTGATGGTTTTCCTTAAAAGTTTTCATAACTTTCGATCACCATTGATTAGACTTTTGTCTTAATGTTTACAGGTCTTTAAAAAAAGAGACGATTGTTCCCAAACCTAATTTTTGATGGTCTTCCTTAAGATATTTGATATATTTCGATCTCTAGTGATTGGGTTCCCCTTCTAAAACCTATAGGTCCTTTTAAGTGAAAGATAACTATTACTCTCGACACCCCAACCTTGATGTCATGTTATAAATCCATCAGGTGTTTCATATATTGATAACCTAGATGGTTTTATGATATTTTAAGGTAAGAGTTAATGAATACTCTTGAAATACGACTTTTGATAGGATGCAATTTTTACTAAGTATAAATCAAAATATTTCCACTTTAATTGATATAAGTTATTGATAAGACCCAAAGCTCGATAGTGAATATTATTCGAATGTTGGCTAAATATGGACTTGGAGTTGATATTTGGTGAATTTTAATGAAGCCTAATAAGATTTTTTTTTAAACTTTGCAAGAAGGATGCACGAAGAAGTAACTCCTCACCCTTCACCTACACATAAAATTCCTACATTATCACAACCTCACCAAGAGAAAATGGACCATTCTATAGGAGGTGATGAAAATGAGCATGATGTAGGCAAGGAGATAAATATTGAAAAACTCCCCTTGTTTGGTAATGATACTATGCAAACTAATAGGCCAAAACTAGGGTATAATATAAAATGGATTTAATGTTTAATAATAAAATTTTAGTTTGGTCTACATGTCAATCTAGGGCGTAAACTTGTGAAAGGAATCATGGCTATATGCACAAGGGTTATATGTAGTGAGGTGAGTGTGGATGAAATGCAACTATTCTAGTAAAAACAAAAACATTCTCTTTAAATTTCTAAGAAAATTCAAAACAATTCTACTATAGGAACTTTGTTAAAAAATGTTGAAAGAATTGCGTGGGCTGCTACAAAAATTGTCTAGATTGCTAAAACTATACAACTAGCTACAAGAACTATGCAAATTGCTAAAATTGTATGTTGTGGAAACAACCTACTACCAAAACTAATTTAAATTGATTTAACATAAAAATAAACAACTAAATAAATCTAAAATATACTCTTCATGCATCAAAAATAAAATCTACAATATATATTTTAATCACCCAATACTAAAATAAAATGATAACATAAATATTCAAAATAAATAAAATAAAAATAATATTCTTAATTCATCATTTTATGTCATTCACATCCTTTCCTTGGGCATCCCCTCTTCATTATCTTCCTTGACCACATTCAATAATACTTGTATTACTCTTTGTTGTAACTTCATATAGTCTCATTGCAACGTCTATAGCTCATAATCTACCTCTACCAACTCTTCTTCTTGTAAGCATGCTAATAGTTCTTGACTAACAAAACCTATTATTAGAACTTCAAGTTATAATTCTATGTAGAATGAGTACACTATGTAGACTATCACAAACTCACACTTGCATGAACTATACTTGTTCTAATACAAACCAATAAATATATATATATATATATATTGAGGTTGAGAAACTCATCTAGGTTTGTCTAAATAAGTAACACAAAATAAAACTCAAGATATATGGAATTGAACCATAATTGGATAGAACATACTTCTATTGCATTATAGAATTGGTGATGTTACATATTATAATAGGCACAAAGAAAAACTTGGTATTAAAGAAATATCACTTTCTATCTAATTCTACCTATTTCCCTTAAATCAAATTCCTTATACTTTATTAAGTGACCAAATTATATATAGAAGGATTCATGGAAAATCCATTACACATTCTGGGGGCCAATATAATCTTCCACACAAAATGTAGTGCATTGAATAGTGTTTCATAACTTTGAGATGAGTTGATTCTTCTCATGAGCTAGCCCTAGTTCTATGTTTTCCACCTATTGTTAGGGATACCATCCCACATATATAGAGTATGCCTTGCCCCCAAATCTAACAATATGATTGGTCCAAGGATTCTCATATGGAATTTTCCACACACAATAATAGTGTGAGTCAAAGTATGAGATCCCACCCAAATACACACTAACTATAAATTAAAACACATCCATATCTCATAAACTTGATAATTTGTGACTAAAAGTTGTCGAGGATCTACTTAGCTTGTTTGGCCACCCAATTTAAGTGTGTGGAATGTTGACCAACTTGTGTTCAAGTCTCAATTTATAATGCCAAGAGGAAGTAGTACATCCTAGCAAGTTCTATAGGTTATAGGTGCCCACCCTATTACTAGAGCACTTGTATAAGATCATTGCCTCCATATAGCTACTTTGGGTTGTTAGGTCATCTTTTCCTCTATATAGTATTATCTACAAAAAATACTTAACTAAATGATAAGTTTTTGAGGCATGATTCAATCAAAAAATATTAACTAGATTTATTGCTCCTCTATATTTTAATTAGTGACTAGCTGAAAGCTAATTACAAATACTCGAATAAATCCTAGTCTTTACTCTATACCATAACTTTTTTTTGTATTAAACAAAGCTATAATAAAAGATTACAAATAGAATAAATAACAGTCCAACAAGAGGATTGTGAAGGAAATGAGGTCAAAAGAGATCAACGACTAACAAAGTAGACCAACAAACATAGTCAATTAAAATTTTACAATAATAGTAACCCAACTATGAGAATACATCCAACAATGCAGAAATGAGCTCAAGAGATACATTAACAAAAGGTATTTACACTTTAAACCTTTTTTTTTGTATTTGTTTAGCACAACGGAGTTTCCCTCTATGAAGCAGTAATAATTGATGCTTAATCTCCTCCAAACACTTGTTGTTGTCCTTATCTTTATGCCCCCTCTTTCGCTACAAATAAAAAACGATGAATTGGAATAGAATGTTAGAGTAAAACTTTAGAATGTCTATTTCCTGATGCAAAATATATTAGAAAGCATTGCTAAACATCCGCTTTTCCATAAATACAACAAAATACACTACCTCATAGTATTGACAACAATATACCATAACTTGAATATATGATCTCTAAAAATTGATGCCATAACATGCAACTCCCTACAACCTTTAGTCAATATCACAAGAGCTTACTCTATTTACAAACATTTTTGATGTCACTCGATATTTCTATAATGCTTATGCTTAATCCAATGACCTTTATAATAATACAACAAATTATTTGAACTCCTATAAAACAAATCTTAACACAAAACAAAAAAGCCCTTTTATTTAATACAAAATTACTCATTCCCCTAATTGCCCCACATCAATTACTCAACCTTAACTTCTTCCTAGCTCATAGTAATGAGGGATCTAGACCTACAATAAAGCGAGTTATCACTATTCAACTTCAAATCAACTAAATGAAATTTCATCCGTACTTTAGTCGTTTTTATATATTTCTTGTCCATCATTTATAACATTTAGCCTAGGGATTCCACTTCAAAGTAATGCCAATCTCGCCCTTTTTTCCAAAAGACAATATATAATTAAGCCATTGCAATTTACAAGGTAGTAGTTGTTAAACTTTTGATAGCATGACGTTATATGAAAGTATGGTATTTCAAATAAAGCCACGAATTAAGGAAAGTGGCATGATATGATTGCTCTAAGGGAATCATGGAAAGCATTATGAATGCTTTGGACCAACTTTTTAAATTTTTATGATATTGTTGTTTAATAGGTCGTTGGTTAAATGGTTATCATGAAGGTGTCACATCAACAAAAGTATTTAGAGAAAAATACATTTCTCATTAGCAAACAATAAAGAATGATTAAAGATAAATTGGAAGAGCTTAAAGAGTTGGACCTTTGTGGTCAATACCATTTTTTTAATTTTGGGGTGGTGTGTTAACAATAACATGTCAATTACTTTACACTAAACTTTTACTATAAATATTAAATTATTGAAAGTCAAGTATTTCAAGCTTTGGAGGTCAAAATTGTAGCTTAGATTTCTATATTAAATGATTTTTTACTTGATGTTTTTTTTTGTTTTAAAAAGATGGTATTTTGTTAATTATATATATTTGTTGTGTTTGTAGTGTCGAAAAATGTACTCCTTTACATTTCACATTATGCTTGGGTCCCCTAATTTAAATGGACTTAATTAAGCTTCTAATTTTCTAAAATTTGCATTTACAAGTCTAATTAATTGCAATTTCTGAAGAAGAAGTGTGACTTAATTAATTCCTTTATCATTATTAACACTCTGAAATGAATAGGTCCTGATAATTTAGGTTAAGACCCATTCTTGGGTGAATGGGTCCCCTTTAAGTTGCAAATTCAAATTTTAAATATGTTTTTTGCGGTATTTTCATGATCCCAAATTCATATTCAAATGTTAGCTTGTAATGTTTAATTTTTGGGAAATTAGAAAATCATCTATAAAAGCAAGGTTATTTTATCAATTCAAATCCTAGAATGTTAATGCAAGCTTCACAAGAGAAGATTATTGTCAAAGGTGTTCAAGAGTAGATTTCTCAAGAATCATGTCAAGCATCATGCATGTTTTTGGAGCTAACATTTTGATGTAGGTATTAAGTTTCAAATCAAGATTCAAGTTATAAAATCAAGATCACATCAACAATCAAGCCATTCCATGCAAGTTCTACTAAGTTGTAGTCCTTCAAGGGTTTCTAATCAAGGGTTTGGTGAGTTGCAACATAGCAGTTGTTCATTCATCATTCATTTCATGTTTCATTGTTTCAATTCAAGGTTTAATTACCAAAATGGGGTTTGACAAAGGCAAACCCCCATTCACCAAAAAAGACAAATTTTCCCTCTTGTGTTTGTGTTGCAGATCTTAAGGTTGAAGAAGAATTGAAGATCTCTCAAAGTGAAAAATTGGAAAAGTTGTCAAAGTTGTCATCAAGCCACAAAAACTCACCTACAAGATTTATTTATGACTTTTTAACAATGAAATCTAGAGAATTTGAGAGTGTGGACACATGAGCAGACAACCCAAAAAGAAATTTTAGATATCCCTACAAAGACCCATTCACCCTAGGGCTAATCTGTCCCAGAGGACACTCTGCAACAAATTTTTGGTGAAAGATGAGAAAATACTAAACCATCTCAGATCTACCTGAAAATTGTAGGTTTCATTAGATGAAGGTTTAATCTACTGATTCCAAGTGTTGCATTGCATTTTTGGGTTAATTTACTATTTTTATTCTTCCTCCCAAAAGTGTTGTCTCAATAGATCTACCCTATCCAAGGTCATAAGGAAAACAACAAGATTTCCTTCAAGGTTGACTCAATTAAGGGTTGAAAGTCAACCTTGGCTCAAGGGATCTCTTTTTCCTAATGAAATAGAGGAAAATGGGTGCATGATACCCCATTTTTCCCTTTCTATTTATAGTAAAATTGGTGAACCTCCTCATTTTAAGAAAGCACCCATTTTTCTATGCTTCAAATTGGTGAACCTAACAGTGTACATCAAATGATTTCTAATTTGGAGTCCATTCAAACCCTATATCTAGGATTTCCATTAATTTTCATTGCATTTCATTATTTTCCATTTCATTTAGGGTTGTTAACTTGCATTTCATTTAGGGTTTTAGGCTTGCATTTTGCATCCTTTAAAATCTAAAAAATTCAAAAAATTGCATTAATTTTGTATAGCATTTGCATATTAGTTTATGTTCAAAAATCAAGTCAAAATTGCATTTTAAACAGTGGCATAATGTTCATCATTTTTCATTCATTGCACTTGCATTTGGACATAAAATTTTGGAAAAATTAGTCACTAAAAGTACAATTTATAACCTGAAACAAAAAAACCATAGATCTAAACTTCAAGCTCAAATTCAAATTTTTCTAACCCCTATCTTAGGACCCATTCACCCTAGGGAAAATCTATCCTTGTATAGGTCCTATTTCAAAATTTTGGGTAGTGAATTGTCTCTGTTTGCATTCCTCTGATCTACTAGTAAATTTGGGTTTTAGTTTCATAAATCAAAAAAATCTATTATCTTTTGCATTGGGTTTAATTGGTCAAATTAAGTGCATTGTTTGAAAATCAAAATTGAAATTAAAAGACATCATTTCCAGGTTTTTGCATAGTGTAATTAGAAAATTATCTTGTTTAAAATATGAAAATTTCTCTCCTTTTACATCATGTTTTCATTACTAAAGTCTCTTGTTATCATACTTCATGTTCTATATTCATATCTTGTTGAATACTCTAAGAAATTGTTGTTACAAGAATATGAATATGAATTCCTTTCACCTCTTTTCTTTTTTTTCATTGATAACTTAGTGAAAGATAATATAAATTTGGACAACCCTGACAATCAAGTATGTTCTCCCAATATCTCACATACTTGTGAAGAAGATATTTTGGTGTTAGAAGAACCCATCAATGAGAGTCATGAGAATCCTATTTATTTCTCTTCCCCTACCTCTCCTACTCAGGAAAACATTAATGGATACAAGGATGTGACCATTGACACATCCCCTAATATAACTTTGCTTATCAAATCTATTTGTGAAGATGTTTTAATGCAAGAGAAGACAACTATGGATTTTCTTGACAATTATAAAGATTCTTCTCCCAACACTCCTCTCCTTTGTGATGAAAGTGTTGTGGTCCTAGAGGAACCAAACATTGAATTCCATGAGAATCCTATTTGTGACTCTCTTAAAGATATCTTAGCACAAGAGGAGGAGATCATAGACACATTTCTCAACATTACTTTGCCTCACCTTCACTCATCTCTAAATATACCTGTCATTTATGGAAGTGATTCGGTAACACAAGAGACAATCATTGATAACCCCATTCATCCTAACACATCCCCTTCTTGTAAAGGAAAGGCCTTGATGTTAAAATATGAAATTGATGACCATCATGAGGATCCTATTCATCCCCCACCTTTAAATAAACTAATTATCCAACCAAAGAAAAAAGTGCATAAGCATTATAGATCTAAGAAATAAAAGAAGCATGATCCTATTGAATCCTTACATGACTTGTTAAAAGTATCCAAGACTAAGAATGATTTTTACACTCTTTTACATTGGGGATTAATTACACTACCACCTAAACTTGAAAATTAACAAAAAAAGCAAAGTGATCAAGATGGACCATATTATGCATGTCATATAATATTTGGAAATCATACCAATGATTGTTGTGATTTATAGGAGCTACTAATAAAATGCATGCAACTTTGCTTCTTTCCATGTGATAGTTGTAGGATCATAGCATACCCCCTATTGTGTGTACATTTAAACGCAAATCATTTCTATATTGCAAGGAGCTAATTCTCATCACTCATCTCATCTCATCCTTGTCTTGCACTTAGTGGGGGCAAGGAGTTAGATAACCTTGTCCTAGTTCGACACTTGTTGTCTCTTTGGCTAGTTATCCATCGTATGCATATGATGAACAAGATTGGGATGTAGATGACCTGCTATAGGTTGACTCACATGTGTCATACTAGTATTTGTCTTCATGTTCTTTGTTATTGTATTGATGGTTATTAATGGTCTTTTTATTTTGATGATTATTAATGATCTTGTTATTTAGTGGTCTTGCTCTTTTACAAGTTATTATATTGATGATTATTACTGGTCTTGTTAGTTTGAAAAATATTGTATTAATGATTATTATTGATATTGTTATTTTCCAATGTAACACATGTATTAATGATTATTAATGGTCTTGTTATTTTGCAATGTAATGCATTGATGATTATTAGTGGTCTTGTTATTTTACAAGTTATTGTATTGATGATTATTAATGGTCTTGTTATTTTGATGATTATTCACAATCTTGTTATTTTGCAAGTTATTGAATTGATATTATTAGTGATCTTGTTATTTTGCAAGTTATTGTATTGATGATTATTAGAGGTCTTGTTATTTTGCAAGTTATTCTATAGATGATTATTAGCGGTCTTGTTATTTTACAAGTTATTGTATTGATGATTATTAGTGCTCTTATTATGATTATTAATGGTCTTGTTATTTTGATGATTATTAATGATCTTGCAAGTTATTGTATTGATATTATTAGTGGTCTTGTTATTTTGCAATGTATTGTATTGTTGATTATTAGATGTCTTATTACTTATATTCACGAAAAAATATATAATTTTATATGATGACTATTATAATTATTAGTGGACTTTTTATTTTGCAAATTATTATATTGATTATATTAATGGTTTTGTTATTTTGATGATCGTTAGTGGTCTTGTTATTTTACAAGTTATTATATTAATTATTAATGGTCTTGTTATTTTGCAAGTTATTATATTGATTATTAATGATTTTGTTATTTTGATGATTACTATATTGACGATTATTTTGTGATCTTGTTATTTTGCAATATTGATGATTATTAATGATCTTGTTATATGCATGAAAAAATATATAATTTTGCAATGTAGAGATGATTATTAGCGGTCTTTTGTATTTTACAACGTATTGATTATTATTGATGATCTTGTTATTTGTATTCTAAAAATTATATATAATTTTACAACGTATTGATGATTATTAGTGGTCTTTTATATTAAATTACAATGTAATGATTATTATTAATGATCTTGCTATTTGTATTATATTGATGACTATTAATGCTTTTGGTTATTTTGCAATGTGTTGCATTGATTATTAATGATCTTGTTAGTTATATTCAAGGAAAAAGGAAAAATATATAATTTTGTAATGTATTGTATTGATTATTAATGATCTTGTTATTTATTTTCAATAAAAAATATAGAATTTTGCAATGTATTCTAAAAATTATATTGATGATTATTAGTGATATTTGTATTCAATTTTTCATTTTTTTTATGATTATTAATGATTTTTTATATTTTAAATGATAGAATATTAATGATCTTATTATGATAGATTATTAATGATCTTATTATTTGTATTCTAAAAATTATATTGATAATTATTAACATGGTATTTGTATTTGTACTTTTAAAAAAAAATTGATTATTAGTATTTGTATTCGTTTTTTTTTTTTAAATTATGATTATTAGTGATCTAATGGTATTTGTATTCGTATTTTTGTTTTTTAAATTATGATTATTAGTATTTGTATTCGTATTTTTTTTTTTAATTATGATTATTAGTGATCTTTGATGATTATTAATGGTCTTGTTATTTGTATTCTAAAGAGTTTAAATTATGATTATTAGTGATCTTTGACGATTATTAATGGCCTTGTTATTTGTATTCTAAAGAGTTATATTGATGATTATTAGTATTATATATATATATATTTCATTTTATTGATGATTATTAGTAGTATTTATATTCATTTGTATTCTAAAGAGTTATATTGATGATTATTAGTATTTTTTATATTTGTTTTTTTTTTCATTTTATTGATGATTACCAATTTATATTCGTATTTTTTTTTACCAATTTATATTCTTTTTTTTTTTCATTTTATTGATGATAACCAATGGTCTCGGTCTCGCGCTATATGAACATATTTGTATTCATAAAAATATTTACTTTTTTTTTTTATATAAAAAGGGGTAAAAACTTTATTGAAAATTAGAGCAAAGCATTACATAACAGCAAAGGGCCAAAGCCCCAGGAACCAACATAAACCACAAGAAAAGCCAGGAACAAAATCACTCTTCCCCAATAGCACTCCCATACTCTGCAAGAATCCTCTCCAAATCCTGACATAACTCACGGGAAATCTGCTCCCACCCATCAATCTTCCCACCATCTATATTCTTCGACGCCCATTTGGCTAGACAATCAGCTGCCCTATTCCATTCCCTTGGAACATGGACATAAGATACCGACTCCATCAAAGAGTTAACCTGCAATATCTACTACACCAACATAGCCAACTGCCAGCTAACATCAGAAATCTTCTTTCCATGAAGTAAATTGACCAAGACCTGAGAATTTGACTCATAAATAACCTTACGCCACCCTAAAGCATATGCTCATTTCAAGGCATAGAGAATAGCCAAGCCTTCCATCCTATTGATAGTTTATATCCCTTCATTAGCAGAAAAAATAAAAACCACTGATCCAGAAGAATCCCTACCAACCCCGCCAATCCCAGCAGGTCCAGGATTTCCCCTAGATGAGCCATCTGTATTAATTTTCAAAAATCCAGTAGAAGGGGGCAACCAACTCCCCACCCTTTGAACTTTTTGCTTCACATGCCTACCTCTCCTGACACAAGCAGAAGCTGAAGATAGCCCCTAAATACCTAGCCGATCAACCATCTCAGCATCTCCTTTCTCTAACGGCAACATAATCTCACCTTTAGCTTCGACTGTCTCCTGGATCATTCCCACAATTCTAAACCAAACTTGTTGAATCCCCAAATTTTCACCTTGAAAGATTCTCCGATTCCTTTCCAACCAAACTTGCCAAAGCAGAAAGATGGGGCCAACATACCAAACATCCTGCAAGAAAGAGGCCGAGGAGGGGGGCCTCCCTAGACTAATCCAAAACTCAACCAAGGAGGAGGCATGAATGCATGGGATTTTCCAAACACCCCACCAGAAATGCCAGAGTTGTAAGGTGAAGGAACACTGAAAGAACAAGTGAGGAGAGTCCTCCTCCCCACACCCGCAGAGAACACACCTAGATGGGCCTGAAAAACCTCTCTTTCGGATATTATCCCAAGTCAAACACCTATTCCAATCCAAAGTCCAAATAAAGCAATTACACTTTGGCCAAGAAAACTTATTCCAAACTTTCTTCCACCAATGAACCTCCACCCCCTCAATCTATTGGGAAAGCAACTCCTGATACCTAGAAGAAATAGTGTAAGCACCCTTGGGGTTAGGAGACCAAGCCAACACATCCTGATCCATGAGGGAGCTACAACTTCGAGAAGGAAGAATGTAATGAAGCTCAGCGCACTCCTCCTCCATACCAACAATAGGCCATTCCTCTGGATTCTTCCATCTTTCCTCCACCAACTGCCCCTGAAAGGAAAGAGACTTAAAGTCGCACACCCTCGACCATCCTGCTTCACAGAACCTCTAGCACAATATAAGAAAATGAGGATACTAAGAAACAATTGGAGGGTGACCATCCCAAGTGTCATGCCAAAAATGTGCCTCTGACCTACTCTTGCAAATCTAGAATAAGCCACCCTTAACGAGCGCAACCCCTTTCTTGAGAGTATTCCAAATCATAGATCCCTTCCCTGTCAAGCTATAATGAGGGATATCACTTTGAGGAATCTCTGGAAAGTAATTTTGAGTCAAAATTCTAGCCCACGCCCAGTTCTATTCCACACACCAATGCCAATACAATTTAATAGCCAAAGCCGTACCAGACAACAATGACTGCCTTAACCCAAGACCACCAAATTATTTAGGGCTACAAACAACATCCCATCTAACAAGGCTCCACTTGGAAGATAATAAACTACCAGCCCATAAAAATTGTCTTGCTAAGGAATCAAGATCCCTAACAAAGCCCATCGATGCCACCTGAATCATACACCTATAAAGAGGGAAATCCAAAACCACAGATTTGAGCAACTGAACCCGACTTGCAAAAGACAGCCAGCGAAGGGTCCAATGAGTGAATTTGACACGAAATTTTTCTAGAATAGCCTGCCAATAATCCCTAGACTGCCTACCAATAGAAATAGGAATCCCAAGGTAGGTCAGCGGGAGATCCCCAATCTGAAATCTGAGAATATGAGCAATTCTCCTTTGAATGGAGTTCGGAGTATTGAAGAAAAAAATGAAAGACTTGCCCTCATTAATTGACTGGCCTGATGCAACAAGATAAACATCCAACACCTTGTGCATGTTTGAAGCCTCCCTAATAGTAGTCATGCCCATCAAAGCAGTGTCATCCACAAACTGTAAGTGAGATTGCACTTGTAAGCCACCTCCCCATTGCCATCCTTGAATGAAACCCCCCTCCACATTCCTTTTTATCAACCGTCCCAAACCTTCCACCAAAAGAAGAAACAAGTAAGGAGAGAGGGGGTCACCTTGTCGTAAACCCCGAGAAGCACCAAAGAGTTCAAAGTGCTCCCCATTAATCAAAACAGAGAAAGAAACTGAATTCACACAACTCATAACCCAGCGAATCCACTCCTCCTCAAAACCAAAGGCCCCCATAATTTTTTGGAGGAAGGACCATCGAACTCTGTCATAAGCCTTAGACATGTCAAGCTTGATGAACATAGCCTTATCTTTGGAGTTGGCCATAGAATGAAAAGTCTCTATAGCAATAACTACCCCATCCAAAATCTAGCGGCCCACCACAAAACCACTATGTTCCTTAGAAATCAGCAACGAAAGCCACTTTTTTAACCTATTAGCAATCAACTTCGAGATAATTTTATTAATAACATTGCAAAGAGAAATGGGGCGAAATTGACTTAACCGATCAGCCCCATCACCCTTAGGGATTAGAGCAAGGAAGGTAGAATTTAGGGCCCGAAGCATTTGCTTATTCTTTTGAGATTCTTGAACAACTACCAATAAATCCAACTTGATAATCTCCCAAAATTCCTAGAAGAATTCAATCAGGAAGCCATCCAGACCAGGAGCTTTACCCTTCTTCATCTAGAAAATAGTCTTCTCCAGTTCCTCCAATGAAATATCAGTCATAAGATGCTCCTTCATCTCCCAAGAGACCAAAGAAGGAATACAAGAGAGGACCTGAGCCTCTTCAACTGAGTCCCCCTACGAGTCCTCCCTGAATAAAGAAGCAAAATACTGCACAGCTTCATTTGAGATATCCTGAGTAGAAGAAAGAACCTCTCCCCTGTCATTCACCAAAGCTGAGATAGATTTACCATGACGTCTGGCCTTCACTGAATTGAAGACGAAGGTAGTATTCTTGTTTCCCTCCTGAAGCCACTCAATCTGAGCTTTTTATTTCCAGTAGATTTCCTCCCTCATCTCCCACTCCTCTAGAGCTTTCAGTGCCCTAGCCTCGTCCCGCAACAAATCCTCAGACACCCCATCCTCCCTAATCAACCTAGTAATACCATTCAGCTCAGCTTGTGCAGCAAGCTTTGCATGGTAAATGTTTCCAAAGCAATGTCAGTTCCATCGTTTAAGCTAATACTTAACATATTGAAGGAGCTTAGCAAAATTATACATTGCAGTTGTGATATCAAAATGTTTAACCCTATTCTAAGCAATTAAAAATGCAATGAAAAACATAATGAAACACCTCAAGATTAGCCTAAGGAATTTGTAAATGCAAAGAGGAAAGTGTTAAATGAAGACAAATGGATATACCTCCCTTTTGCAGCTGAAACTCCTTGGTTGGCCCTTGATTTTGTTTTGATTTGTATGCTCCTTGATGGCTCTTGAAATGACTAAATGCAAGATTTACTATATGCTTGAATGTAGATGCAAATGGATGAAATTGATGGCTAGATGAGTGCACAAAATGACATCATTTTGTTGCAAAATGGCTAAGTCTCTTTTAAATGCCTTAGAGGAAGGGGTATTTATAGAGAATTCAATGGTTGGGATTTATCCAACAAAGTCAAGATGAAGGGCTAAGGTGAGTTGAGAACTCACAAGCCCTCACATTTTGACATGTGGAATGTGAGAGGGCTAAGGATGAGATGATGTGTAGGTGATGTGGAAGAGAGGTACATGATGTGGAGGAAGGACAAGTACCTTCCAAGTACTTTGATGTGACTTTTCAATGATCACATGGGGAAGGGGAAAGCTTTGGAGAATAAAAGTGAATTAAAAATTCACAATGATTGGAAGAATCTAGTGGATAAGACAAGGTTCCCAAAAGGTGGGAATTTGTCACATGTGACTTGATGTGACAAGTCAAAGGTTCTAGAAGATGCATGGGAAAAGGGGATTCTAGGAGGAATAAAAGTGAATTAAAAATTCACATGGGGAAGAGAGGAGCCTAGGGTGAATAAAAAGGAATTAAAAATTTCTTGAGGGATGGGGAGAGTTGACCAAGGTACTAATTAGGTTTGACTAATCAGTAATTAGAGGATAATTAGGGGTTAATGTGGATTAGAAGCCAACTTGCAAAAGTTGGAGGATGTGACACATCCTAATCAAGGATTAGGCATGTGTACATCCTTAATGAAGAGATTAGGAGATGGATTATGATTAGATAAAAATGACATGTGAGGAATTAAATAAATGTAATATTTATTTAATTCATTTGATGAAAAGGGATTAAGGAGGGTAAGGTATTTAATTATTAATTAAATACCTTAGGGATTTGACAGAATTGAGGATATTAATTAAATAATAGTAATATCACTTAATTAACTTGGATAAGAGGTTGTTTAGATGAAAAGTGGTAAATTTGGATAAATTAAGTGTCCAAATTTGGATGTCTACATTTTGCCCCTCTTTGAGATGGTGTTACGAAGTAGCACCATTTCAAAGAATATTAAAACATAGAACCTAGAAGAAGATGGTTAGATTGGGAAGGATGCCCTAGTCATCAAACGGATGACTAGGAAGAAATATGATGGAGGTGAAGATGAAGATTAGGGATAAGGATGCCCCCTTGAGAGGACATGCAGGTTCAAGAGAACACGAATGTGCTCTCGAAATGGATGAGATGATGAAATGGGAGATGAGGAAAAGGATGCAAAGGGATGGATATGAAAGGATGAAAAGGCGGCAGGAGGTTGGGAAGCACAAATGGATGCAAGGACGAAGATAATGTTGCCCCAGTTAAGGTACAAGTCAAAAGGGGTTGATGATGGATGGAATGTTGTCAATGAGGGAATGAGAGATCCCAAAACAATAGGAGGATAGGGAAGGATACATCCCCACAAGTGGTATTGATGAGGGAAGGATACATCCCAAAACACCACTAAAGGATAGGGAAGAATACCTCCGGATGATGATGATGAAAGTGTTGTTGATGAGGGAAGGATACATCCCAAAACAACACTGAAGGGATATGGAAGAATACATCTAGATGATGATGAGGATGATTGGATCAAGGCTTGTAACAAGATTGGGAACAAGACCAAGGATATGATTAGGTGATTTGGGCTAAATGGAATGGATGGGGATTGGATAGAGATGTGAGATGAGGATGAAGGAGGAATGGATGGGGGGATTTTGATAGATGAGAGGATGGGGGATACATGTAAGACGATGGAATGGAAAATGAAATGCAATCCTAATGCAATTTGCCATCTTTGGAGCACTGATTTTTGCTATAGCATAAGACACCAAGTGCTAGGGTATGTGGAACCAAGGCGTAATAGTGTCTAATGCATGAAATAAACACAACAGACAAGAAGGCTATCCCAACACCCCAAAGTCACAAAGACCTTGGTCGGGCTAGCTATTGAGATAACCACAAGCACAAAAGGATGCCCCAACATAACACAAGACCTCAGGGATCTTGGTAGGTACTACATGGGACAACCAAGAAGATAAAAATAGACATAAAAAGATCAAGATATGCCCCTATGTTGACCAATCAAAACACACCATAATATGATGGATCATGGCGGCCTTGACAAGTGATGATAGGGAGCTCAAATGATAAACAAAATCTAAAAGTATCAAAATATCACAATCAATTTCAAACGTCCTTTGCCATAGGATCAAGGGGATGGATGGGATTGATGAGGTCTGTTAGGAACGATGCATCCTATTGAGACCAAATATGATGGATACTAAACGAAAAGATCGTTATGACATAGGATATTCAAAACTGATTGGATTTGTTGATACAAGTGGATATTGTTTGTTAAGAACTAGCTAGATAAGGGCATAGCTTGATGACACGACACAAAGGAGACAAGACATGAGACTGACACACCCTAAAGACCTAGGGGCATGGGGGCCGATCAAAGATTAGCCTTGCCTACATGAAAGCGTAGAGCCCTCGTAGTTTGTTAAAAGATAGGTGACTGACCATGGATAAAATCAGAAAGAGGATGATGAAGATTGATAGTGGATGACAAGGACTGGAGAGACGAAAGCAAAGACTAGTGATAGATGATAGAGGAGCAGATGGACAAAGCAGAAAGACCGATGCTAGATGATAGAGGAGCCCCGGGGGTGGATCAAGTGATCGACCTTGCCTACGTGAAAGCGCAGCGGCAACGTAGTTCGACCAAAGACCAAAGATAAATGATGGATAAAGGATGATGATAGGATGAGTGGAAGATGATGATAGGAGTGGAGGATGATGATAGGATGAGTGGATAAAAATATGGGACCGATATGACGAGATAGGATAGGCCTATTGGATTGGATAGGATGATGACGATCACATAAAGCTCAGGGATGGGATAGTGATCCAAATCATTAAAATGACTTGGGAGGATGAGATGATAGATAGAGGAGTGATGAAAAGTGACAAGGGATTGGAAAGATGTGCAAGAGAAGCAAGAGGGATGATGATTAGATAAATGGCATTGAGATGCATGGAGGGAGGCCTATAGCTAGATACCAATGACAAGGGATTGTGAGTTGGGATGAGATGGGATGAGGATAAAGATGGAAGAATGGATAGAGAGATAGGGATGGGGGATGGAAGACATTGTTTGAATGGATAGGAAGATAAGGATGGGGAGATGAAAGGTATGCTAGGATAGATGGATAGGAAGATAAGGATGGGGAGATGGAAGGGATACTGTGATAGATGGATAGGGAGATGAAGGGATGTTATGATAGATGATGTCTCCAAGGACTATGTCACAAAGGAAGAAAATGCCTCCACTCTAGATATGTCATATATGAGGAGGCATGAGGGATGGAAGACAAGTGGATGGGAAGATAAAAGAGATAACTAGATGAGGATAGGATGGGTGACTAAGGAATATGATACAACATGGATGAAGGGAATGTATATCAGGAAGTTGCCCCCAAGTGCAGATGGGGATTTACGCATGATGCCTGTTTGCCAGGTTTTTATCATGGTATTTATCCAAGGCGCTTGTTTGCCAAGTTTTCACCATTGGATGAATTATTTCTCTTTACTACTTTATTTTTTTTATTTTTTCGATATTTTTTGGATTTTTTGTTGGATTTTTCTTTTTTTTTGGATTTTTTTGAATTTTTGGTTTTTTGGATAGTAGGGAGATGAAAATGGATAAGAATAGGGATGTGGATAAGGCAATTTAGAAGATATGTGATAAGGATATGGATGAAGGACTCAAGCATCAAGTTCTATATGAGGTATTAAGAGCCCATGTGCGAACCGACTATTGGATGTTGGTACAACCTTATTAGGATAAATGGATTATGCAAGAGGATGAATGAGAGGGATTTGATGGGGGAGATATCTGGGGTAATGGGTGGGATGTTGAAAATGGTATGGATAGAATGATGGGGTGGATGTGTGATGGGGTGGTGTGTTCAGGACCAACATTGGCACATGTGGGGGTGGATGTAAGAAGATAAGAGGATTAATGGATGGATAATGTGGGGAGAATGGAGGAGATGGAATAGTGAATGTTGGGACATAGGGACCCAAAACTGATTTAGGAGAGGGTGGATGAGAATGATTAGCTTTTGGATTAGCAACTTTGGATGTTGTTATAGATTTTTCATTTGAAGGCATTGCACCTTTTTCCTTTGGGACCCACATGGTTTTGATATTTGCTTTAGTGGGCTTTTGTGGCCTACGGATTTGATTTGGATTTAGATTTTTCTTCTCTTCACCATGTCTTTTGGAGGGGACATGGGGAGCCTTAGATTCATGTGGATTTTTGGATTTATGCATTTTTTCTTTAACAACCAAAGTGCTTTTAGTAGCAATGGGATGGGTGTGAAGAGATGGATGATGTGGAGTGATGGAGGTAGATTTATGAGGATTACGTGTGGATGGAGGATGTTTAGGTATGTTCCTTTGTTGATCCTGATTAAGGGAACTTCCAGAGGGATGTTTATGATGGATGACATGAATAGGTGTTGGATGGATGAAAGGATGAGATGGAGGAGGTGATCTTGGGATATACGGACCCAAATCAGACAAAGTGGGTGGAGGGACATTAGAACCCAAGATGCATGGAGTAGATGAAGGATGGGAGATGGTAGATGGAGGGATGTAAGGACCCGAAATGGATGGAGCAGATGAAGGAGGAAGATGGACGGTTGTTTTGAGGTGATACGATAGAGGAGGAGGGATGGCAACATATGATCTGGTGGGGCAATGGGAAGAGCCGACATTTCTTTTGGAAAAGGCTCGTTGAGTACGTCTAGAGGTTGTACCAACATCTTTAGATTGTGAGTCTTGGGAAATAGGTCCAAGACCTTGCATGTAGACTTGTTCTTTGACTTGGATGGGCTCTAAAATACCTTGCTCATGAAGGCCTAGACCTCTTCCTTAATAGTTCATTTTCTTGAGCATGCGATCCATGATAGGATTTGTGTTATTTTGAAAACATGATGCGAGTCCATTATTAGGTGGAGGATGATGGGTGGTATATACGCTATGTTTTTCTTCTGCGAGGAGGCCACCATGGAAGAATGTGAGAAAACCAAGGGGATATGCAAGAGGTGTGGGGATAGTAGTTTTAGGTGATGATGGGGGATCATGAGAGGGAGATGATGGGATAGCAACATTTGGATGGGTGGTATCGGGAGAGGGATCAGGGGATATGATAGGATTTGGATTTGTGGTAGCGGGCTCATGCGATGAAGATGGAGCGGTGGAGACAAGGGGATCATGGGGTGGAATGGATGGGGGACTGTGATCTTGAGGTGGACTAGATAGGATGGTAGGATCTTGATCTGGAGAAGGGGATATGTTGATATGCTTTGGATTAGGCTCTTGGCATGACTCATCATGTGTGAGAGGCATGATAATGGAGTCTTGGTGGGGCTCTTCAAGTGGGGAGGATGGAAGGATGGAGGATTCAAAACATTCATGGGAATGGATTTTAGTGACACTAGGAGTGGAAGAAGTTGATTGGATTAGGGTGTTGTCAATGGGTTCGACGACTCTTGGAGAAGGAAGTGGGTGTTCAGTAGGCTCAACAGATTTAGAGGATGTGATGGTAGGAGATGGGGGCTCAGTGAATTCAGAGGGTGTGATGGTAGGAGATGGGGGCTCAGTGGATTCAGAGGGTGTGATGGTAGGAGATGGGGGGATTCAGAGGATGGATAGGAGATGGGGGCTCAGTGGATTCAGAGGATGTGATGGTTTCATCACTGATAGGTGTTGGGTGGAGAAGGGTCTCGTCACTAATGAACATGGATGTGATGGTAGGAGATGGGGGCTCAGTGGATTCAGAGGGTGTGATGGTAGGAGATGGGGGCTCAGTGGATTCAGAGGGTGTGATGATAGGAGATGGGGGCTCAATGGATTTAGAGGATGTGATGGTAGGAGATGGGGGCTCAGTGGATTCAGAGGATGTGATGGTTTCATCACTAATAGGTGTTGGGTGGAGAAGGGTCTTGTCACTAATGACCGTGGATGATGGGTTGGGATGGCATGATTCCATAACCTCAAGGTGTGGAGCAGGAGATGTCTTCTTTGCTATAAGTCCTTGGAGAACTTCCTGAGTGAGGAACTTGCATACTCTAGGTTTGGATGGCGAGGTAGGAGTGGATGAAGGATTATGGATTGGTGGGGGATTAGGACTAGGGATTAGTGGACTAGGATTAGATGCGGGAATAGGATTGGGAATAGATGGGGGATTAAGATTAGACAAAGTGTTAAGATAGGGATATTGGAATGGTGAATTAGGACACGAGGATATGGGTGGTGGATTGTAGTGAGGGTATTGGGATGGTGAATTAGGATGGGAAGATTGAGATGTGGATGTTAGATTAGGATAGGTTGGTGTGAATGTTGGATTAGGATAGGAAGGTGTGAATGTATGATTAGGGTGAGCAGATTGGTATGAAAGATTAGGGTAGTGGGTATATGTTGATGAAGGATTGAGATAGGATGATGTGGATGAGGGATTAAGATAGGGGTATTGTGATGGCAGACTAGGATAAGAGGATGATGTAGATGAAGGATATGATGGATATCCCTTGTAAAAGGTAACATAAGCAACATGATTAGGCATGGATGAAGACATAATGGGATAACTGGAAGGGGTGATTGGATTGTGGAAAGTGGGTGGAGAAAGCTTACTGGTGACAATAGCATCAAGGGGATCTATGTCATATTCCTCTTGATCGACAAGACTTTCGTTATCGTTGTCAATGTAATTAGGGTTTCCCTTGACCACTATTGATGGAGGATAAGGATTCATGATGGTGAAAGGATAAAGAGGATGGATAAAAGATTTTGGATGGGAATGGATTAAAGCTCAAATCAGGATTTTGGTCAAGCTCAAATCAGGATTGGACTAAAGCTCAGATTAAGATGATTGGATGATGTGATGGGATTGATTATGACGATAAGATTTGATTGTGATATAGAATCTACTTCGAGATGGAAGTAGATTGATTGGGTCGAAGGTGATTGGATAGGAATGCGATTGGGTTGGATTGGATAAGATCGATCGATGATTGATAAGATAGACTGAGGGATCGGATAGGATGACGAAAGGGATTATAAACCTTGTTCAAAGATTACCTTAGATGACGTAGGATACTGATTGATTGGGTTAAAGGATGAGTGGATGATTGTAGCACCGAATCCACCTTGAGATTGAAGGTGAATTGATTGAGCCAATGATAATGACAATCCTAAGCAGATGTTGATGAGGATGATCAGATCAAACACTTAGGTTAATTTGGATAATAACTCGAGAAAAAGTTTAGGGGATCCGGATGGGGAAAATGATGATTTTATTGGAGAAATGGATGATGAATACTCAAGACGAGTAAACAATTGATCGAAATGGATGAACAACTACACGAAATGAGTAAGCGACTGCTCACAACAGATGAATGATTCTCGGAATGAGAAGATAAAGGTTTGGAATAGATGAAAGATTACTCAAAATGATTGATCGGGATTGTTGAACGAGAGTTCAAAATGATTGAAGGGGGTGTGAAACAGATGAATGTTTACTCAGAATGAGTAAATGGATGATCGGAATGACAAAATGAGAGTTCAGAATGACGAAAGGAGGTGTGAAATGGATGAATGTTTACTCAGAACGAGTAAACAGATGATTGGAATGATAGAACGAGAGTTCAAAATGAGGAAAGGAGGTGTGAAATGGATGAATGTTTACTCAGAAAAATTAAATGGATGATCAAAATGACAAAACAGGAGTTTGGAATGATGAAGAACGAGAGTTCAGAATGATGAAAGGGGGTTTGAAATGGATGAACGTTTACTCGGAACAAGTAAACAGATGATCAGAATGATAGAACAAGAGTTCAGAATGATGAAAGGATGTGTGAAATGGATGAATGTTTACTCGGAATGAGTAAACATATGATCGAGAGTTTGGAATTATGAAAGGGGGTTTAGAATGATCAAATGGAGGTTTTTGGAGGCTTAGAATGACAAAACGGAGGCTTGGGATGATGAGATAATGGTTGGGAATGATTAAATGATGGTTCAGAGGCTAAACGGACCCAAACGGGGTGGTTTCGGCTGTTTAGGGGGCAAATTCGCCCCTCTGTAGTAAATTAGGGGCGTAATCACCTCATTGCAGAAAATCAGGGGCATAATCGCCCCACTGTGGAAAATCAAGGGCATAATCGCCCCACTGCAAAAAATCAGGGGCATAGTCACCCTTCTGTGGAAAATCAGGGGTGTAATCGCCCCACTGCAGAAAATCAGGGGCATAATTGCCCCACTGTAGAAAATCAGGGGTGTAATCACCCCACTATAGAAAATCAGGGGCGTAATCGCCCCACTGTGAAAAATCAGGGGCGTAATCGCCCCACTACTAAAAATCAGGGGCATAATCGCCCTTCTGCAAAAAATCAGGGGCATAATCACCCCACTGCGGAAAATCAGGGGCGTAATTGCCCCACTGCAGAAAATCAGGGGCACAATCGCCCCACTGCAGAAAAACAAGGGCATAATTGCCCCACTACAGAAAATCAGGGGCGTAATCGCCCCACTGCAGAAAATTAGGGGCGTAATCACCCCACTTCGAAAAATTTGGGACTTGGTTTGATGAAAATGACTATGGCAAGGACTTTAAAATGATAATGATAAGGCTAATTTGTCAAAAATTTCACCGGTTTCTCACAAGAAAACACTCTCAAGCAAACATAATCCTATGATTAGTGTTAAGGGTATGGCCAAAGAGGTCTTAATCTAGGATGCACAAGGTGTCTAGGGAGTCCTCGATAAACTCTCGGTACGTGAGGCACAACCGTGAACACTAGCCCGTCACAAGCGTGAGTCGGGAACCCCAGCGAGATACTGAAGGGCTCGGACCAACTCTTCACATCTATCTAGGTATCACCCTAGCTTCAACACTCCACCAATTATGACGTGACTGGATTGGGGTACAACTTTCGCTCTCCCCCCTTTATATACCCCACCAATACGCATGGTTGGAATCGTCCCTTGGGGTGATGAAATCCCCAAGCAGGTCCCACTAGAAAGAAAGCACTAATTATTTCCAACTACTCCCTAGGCTCACACGAAGTGCAAGGGGAAAGCGAAAACAAGCTAATGCTCCCTTTGGGTAATAGAAAAGATAGACACAATAAGCAATGAATATTACTCCCCCTAATTAAACTATGTTCTTAGATTAAGGCAAACATCAAGGATATTTTAAAAAGTTTGAGCGAACGGATAGCCCTGCAAGCAAATGTTAGATGTTTTATCCCACTTTCTTCATCAACTTCACAAAAATATGCTGCAAAAAGTTAGCAAAAAACACCAATATCCTTGCAAGAACAGTGTTAGGGGTTTAATACTTGAAAATAGCAAAAAATCGAAGCCAAAATGATAGTTTTACCTTTTAAAATGTGTTGCTTCGCGGTGACAAGGGGGCGTAGTCACCCTTATGCAGTAAATTAGGGGCGCAGTCGCCCTTCTGCAGAAAATTAGGGGTGTAATCGCCTCACTACGAAAAATTAGGGGCGTAATCGCCCCACTGCGAAAAATCAAGGGCGTAATCGCCCTTCTGCGGAAAATCAGGGGCGTAGTCGCCCCACTACAAAAAATTAGGGGCACAGTCACCCCACTGTAGAAAATTAGGGGCGCAGTTGCCCCACTGCAGAAAATTAGGGGCACAATCGCGCCACTGCGGAAAAGTGTTAGCACAAAAATTTTAGCCCAGGGGGCATAGTCGCCTGTCTGCAAGAAAAGTGTTAGCCAACAATTTTGATCAAGGAGGGGGCATAGTCGCCCTTCTGCAGAAAAAGTGTTAGCCAAAACTTTTGGTCAAGGAGGGGGCGTAGTCGCCCTTCTACAAAAAATCAGGGGCGTAGTCGCCCCATTGCAGAAAATCAGGGCGTAATCGCTCCACTATGGAAAATTAGGGGCGTAATCACCCCACTGCGGAAAATCAGGGGCCCAGTCACCCCACTGTGGAAAATCAGGGGCGTAGTTGCCCTTCCGTGACGTATTCCTGCAAAAAACTTAACAACAACAAACGTGAAATATAGGAACCCGCTTGTGGGTCCCACCGAGCGTGCCAGAAATGTGATATCAAAATGTTTAACCCTATTCTAAGCAATTAAAAATGCAATGAAAAATATAATGAAACACCTCAAGATTAGCGTAAGGAATTTGTAAATGCAAAGAGGAAAGTGTTAAATGAAGACAAATGGATATACCTCCCTTTTGCAGCTGAAACTCCTTGGTTGGCCCTTGATTTTGATTTGATTTGTATGCTCCTTGATGGCTCTTGAAATGACTAAATGCAAGATTTACTATATGCTTGAATGTAGATGCAAATAGATGAAATTGATGGCTAGATGAGTGCACAAAATGGCAGCATTTTATTGCAAAATGGCTAAGTCTCTTTTAAATGCCTTAGAGGAAGGGGTATTTATAGAGGATCTTGAATTCTCTAGAGAATTCAATGGTTGGGATTTATCCAACAAAGTCAAGATGAAGGGCTAAGGTGAGTTGAGAACTCACAAGCCCTCACATTTTGACATGTGGAATGTGAGAGGGCTAAAAATGAGATGATGTGTAGGTGATGTGGAAGAGAGGTACATGATGTGGAGGAAGGGTAAGTACCTTCCAAGTACTTTGATGTGACTTTTCAATGATCACATGGGGAAGGGGAAAGCTTTGGGAGAATAAAAGTGAATTAAAAATTCACAATGATTAGAAGAATCTAGTGGATAAGACAAGGTTCCCAAAAGGCAAGAATTTTTCACATGTGACTTGATGTGACAAGTCAAAGGTTCTAGAAGATGCATGGGAAAAGGGGATTCTAGGAGGAATAAAAGTGAATTAAAAATTCACATGGGGAAGAGAGGAGCCTAGGGTGAATAAAAAGGAATTAAAAATTCGTTGGGGGATGGGGGAGAGTTGACCAAGGTACTAATTAGGTTTGACTAATCAAGAATTAGAGGATAATTGGGGTTAATGTGGATTAGAGGCCAACTTGCAAAAGTTGGAGGATATAACACATCCTAATCAAGGATTAGGCATGTGCACATCCTTAATGAAGAGATTAGGAGATGGATTAGGATTAGATGAAAATGACATGTGAGAAATTAAATAAATGTAATATTTATTTAATTCATTTGATGAAAAGGGATTAAGGAGAGTAAGGTATTTAATTATTAATTAAATACCTTAGGGATTTGACAGAATTGAGGATATTAATTAAATAATAGTAATATTACTTAATTAACTTGGATAAGAGGTTGTTTAGATGAAAAGTGGTAAATTTGGATAAATTAAGTGTCCAAATTTGGATGTCTACAGCAGTACCATAAGCAGGTCTACCATACCTCCACCATTCAGCAACACATCCATAAAGGTTAGGGTCCCGCAACCACATTAGCCAAAATTTGAAGGTTGGCATTCAAGGCATCCGAGCAGAAGAGATAACTAGCTTTATAGGCCAATGATCTGAACCTCTCCAGTCTAATATCTCAGAACTAGAAGACCACATTCCCCCAACCCAAAAGCAGGAGACCATGAAACGATCCAATCATTTAGCAATGCAACTATCACCAACCCTTTTGTTGTTCCAAGTAAATTGACCATTGCTAGGTTTGATATCAACAAGATTGAGAGAAGATATATTGTCCTAAAACAATAATGCATAAGACTCTAGTCTTGCAATACCACCCCGTTTCTCAGCTAATTCAGTAATAGCATTAAAGTCCCCTACAATGATCCAAGGATGATAGGGAAATAGGCTACGAACAAAACGAATATGTGTCCATAAAAGAAGTTTACCCTGGAACTCAACAGGTGCATAAACATTGGAGAAAAGAACAAACTCTCCCGACTCAGGACACGAGGCAACCATTGATAAAGAGGACTTGAAGGATAACCACCACAAAGGTTGAATCTTCCGAGGGTTCCAAAAACAAGCCACACCCCTCGAGAATCCCTAAGCCCCAATACACTGGCATTGACCATTCTTCCACAACTTAGGCACTAAACCCATCATGCACTCAACAGATAACTTGGTCTCCTGAAGAAAAAGAACATCAAGAGAATGACTTCTTACCAACTCACAAACAACTTTTTGTCTAGGGCCACTGTTCAAGCCCCTTACATTCCATGAAATAATGATCATTTCAAAGGAGTGAAAAAATGAGAATCTAGGGTCTTAACAAACCTTGACTCCACCAAAGTCTCCCCCATCATCTTAATCTTTTCCAAATCTTTCTTCTTGCCAAGTTTAACTCATTTCTCCGACCCCCCCTTCTTGCCATCCTTTTGCAAAATGCCCAGTTGAGGAGAAGGCTTGCTGCTCTTAGCCACATCCGATCCAACATTCCGTGTAGGAAAAGACGTGCTTCCATCCCCCTGCCCCAACTCAACATTTAGACCCGACCTCACCTAAGCCCCAACCTACACATCAATGACCATAGGTATGGCAGACTCCTCTTGTGGAGCAGGAGGAGTAATGGAAGTGTGATCCTCCAGGCCAGAACCAACCACACCCAGATCCACACTTATTAACCCTGGATTAACTTCTTGCTGACCCAAATCATCTAGGACCTCAAACCTGTTAAAAGTATCCTCATCTTGTCTCTCCATCAAAGTCCTCTTTTATCCTCTATTCCGGTTACGAGCCTTAACAGGAACATAACCCTCAGCATCTACACCCTCAACAGAAATAGGATTCTTCCCCTTATCAACATCAGGATTGTTACAAGGAGGAAGTGGAGGCTGAGGCACCACAGGCTTAGCCTTCGGGCATCTACGCAATAGGTGACCATATTCATGACAAAGGCAACATCGGAAAGGAAGGGTTTCGTAATCCAATTGTTGTACCCAAGAATGGGGACCCACACACATATCAAAAGCATCTGGCAAAGGCCTACTCAAATCAATTTCCACACAAATTCGAGCAAAAGTCATTACTTTCTTACCTAGGGTTTGTGTTGAAGACCCCACCGGCTTCCCAAGCATCGAAGCAAGTATGTGCAGAACGTCCTCACAACAACATTCAATTGGAAATCTGGGCAGCCGAACCCACATTGGAACACGATTTGGAAGCTCCTCAGAGGGATTAAAGCCTCCATGCCATGGCTTGACGAACAACCCAACCTGGTTGTGAAAATAGGGCCCCCCTCAAAAACCCTATTGCGATCAGCCAAGCAGATAAATGTGACCATGAAGAAATTATTTGCAAGCAACGTGACCTCCATTTCACCCTCTGGCTCCCAAGTCCTTCGTGCCCAAGTTTCCAAAAATTGTAGAGACACTCTCAATCCCAAAAATTTGCAATATAGAGAATGCTTTGAATAATATTCAATATCCTCAGTAATCATTTCAATCGAAATGACCAATTTAGGTCTCTCTTTGCAATGCTTCAGGCATCTGTTAATCTTTGTGATCTGAGATCCACAAGAAAAATTTGAATCCATAGACCTCGTATTCAGAGAGAAGAGGGTGTTATAAAAAACCCTTGCTCCTTGACTGGTGATTTCAAGCCCACCGCAGCACGAAAATCCATGTCGAGCGCAACCCTAGATGGCTCACCCTGAGACATAACCGCCAACAGGCTTGGGACGGACATGCACAAGAAATAGCCGACCCCAGGCACAATAGATCAGAGGAAACCCTCACCTGCAACACACATCATCAAACCCAAAAAAAATCGCAGCAAAAAGGATTAACCCCCCACAAAACGAAACAGACGCCCACCCCAACCTTCGCACAAACAAAGAAAACAAACACGAGCTAGGGCTCGAATGCCCTAGCTTGGCTCCTTGCAGTTGCAGACCGAAACGCCATCCTCCTGTTCATAAAAACATTTACTTTTTATTGTAAAAGTTAATAAGAATTATATTGATAATTATTAATGATATTTCTATTCGTATTTTTTTAATTTGTATTCTAAAAATTATAAATTATATAAAAATAATATTAAATTATATTATATTATATTGATAATTATTAATGAAATTTCTTTTTTTAATTTGTATTCTAAAAATTATAAATTATATAAAAATAATATTGAATTATATTATATTATATTGATAATTATTAATGATATTTCTATTCGTATTTTTTTAATTTGTATTTTGTATTCTAAAAACATATAAATTATATAAAAATAATATTGAATTATATTGATGAAATTATTTTTCAAATTATATAAAAATAATATTGAATTATATTATAATTATTAGTATATTTCTATTCGTATTTTTTATTTTGATTTTATTTCATTTTATTGATGATTACCAAGTGATTACCAGTGGTCTCGCGCTAAATGAATATATAAATATATTCATAAAAACATTTATTTTGGTTGATTAGCATCCTATATTTCGCATTTTTCTAATCAATTTTCGATTTTTGTTATCATTTGAACTCGTGCAAATTTCCTTAAAGTTGTCGAATACTTTTCTACTATCGGAATCGACTACTAGGGACAATACACTAATTAGATACACAACACCCTATGTGAGGGTATCCTAAATGAAAATGGATAATTCTTGTAGGTTCTGTTATTTCTAACAAAAATAATTTAAAATTATATATATTGAAACTTTTTCTGGACTCTTCTTTGTCTAAGAGAAATATAACAGTGAATTGGAAGGCCAAAGCAAATCCAAACAACCAAAGCCAAAGGAGTACAAAACAACGAATCCAAAAAAGTCAAAATCCAAAAAAGCAGAGAAGGTGCTGATGTCACTCAGTGTCGTCCTTTATCTTTAAGGATAAAAAGTAAACTAATGCGGCAGTAAAGTAAAGTAAAGTAAAGTAATATAGAGTAGAGTCAACCCAGAGACGAGATATTTATATCAATCTGCTTCACCGGTAAATCAGCCTGTCAAATCTCTCAATCTTTTAATTAGAAATGCGGCCCTTAAATATCATGTGGTCGGAAAAGCCAAAAGAAAAGGCACCTCATCAAATTATTGAAGAAATGACCACTTTAATCTCTTTTTAAGGCATAAAAAAACCAAAAGTGTCCACTGTAATCTCTTTTAAGGCATTAAAAGACCAAAAGAAAACTCAAAATTATTGAAGAAATGACCACTTTAATCACTTTTAAGCCATTAAAAAGCCAAAAGAAAACTTCCAAATGGTAACGAACACCGTATCGTACTATTAGATACATATGGTAAGGGGGACTGTACATTCCTAAGCTCACAAGAATACACAGGTTAAGACAGATACAATAATTTACAAACTCACTTGAGTTCCAAACATTGAAATTAAGCATATGTACAAGCAACCAACTAATCTCCATCTATTTCAGCCACGGTCAGAGGGAAGCCTCTCCTTGAGCTCTGGGTCCTCCACCTCGCCTGGTCTGGGCTTATTCTCTGCCATGTCTTCAGACCACTGCTTACTCTTTCTTTGCTCTATTGTTTCCATCCCTGATAATTGCCACCAAACTTGTAAATGACCACTAAAACAATAATAGACTTCTAACATTTCATAAACTGGTCAACACTTACTTTGGATGTCTTTATCAGACAGTGACGGCAAGTCCTCTCCAGGGACAGGAGGACCACCACGCTCCTCCTCCAGGGGCTCTGTGGGACTCACAACGGGAATGGGTTCGTCTTTTCCAGTGCTGGGGTAGTCGTACTCGGGACCGCTCCCAACTGGGTTCTCAATCTGTACCACCATTTCACACCTCTGAATTATCTTCTAACTTGGGTAAACGTTATATAGCAAGATTCAGAACATTGTATAACAAGATTCAAATTTGAATGGATATTATTACCTCTGTAACGTCACTTCGCTTTTGTTGTTGAGAAGCCATGATCAAACTGTGGTCCTCTAGTTTCCTTATATGTTTGTGGTAATATCTATGTTACTGTGTTACTTGGCTTTTATAGATGATCTGGACTTACATACGGTGCAGTGTAAATGGAATGTTTGGCACTTAGGTTACGTTGCATAGAACGCGTGTAAGGAAGCAGTCTACTTGTTCCTTTCCACAGTGTGCCACGCAAAAGGATAATTTTAGGATGGTTAATGGAGTGGCCTACCAGGGCTTCTAACTATAATGAATCCTGTGAGACCTTTGATAATTATCAAAATGTAATGGCAGGTCCATGTGTAGTAAAAGTAAAGCCACTGCCTCATTGAACTATTTTAAAAATATCTACTAGAGGGAAGAACTTAAGTGGACGGTGATTTTTTTTCTTTTTTTCTAGAGTTTAAAAACATCTAAATTATAAAACATAAAATTATATATATATATAGATATAGGGGAGTCTTGTAGATATTGGGTTATAAAAGAGAGGTTATAAGGTCAAAACACTTTTTTGAAGATAATACAAGGTGATATAAGATAGTTGAGACACATTTATAAATAATTTTGTTGATCAAATATTTTATATTTAGACTTTTTTGAGCTATTTTATGTAGAATATGGTCAAGATGACTATTGATATGTGTGTCTATCGACTCTCTAGTAGCATTTTCAATAGTTTATAACAATCATAAGTATAATAATTTGAAAGATTTTGAAGAATGGATTAAAAAAAGACTTTCATTGTATCATAATTTATTAATATAAATAACTATTTGCAAATACACAAAGTGGATATGATAATTCAACCATAAGAGGTTCTCTTTTTTCTTATAATATTTTTAGTAAGTAATGTATCTTTATAGTAACACTTTAATTCTTTCAAAACAATAGATACTTTTTTATGTAATACTTATATAGAATTTTACAGTACCTTATGTACAATATCAATAAATGCTCTAAAAGAGTTGACCAAAACATTAAAAAAAAAGTATAATTGAAATATCAATTCCGATTTAAATACCAACATCACTACATTGCAACAATAATATAATATTGATTATCACAATTCATCACATACAAAACATAATGTGTTAGACATTTTCATCAAGGTCAATGTACAAACAATCATTACGATTGATTCTCTTCATTTTTTCTATTATCAACATGATTTTCATCTTTTATTTTCAACTATTGCTCAAATGAGAATGGTGTTCATATTCTCTATGAGTTAAGAGACTTAATTCAAGAGATTGTAGTGAATGTCAAAACCATTCTCTCTACATTGCCAACATCTATTATGGTCCTTTCCAATATCAACCTTTATGATTTGTGTATGATTAAATTTCATCACATTTGAATAAATGCTTGTGTATAGTTACCCCTTTAAAAAATGAGACATGGACTAATGATGTTAAAAGATATATACAATTACATGACTCTAAAAATATATATTTTATTTATCAATTTTGTGATCATAGCCATATAGTAGTTTTCATTAAGTGTATAGACTATGTAGTTAGATATAATGTGTACACGGATTAAGATTTGACATGGAGTAGTTCCAAAGTTTAATTGTATTATGATTTAATAAAACAATAAATTTTTTATAAATGCTACAAGAAAGGGAATGCATTTAACATAATTTTAGAAAACTTAATACATTTGGTAAAATTTAAATCTTCAATAGCAACAAGTATTTCCATCTATATGATTCTTTTGTATACAAATTTATTTACCTTCATGTTTGAGGTGGATGGGTATCAAATGAAATGGAAGTGTTTTATGCCTAAAGGATCATTGAGACAAGAAACTATTATAGGCTATTTTATACATTTAGTTGGTGGGATGGATCTTTATATTGTAAAATTGAACATGCAAAAGAATACGATACTTCATGTGCCTCTTCAATTAGTATAGATATCTTAAATACTATCTAAAAGGCATCGAGACATATCTCTTATTGTTTGATATTTTTTAGATATTTGTATTCAAGTATCTTTTACCTACAATTTTAATAAATTATATTGCCTAACTGTATCAATAATGTCAAAGTTTTGTGAATAGTTTTATTTGTATTTTTATTTCATAAAATATTTAGATTTTTCAATAACTTTATTTTTACTCATATTCATGAAGAAAAGGTGGGTGGAAATAGTCACACTTGAAAATTCCAAATGAGGCTACAACAAAAAACATAAAATAATATAACATGATTATATAAGACTACTAAGCAATAAGAGTAGTAACAAAGGAATGAGGTGGTGGGTCCCATTCATTTGGCTTGTCCCTTACATTGTTGTGGTTTGAAGTGTCCACAGGGTGTTCCCAACTATCATTTGTTGAACATGACAACTAAGAGGGGGGGTGAATTAGTTGTAGCAATTTTCAACTTTAAAACCCTCAACAAAAGCTAGATTTACATGCATTCACAAAACCTTTACTCTGCTAATATGTTAAATTGTTAAGTGTAGAAATAGAAACTGAAAGTAGTAAAACCATGCACACAATAACACTAGATTTACATGGAAAACCCAATGAGGGAAAAACTACGGTAAGGATTAGCTCACAATATAAAAAAATCCAAAATCGAATACAAAGGCTCACTACCAACAAGGCTCACTATCAAGATAGGACACATTGCCCAATGAGGGCTCACTGCCCAGGCTCACTACCACATAATTACAAAGAAGAATTATAAAGAAGATAGAAGAGAATTGTTACAAGGAGAAAACTATCTCAATGTAAAAGATATTCCACCACAATTTGTTCACACACTTACATACATGTTTGAAAGATAGAGTACACCTTCAGCTCACTGCCTTCAGGAACTTAGCACTTTGAAATTTGCACTGATATGCTCAAACTCATATCACACATCACTATCTCACATCTATCTTATGTTTCACAAACATCTCAACCCATACTTATACTGTCTTCAACCTTGAAACCCTTCCAAGGTCGGCCATAAATAATTTATACTTACAAATTCAAATTAGGTTGGTGCCAAAGCATTCCCGCGGTGGAAGAGAATGAGGTGACCCAAACACATTCTTAATGAGGACCTAAATGAGTCCCAATATGCCTCAACATGCTTTCATGAACTTCTCAAGTAGTGTTTAACACAAAGTTGGTCAACACCCATGCAAACACATAAAAATATTAAGCACACATACTTAACTCAGTCCAATATTTTTGGACAACAAAATTCACTTGAACATAGTCTAGAGTAGGTAATAAAAACATGTAAACTCATCCAAAAGCTTCACAACAAACTTAACTTGAAGAGCATGATCAATTTGTACATTTGAATAGCCCTGTCAGCCACTATAATACACTATAGCTCAGAAACTCATCAACAACAACACTAAATCTCAAATCCTCTTGAACCAAGCAAGAGAGAAACCTTATCAACTTATTCTCAGAACTACAAGTCCTGAAACCAAAATGCAAAGAAACACGGGGAAAATGCATTTCTTCTAGACCATAGCCAGACACACAGAAATGCATAGTTCACATACTGGTGAAAATATCTCACATTGTACAATGATCTAGAAGCCCAAATTTTGGATATAGAAACTACCAACAACCATGAACAATACCTCAGATCTGCACTTGTAAGCATATCATCAACCTAGAAGAAATGTGGAGCACATCCTAGAGCAAACACTAAATACCTACATAACACTGCTTTCACTATCTGTCAAATTTTCTCAAAAGAACTTGGAGACCAAGTACCAGACACATTAATTCAGCACATTACTTCACTCTAACACCCTTCCTGACATAGCAACATATAGATTTAACTCCATGTACTCACAACACTTCTTCAACATCTCAACTATACATGCACAAACTCACTTATCACAAAAAAATTCAAATAAATATTAATTTGACAATTAGATGGGAACATTCTATTTCCACAAATATTTCATAATCAAATAATACTTACTTTCTTTAAGGAAAAAATCTAGATTTTTCTATGTTTATTTCATTCCATCATTTAGCATTTATTATTAATTGTTTAATACACCTACATACAACTAGAATTTACATGCACAAACACGTACTCTCTACCATATTATTATACATATAGTTTTCTATTAGTGTAATCCTTGAACCTCGTTTAGGTGCAAGTGCTAGTATTAACCAAACATATAGTTGGGAAATCAAGAATACAATGGCATGTCCACAAAATGGGAGTGAAAAAATGATTTAAAAATATTTTGATTTGAAATAATCAATGATGTCATCATATTTTAGTAGTGACAAGTTTAAGGTTTAGTCATTATCAAATTTAAACATGATCATGTTATAATATGAGCACATTATAATACATTCAAGTTTTAATGTACTCACTTTTTCAACTACATAAATGAGAGAATAAATTATTTGTAAATGATATAAACTAATACAATATAAAACTTTTAATATAGTTTATAATTATAAAATTTTAATTTTTAAAAAAATATAATTATATATATATATATATATATATATATATATATATATATATATATATATATATATTTTATAAATTTAAGAGGAATTATTTTAATTGCTAAAAAAATTGAAAAAAGTGAGGTCAATACAACATCACAAAAAATATAGCAATTTAATTTTTTTTATTTGATTTTTTTCCTAAATAATAACTTGAAAATCTAGAGCAAGGAGAAAAAAATAATTCAATGATTTTTTTAATAATTCTTTATAAATCATATTTACTTGAAATGTCATATATGTGTGTGTGTGTTAATTTTTAATCATCAAATTCTTTTAGTAAATATTTCTTATTTAATTTTATTAAATAAAAGGAGGATGGTAGAGAATCACACCCATAAAGTCTAACTCAATAAGATCCAACGTAAAGATGAATTAACAAAAGGGTTAAGCCCAAATAAAGCTAAGCAACTAAAGAAAACTCATAAGGAGGAGGGTCTTTATTATCTGTATTACCCTAGACATAAGTAGGGACATCATCATCAATTAGCTCCCAATCAATAATAGTACTTTATTTTTCTTAAGGAGGATTATTCATAGACTACTAAGTGCAAAGTAGAGAGATGACCTACTCTAG
The DNA here is from genome assembly GCA_007258455.2 of Sequoia sempervirens. NCBI lineage: Eukaryota > Viridiplantae > Streptophyta > Pinopsida > Cupressales > Cupressaceae > Sequoia > Sequoia sempervirens. Next base: position 331,167,175 of record VDFB02000003.1, read on the forward strand.
ATGAGAAAATTTTCTTAAGTCAAACCAACTAGTATTGCCTCCCTACCCACAAGTTTAGGTAGAAGGAATACAATCTCATCCACCATGAGGAGTATTATTCCTAGGAGTTGAAGGTTGAGAGCCATGGTCAATCCTGCTAACTTTTCCAATGCCTTGTAGGTTGGCTATGCCCATGTTTGTTCCCTCACTAAGGAGAGGGGAATCAAGTGGGACTCTAAAAATAGTGCATGTGACTTTCCTTCAATGATCTAACACCTCCTAAAGATAAACAACTTCAAGTGTAACTTTACGAGCTTGCTCTTGAATCTAGATAAGTACATTAGAGAAAATCATGGTTTTAGTATATAATGAGAAATAAGCATCAATAGAAAATCTAAAGAAAAGAGAACTATTTTTATCTTTCCAAACACTAAAGAGAATTTTCGATGTGAAAGCATGTCAAATCTAAGTAAATTTGTATGGGAGATAAGGCCAATCTTTAAGAAGAACCATATGCCAAGATAAAGGGATAGGCCTAAATGTCTTGAAAAAGTGATGGATCTAAGTTCAAGCTTCTTGAGCTTTGGGAAAAAACTAGAATAAATGCTTGAAGGAATCCATATGGCCACAAAATAGACAATAAATATTGGGAACACATAAATGAGGTAAATGGCTAGCCAAAGGGAGGCCCTAATATAATATGCACCAATAAAAGTGAGCTAATTTAGGTGCCAAAGTAGCCAACCCAATGTATTGGAACTTGTGATGCTAAGACCTAATAGATGATTAGAGCTCTACCACCAAAGATTGAGTTGATCCACCATAGAAATATGGGTGGATGACTGCATGCAGCCTTTGTGAGACCTATAGATATGAAGGAGAATGTCAAGATACCACTTCTAATCCTTTCACTAAGGTTTGAGAGACTTGACCCTAATTTTGTGAAGAACCTAGATGGAGGTATAGTGTTGATAATAAACTGAAAGGTATCATAATCTTAGGTAGCCATCAATTAACTATAGCCATAATCTTAGGTAGCCATCAATCAATGAATCTTGATTTGAATTTAAACTAGGAGTTCTTGGTGACTCTATCAATAAAATATGGCAACACATATTCCTCAATTAAAGAACACCAAGGCATGCAACCAAGGCATTATGGCCAATGTCTAGTCTTAAGAAGAGGGAATGAAGACCACCTTGAATAGAATGTTGGTTGACAGAGAGACTATTATAAAATTCATTTTCCACCCAACTAAGCCATGATTTGATGGTTTCCTAGGATTTCCAAATACTCTTGAAGATAAAAGTTCCCTAGATTAAATTGTGGTAGCTTGCATGGTAGAAGAGTACCAAAGTCAAGGCCCTTCCAAGGTGGATGACCAACTAGCATTCCAAAGAAAATACAATGTCATACCATATTTTTTAAGCTTCATTTCCTTCAAAATTTCTAACATGATCCATTTAGCACATAATATAATGCCTTATCTATGAACCGAGAGCAATCCTAGACCTCTAGGATTGCAAGGTAGGAAATAGAAATCCTAGACCACATAATGAAAACCATAATTTCCTTCACTATTAACCCACATTAAATATCTAATAATATTTTCAAGGGAAAAATAAGAGGCTTTGGAGGGCACCAAATTCAAGAAGAATTTAAATGTGTGTTACAACAATAAGCACTTTAGAATATTTTGTCATTAAATGCTTGATCTTGAAACTGTACAAAAAATATCTAGACATTGGATGGATTGGAGGAGATTATTCTCCTCTTCAATAAGAGTGAGTAAGGTGTCATTGAGAAAGTTAGCAATAACCAATTGTTGGAATGGATTAGGAAGAGATATCCCCTTGACTAGTGATTGAGAGAATACATGAGCTAGGGAGAAACTAAATCCTTCAACAACATGAACATAAAGTGTTGGTGTTAAAGGATAACATTGTTAAATAGACTTGTGAATTGAAAAAGATAAAAAAAATTGCTAGAAATTATGTTGCAAGTAGAGGCATCTACAAAAAGCATCTCCGCAACTTGAATGAAATGAGGCTCAAAGATAATTTGTTGAAGCATGGACATTATGAACGACCATTCAATGCAATCATAGGCCTTGGAAAATTCAATCTTGAGGAAGACAATAGGCTATTGAGAGTGGCAAGCCCACTCCATGCCTTCCTAAATATAAATTTAATATTATCCAAGATAAAATTAGACTTAATAGATCTTATGTATTCAGGATGAACAAGTTGAGGGAGGAAAGGGTGGTGCTTAAGGGCTAGATCTTTGGAAATGATCTTATACCTGTGACATTAAACAAATTGACCAATCTCTAATTACAAATTTCCTTAAGTTCACCAACTTTAGGTATGAACTTTAAATTTCCTTTATTAATTAGTTTCCCTAGAGATTTGGAATGAAAAGCTTCAATATAGACCTTGTTGAGGTCATTGCTAAGAACATCCCAATGGAACTTATAAAATTCACAAGAGAACTCATCCATATTACGAGCATTATAATTGGCCATTGTAAACATAAATTCCCTTAAATCCTTTAAGGTGAGAAGCTAATCACACAAAATATGCTAGCAATTCATGACCTAGTAAAAGACCACATTAATGCATTGTTGCAAGACATCAATTCACTCTAGCATATATAATGTTGAGCGACAAAATATCTATTCATAGTATTAGAAAAATTCCTTAAGGATATTAGGTAGCTCAAGTAAAATGTGTTGTCATTCATGATTTTTCTTAATGGATTGTGAGGAATGTTGGGCATGCAAGGCCTAAAAAATTTCTTCGAGACTTGATCACCAATTTTGAGCTAATGGAGCCTAACCTTAATTTTGAGACAATGTGCTAAGATAATTTTTAGAAATTAGAAGGGATTATTTAGCTTAGAAATAATATTTTGCACATTATTTAAAATCTCTAACATGATGAATGCACACAAATCTCTTTTCCCTTCACATGGCTCCCTATGGTGTACTCAATTTGTGTAAGTGTATTTAATGATTTTGGAAGAAGTTGTCTTCCCACTTACATATATTTTGTTCTTCCTTTATGTGCGAGGATAATTAGTTATTTTAGTTATTATTTGAATTACATTCCTCCTCGTACGTGCCCTAATTTGACTATTTGACCAAATCTCAAGGCTTGTAACATAGTCCAAATTTTATTTGAGTATATAGTTAATATGTATGCTTGTATTAGTTTCATTTTTTCATTATTCACTTTGAAAAATATTAAGGAAGCAAATAGAAAGAGTATCAAAACCTTTAGTATATTTCTGAGAAGGGGCTTTGGGTGAGAACAAGTTTCAAGAGCCTGGAAGAAGATTGGAAAGGATTGCGGGAGCTAAGAGAGGTCACTAAAAGAGATATTTTTTTGTTAACCCAAACGTATTCCCAACCCTCACGTGTAGTGCTTAGATTTGTGACTCCGCCTAGCAAACTCCACCACCCTTTCCTTGGTCTTACTTTTTTGCTAGGTTTTGGGGGACAGAGGAGGCGAGCGGAGGCAAGACTAGTCCTCTGGAGGCACAAACTACACTTGACACAACCTATACAATTTATCATCCAAGAGCGTGAGTCGACCTCAAGACCTATATGGGACGAACCCAAAGCCCTTAACCAGCCATGCTACCCATTTGGGTCACCACTAAAAGAGATTTGAATAGATTCAAACTATCATGATGTAATTAGAAAGAAGGCATGTTCTACTTTATTTATGTTTTTTACTATTTTAAAATTTTTAAGTGTAAATGAATGCCAATTTTCCACTATAGAGTGTTTGTGAATGATTAAAATGCTTATTTTCAACTTCATTTTATTTTTCTTAAGAAAATATTGAGAGAAACAAATTTATGGGGTTTATGTGTTTTTGAAAGAATGGTTGCATGTATTTGTGTCACATGAAAATAAATTTGAAGTGTTATTTTATGGGCTTGTATCAAAAGGGAAGGGGATGTCAAAGCTAAAGTATATGATCTTTCTTAAGGCTTACATGTGGAAAATATTTCCCTTAACTAAGAGTCATTATGAGTTTTGGTTATCTTGGTGTGTATAGGAATGGTAGGATATATAGGAGGCTTGAAGTGGTTTATTCAAGATTGTGAGTGAGCTTTACTTGTGATTATGGAGAAACAATACAAGGAGAGATGTAGTGTGAAATCCTAAATTAGGATACTTATTAGTATCTTGACATCCATTTATGGGTTTTTGGTTTTGAGAGACTTTGTGTTCTTCGTAAAATTATCCATGGTCTTGGGAGTCAGTGTGAAAACTAATGTTACCTATCTAGTTTACTTTTACTTAGTTGGTCCCATCCACACTACACTTAAGCTCACTTAGAGAGATATTTTACCTTTTTTCTCACCTCATGTGGACTCTATATATGTCCCCACACATGTCTCAAGTGTCTCACTTTTGGAAGGGTACATTCAAACTTCAATCCTGCCTTCTCACCTCATCATCATTGACTTTATTTGTAAGGCTCATTTGTACATTGATTTTACACTTTTATGATAATATGTTATCTTTCATATTCTCATTTGTGGAATTTGTTTGATCTTAGCTTCTCGAGCATAGTATCAAAACTAGGTTGCAAATCCATTCCCAAGTTATCTTGAATTTGTGAGGGTTTTAGGTACCTAATTTCAAATGATGCATCCTAGAGAAACTAATCTTGCAATTGCACTCAAAAGGACCAAAAACTTATATTTTCATATAAGACACAATAGGTTTTCGTGATAATTTTTTTTGGCATTTTTGGGAGGGAATCCATTAGAGGCCATACAAAGTTCCACGTAGTCTATATGGATTTGTATGTTTGTGTAATCATATGTCCACCATATCGGTAGATTATGTCAAGGTTGTCTCAAATTACAAGTTGGGCCACATTTGCATTGCTCCTATATCATCATATGAAGGTTAAATTTTTTAAAAATTAATTAATTTTTAGGTATAGTTTATACACAAGGTTAATGTCAGTGGTCATCCTATGCAATGCAAATGACTATAGGTTTTGAAGGTTTTTACCCATGGGGTAATTTCTATATGGCTCTAGGAAAATTCACTGCCAATGATTCACCGACGGAAAATTCACTGCCAACAATTCACCGTGGGAAAATTCACCGCCAAGTCAAATTACACAAGCAAACGTAAAGAAAAGGCTACCTCCTCCCAGCAAAATGATACAAGCAACTCAAGAACAATAGACTTAATTGAAACCTCCCCTAACTCTTTTGAAAAGGAACAAAAATTGACAAATTTTTTTGTAAGGCTTATATAACTCACTAACTTAGAAATCTATAGTGGTTTGTGTTCATTATTCCTATATATGGGATTTTCAATGATTCTAGAAATTTTTGAATTTATAGTTGTCAAGGTCTCAAGTTCAACATGATTTCAAGATCATTATTAAACTCAATCTAATTTAAATCATTTTTATGATATATTTTTTCTTGAAATGCCTATTGTATAATTTATCATTAATTATATAGATTAATGTATTTTCAATAGGTTTTTTAATTAATAGTAAAAAAAAGATTTTGAAAGGGCCCCAAACCTTATACATAGGCCAAAACAAATATAATAATGAAGTATAATACCCAAAAAGGGGATAGTAAAAAGAATCAAACAATAGTAAGGTTGTAAACTACTAGAACATCTATAGGACCTCCCAAAAGAGACTAAAAACAACTAGACATCAAAGAATAAAATAAGATACCAATTGAATTAAGGTGGCTTGAAGTTGTGTCACTCCAAAGAGCTTTGAATGCTACCATTAGCCCTAACCATATAATCATTGATAATAATTTCCTTACTAACTGCACTATTTTTTAAAATTCCCAATCTTACATCATAAGAATTCTTGTAACCTCTCATCCAAATACTTATTTTTATCCTTACATGTGGAATGTGATACAAATGAGTGTATTTTTAATAGTTATGACATTGTTTACAACTTATGTAAATCTAGTTTAAATCTATTTTATGATCCAATATTTGTGACAATGTGTAGTCCCAAGAAAATGAAATCTTGATTATTTAACCACTTAACTCATCCATCATAAGAAAACATATTGTTTGAAAAATTACTCTTAAATTCTTATTTTAGACTTTTCCAAAGTCACTCCTATTAAAAGAAAAAAGGTTCAAAAAAATAAAACCAAATTTGAATTCTCCAATGTCTTGTGTTTGATCCAAAAACTATACTCATTGGCATCCAACCTCCAATTTAGCAAGATTCGTAATTCATGAAATTTCTTTGCGTCTCTAAAAATCTATTACAATCCTTTGTTTTTGTCCTAATATTTCTTTATTTTCAAATCTACCATATATTCTATTCATATGTCTAATTCTTTTTTTTTTTTTTTAATAATCTATATTTTAGTACATATTTTTTCTAGATTAAATTGTGTGATATTTATTTCACATTAAAGTTTCAAATCACATTTTGTAATCCATCATCAAGATATAAAAGAGAACTATAAAATAATAATTATGAATCTAGACTTTTCTTTTAGGGTACAATCAAATTTTATAATTTTAAAGGAAGATCTTGTGAAGTCTTAGACTCAAAAATTCATTATAGAAGGCAATATAGTGCTTTTATTACAAAAAAAAATTCTCTTGACCCCTTATCCTAGTTTAAATATTTAATCATACTTATTTTATAGCTCATCTTAGATAAATAAATTCAACTATTCATTTACTTAAATCCCTTCTCATCATCCAAAAAATTAAATAAATATACATACTTATTTAATTCTCTTTTTCTATCCACTTTTCATTAAGTGGACTAAAACCAATTAGCCCACTAATCCACCACTTTACACATTCCTAAACCTAATTATCATGTTCAAATCATGTAGATCCTTCAAAAGTGTGCATAGGTATGGGCCCTTAGTATACACAAGGTATGAACCTTTGTACATATCACATGGGTCAAAGATTTTCCCATACCCACAAGGTTCTCCAATGTACCTCTTCCATCTTGTCCATCCACTTTCTCTTGGGGAATATATTCAACCATCAATTTTTTCTTTAATATTGGACCCTTTCATCATAACCAACCATTAAGAGACACTTGTCCTCTCTTCGTCGTCCTAATCCTCTCAACCAATTCAAGCCCTTGATCCCTCAAATTGATCCTAGCTATCTAATCTTTCATCCAAAAATCTATAAACAAGATGAAACCTAAGCCATTTTCAAGACTCGATGAAATACAATGTTAAGCTAACAATAGGAACACTCACATATCATCAAATCAACCATCTTTGATCACAACCAACATATTTTGGTGCAATAAAGGTTGGTAAATTAGTGAGATATTTGTATATTTTCATCAATGTTTTATTAACTCTAATGCTTAATTGGAGTCTTGCATATATTGTGAGTAGGATAGATTAATTTAGTTTAACTTGTTCTTGTATGCCTCAATTTATATGTACACATCTTGGGCACCCAATCTTCTAAAATTGTAATATTAGGATTAGGTAGTAAAAGATTTATGGATGTAATAAATCCAATCCAACTTAATCTACCAATCCAAATAATCAAACCCAATTGAGTTCTTTTCCTTCAATCCATTTAATCATTCTTCTAATCCATTCTAATAACTTCCACACATATGTACCCTAAATCAACACATATGAAATCCTTCATGAATTTCGCTAAGGTGTATTTTCGCCCTTTAACACATTTGCACTAGTCTATGAAATTTCTACATCCAAGGCCTCCAATCCAATTACAAAATTGGTTCAACCAATCCAAGATCAACTGTCATTCATCCTTGACCTTTATTTCACCTAATCAATTCATCAAATCACCAAAAATCTAGTTACCTTACCCCTTCAAATCCAAAGTTGTCAAGTCATCCAAACTCAACAACAATCCTAATATAGAATTTATTTTATTTTGATGAGTCTCATCATCATAACTATCTCAAGAATCCCTTCACAATCAATGATGATGATATTATTATTAATGAAGATAAATATGAAATCAACCCCCTTGACAAAATCATTGCAATCAAGCTTTCCCCATGCTTCCATTGCTCATCCACACATAATCAAAATGCTTTTTCACCAAGAATTGGCTAGCACAATCTATCTCATCATGTTTAAATCTATATCTATTGGTCACCCTTAAAAAACATTTGTCAATGGAAATTCATCTTATCCCCCATTTGTATACCAACCCTCATCCTTCTATTTGGTCTATATCACCTCCACCCCTAATCCAAACCCCTCCACTCATCATCATCCAATCCATATATTTGATCCCCTACTTAATCTTACACCATCCAAATCCTTCTTTTCTAAGTTCCTCCAAGGGCTAAACCCAAATCCCAAATTTGTGGAGTCATACCACCACACTAATCCAAAACCATTTGCATACATCATTAATGAGATCATCACCCATCCAACACCTATCATTTCCATCTAAAATCCTAAATCCATCCAAAATCCTAACTCCATCCCAAATCCTTATATGATCCAATCCATCAAAATCATCTCCTAATCCCAATTTGAAAACCCCATCCTTCATTCTACCCAATCCAATGAGTCTATCCATATTAAATTTTCTTCCCCCATTGTATCATCCAACCAAATCCACCTATATCACAATATTGCTCCAAAGCATTCCCAAACATCCCCCCATCCAAATAAAGATAATAAAATATCTCCTGATCCACCTCATGAACCTAACATCCCATCTGATCCTTTTCATAATCCCTTTCTGCCTATTATCCAAACCATCCCTATACTATCACTATATCACCTAGGAACCATTACCCTCACTTTGTGGTGGTCTTCACACTGCCAAAGGACAACTATCCACTACCAATCTCTCTCCATCTCAAAATGAACTCATAATTTTTTTCCAAAATAATCTTCTTCCTATTTTCATCCATATGCTAAAGAAAATGAACTATCAAGGAAAAGGCTTAGGTTTTCATGTGCAAGGTATCTTTGAGCTTGTCCATGTCAAATAAAATCCATGATTGCAAGGCCTTGATTATACATCTCAAGGCACACAATCCAAACATGCTGATACAATCTTAACCCCCAAAAGAAAGACCAAAAAATTTTGTCACCAAATTTAATCATTCCTTATATGGATTTATAGATTTTTGGGCCCTTTGAGCATAACCATGAGATCCATTTAAATTTAGGGTTACCCTCAGAAACTTCCTAGTAAAAACCCTTGAAAAATAAGAAGATTTTTTTTTATCTAATGCTCTAATACCATGTTAGATAAATGAAATAATTCGCAATAGTAGGAATCTAATTGACAAAACCAAATACCTTCTACATGTGAGATGTAAGAAAAATAATTACTATATTTCTAGAAAGCAATGAATATATAATTTAAAATTATTACAAAACGATACTTAAGATGTCATTTATGTATATGTAAGAATCAATCCCTAAAACAAACTAATATCATGACAAGTGTCTTAATCATATGATATGAGACAAAAAAAATAAATGTCCTAAGAAATCTTAAATAACTAGATGTGAATAGTTCTAGAAGTGAAACTAGTTAGCTATATACTAGTTTAACACTAACATTGCACCTTTATATTTATTTGGTAAATAATTGTATGTTAAGATTTATGATTGGTAATACATAAAATTGATATGTCCTAAGAAGTATAATATTATTGTTTAAAATTAAATATAAAAGGCCTTAGAGTTGAACAAATAAAGGGGTATTAACACATAGATGCTAGTGATAAATATTAGGTTTGTACTTGTATCTTTCGATTTACTTCATCATGGTGTAACTAATTTTTCTCCATATCCCTATATTGCTTTGGGATTTTCCTCCAAATAACAATTGTTTATTCTTTTTTAATATATTTTCAACAAGACATAACTTTTGTCCATGATGTCAAATCTACCACTAGCCCTAACCACATAATCATTGATACTAATTTCCTTATTGCCTGCACTCCTTTTTTTAATTCTTAAACCTACAACATGAAAATTCTTGTTATTTTCTCATCCAAAATTCTTCTTATTTTTACCCTTACATGTGAAAGGCGATACAAATGAATGTATTTTTAATAATTATGTCTTTGTTTGTACCCTGTTTAAATGTAATTTAAATCTATTATATGATCAATATTTGTGACAATGTGTAGTCTCAAGAAAATGAAATCTAGATTATTTAACCACTTAACTCATCCCAAAGCATTTTTCTTTGGAAAAACTACTCTTAAAATTTCATCTTAAACTTTTCCATAGTTACTCCTAAAATTAACTTAGATTCATATTAAAAAAATATGAAAAGGAAAATGGAAAAAACAATAAAACCAAATCTGAATTCTCCAATGTCTTGTGTTTGATCCAGAAAATGTACTCACGGGCATCCAACTTTCAGTAGTAAGACTTGTCATCATGAAATTCTTTGCATCTCTTCAGAGCTATTATTTTATATTCTACCCTATATCCTATTCTTATCTATAATTTTTTTTTTAAATATCAATATTTTAATATATATTATTTTAAAATTAAATTACATAAGATTTATTTTGTATCAATGTCTGAAATCACATTTCATAATCCATCATCAAAAGTCTTTTAGAATCAGATTTTCAGATTTTCAAATTTTCAAGGAAGAGTCTTATGGAATCTTGACTCAAGAATTCATTACAAAGGCAATAAAGTGCTTTTATTACAAAACAAATTTCTCCAAATGCCCAGTCAAAGTTGGCTGGACGTCACACATCCATCCATTTCATGAGATTAGAATGGGAGAGTTACGCATTTACTCAGATAGTTACAGCATTCATGGAATTTTATTGCATGTAACGTATTCTCCCCATTTTGGCAGCCTTTAGTGTTGCTATTCAATAGCTATTAACACGTTCCTTCCTCTATAGGTAGGAAATAGTAATGGGCAAAGATATTATTTAAGGGCTTGCTTGGGCATGAGGGCACATGAATGACAGAGGTGATGTAGATTTCAGAGAGTCATATTCTACATCATCTATGGATCCACCACAGAAAATAAGCACGATGTAAATGACATTGTAGAAGTCAAGGCCATTCTGATGGATTTAAAGCACTGTACTTCATTCAATGGAAGACTGTCTAGAACAGAGTAATGCATGGATCCCCCTTGAATAGCTATATTATCTTTTTCTAAACAGCCGGGGCCCCACAAAAAAAAAGAGAGGTGAAAACAATCTGAGTAACAATGGCCTTGTTACTTAAGTTTACCATTATTAGGGTGTTGGAAGTGAGTTCGTGCCATGGAATGCAGAATAGTAGATGTAATAAGTGGGAATCAGAAGCTCTTCTTCTGAGTTCGTGGACAAATGGAATGAATCCGTGTTATGATTATTAATGAATGACATGGGACTATACATTAAGAAGACAGTGGCAGAGGCATTGTATTGTTATCTCGTTGTCCTGGTGCTTTTAGATAAGAAAGAACTGCGGACTGGACTATATCAATTTTGTCCTTTTTTTTAATATTGATCAAGACTGACAAAATAATGCAGTCCGTAAGGAGGACTGTGAAAGGAATTTTGGCCCTTCTGCACAGGCCTTCAAACATTTCCAACACGAGCAGAATTGATCTAAACAAGGCATTCCATAGGACCACATTTCTATGAATCATTTGGTCAAACAATATGACAATCTGTGCAGTTTTTTTTAATATATTTTTCAGCATTTCATCAAACAGTTGGCCCACATTTCTATGAATCATTCGGTCAAAGAATATGACAATCTGTGCATTTTTTTATATATATTTTTTAGCATTTCATCAAACAGTTGGCTTGTTTGCTCTATGTTTCAATGTTTTGCATTCATGTCTATAAAAAGATTGGAAATCTTTTATGTAATAGGAATAATTTTTCCACAGTTCATGAAGAATAGAATGCATCTTTTTGGATTAAACTGGGTATGTTTTTTTGAATCAACATTTTGAATCACACTCAATAATCGATCATTAGAAGACGGTATTCAACATTTGAATCAATCTATTGATTCCTTAATGTTTCAATGGATGGCCATACTGTTAAGTTAATGATATCAAGTTTCCACAATCCATACTGAGTGATGTGTATTTTCTAGATTCAATTGTGTAGATTTTTTTTCATGAACGTTTCAGATCACACTCCGTGATCCATCATCAGGATTGACTTTGCATGTGTTTGATTTTTTGTTTTTAGTTATTTATTTTCTTATTTTGATCCTTCAACCACGTGTATCCTCACCTTACCCCTCTTCCTTTTAGTCCAAGTCTGCGAGTTTACCATTTTTCTCTTTTGACTCTCTAATCGTGATGATGGATCACAGAGTGTGATCCGAAATGTTGAGGAAAAAATTTCTACACAATCGAATCCAGAAAATACACAGCACACATACTCTTAAGACCACAAAACTAGGAAAATTTCAAGTAGCAATATATGTTGCTGCCGAAAATGTCGACACTGACGAATTCGCCTGCAACTAGGGCTTCTCATGGCGCAACTTCGGGCAAACGCTTTGGGGTTTCTTTGGTCGGGGTGTCTTCTTCGTCGGGTGCTCCTGCTACTTGTCCACAGGGTTTTGCGGATGGCATGACTGGGCTTTCGGCCGCGCGGATTGAACCCCTGCCTCCAGCTTTGGGGTTTCACGGGGGTCAAAATGTTTCGCTGCAGGACTTCGTTGACTCCTCCTCTCTGCCAAATGGCGATGATGATAGGTATGTGACATTGATCTCAGGTTCTTATGGGGTTCAAAATGGCCCGCCGGGCAACACCTCAACCGCTGGTCGTGTAAGGAATTCTTCTCTGGAATCTTCCTCTGCTATTGTGGACGCCTGAGCTGCAAATGGGGATGATTCGTGTGCATTTGGTAAGCACCCTCAACCCTCCAAGCTTCCGCCCTCAGGCGACAGACCCGCCTCATTGTCCACCTTTGCGGATGCTGTAAAGCGTGGACAGGGCACTTCCGCTCGAGTCACAAATGCCTCTCTATCAGGCGCATCCTTAGTTGAGCTTAGATCCGGGTATGAGTCGTGTGGGGCTTCACCAAAGCTGTTAAACTCAGGAACCACTTTTAGAAGGTTGGTCCAATGCTCAAAGAAACCTCTGAAGGTAAATTTCGATGACAAGTTATCAAAAGAGTTGCGTGATAATGAAGAATTTGTCTCACAATGGGTTGATTGGTAGGTTCAATCAATTTTGGCCCAGTCTTTCTGCATTGCATGAATGGATCTCAAATTCATGGGGCCCTTTAATGGAAAAAGTTTTGGAAATCTACCCGAGTGTCAAAGGTTTTTTCACAGTGGTCTTTGACAGTAAGCAAGACAAAAAAGCCATTCTCAACCGCACATGGATGTGGGGTGATAGTTCTTTGCTCTTAAAATCGTGGCATTCAAACTTTGACCCTGCCACCGAATCTTTTTTAGTTATGCCGATCTGGGTTCGTCTCCCAAATCTCCCCCTGCACTATTGGTTCGAATTGTGTTTTGCAGCCATTGGTAATACTCTAGGTAAGTTCATTTGTACAGATGCGCACTCAAAAAAATTCATTCACACAACTTTTGCTCGGATATTGGTAGAGTTGGATATCTCTAAAGCCCTCCCGACAGAAATCAATTTGGGTACAAATGGCAAGAGTTGGTTGCAAACATTGGACTACGAAGGTTTAAATTTCAGATGTAGAAGGTGCTACAAAGTTGGACATGTTGCAGCAAAATGTTCAATTGGGAAACCCCAAGCTAATTGGGAAGCATCATGGTGGAATGATGCCTCTCCTAAGCATTATTCTGTCTTGAGCTCTCCCAAGAATTGTAGACCTTCATTGTCTCATCTCAACTCAAAGGAGGAAGGAAGGCTGGGTGAGATCTCTCCTGATTCTAGTGTTGCGGTAGAGGGTATTCATTCCACAATTGTAGAGCGCTCACTCTCTTAGGCTCCAACTTACACAAAAATGGATTCTTTTAATGGGGATGTAAAAAATGACAGGAAAATAATAAGTAGAAAGAAGCGGTGCAATAGTCAAAATAAGGATGTATGCAAAGGAATGTTGCCTCAATCCCTTTCAGTCATTGAGGATTAAAAATTGGGGGGAAATGTTGAATTGATCAACACTCAAAAAAAGGAAAAGATTATCCTCAAGTTAAAGGAGATCAGAAACAATTTGCAAACTAAATCTGGTGTCAGCGCCTAGCATTCGTTGGCATAGTAGGATAGATTTGGTAATCTGTCGGTTGTAGTTTTTTATGATTGATCAAGTAGGTAGCAAAATTTTTTTGGTCAAGATGACCATGGATGAATAAAATAGATGGTTTTGGTATCAATGAGGATGAGATCCCTCTTCTGTGATCTCACCTGGTACGGGCCAGGCTAAATTCCTGTTAGAATAAGAAACTCACCTCTTACCTATCAAAAAAAAAGATCACAAAACTAGGATAATTGATCTATGAAAAAATATGTGGTGCTACTGAGGTAGTATGGCTGAGTTTGTGTAACATATTGTTTATTTCCTATTTAATAAGTTCTTAAATTAGTTACATGGGTTATCAAAATCTAATTTATTTGTGTTTTAGGTATGTAGAAGGTGTATGATATTCTTAATAATCAAGGATTTAAGTTAATAAATGATAATATAATTATAGACATCTGAAATTGACACACCATTATTTCAGCTAGTTAGTTAATAATTTCCTCTATAATTCATATATATATATATATATATATATATATATATATATATATATATATATATATATATATATATATATATTTGATAGATTCTCTATTTTTCATCCCCTCGTTTAAAATTAAATTAGATTAAATTACTTAATTAATAAATTCACTATTCACTTGACCCTAATCCTAGTCTAAATCATTAATTGTCCTTTTATATAGTTCATCTTAGATAAATAAAGCCAAATATTCACTTATCTAAACCCCTTATCATCATCCCAAAAATTAAATAAATATACCTACTTATTTAATTCCCTTTTTCCATCCACTTTTCATTAAGTGGGCTAAAATCAATTAACCCACCAATTCCCCACTTGCAAATTCCTAACACTCATTATCATGTTCAAATCATGCACATCCTTCAAAAGTGTAAATAGGTATGGGCCCTTAGTACACACCTTTGTACATAGGACATGCATTAAAGATTTATGGCTTGGTATTTACGAAGCCATAACATGATCACGTTATGTGATTTTGAACATAACACGAGTGTGTTATGTGGAAAATTGACCATTTGACCATTTTTTTTACATCATTTCCATGCACTCGCCTATATAGACTTGAACTATGATGTTTTTTCTCTCTTTTTGAAATTTATAAGAGTACTCTAAATATTAAAAAATATGTAATGTTTAACTTCATTTGACAATTATTTTAGGCCCTCTAGAAAATGTATTTAATGTGAGTAATTAATGTCTAGACAAAGGTTCATAATTTTATAAATTATGTTATGAATGGTTAAGAATAATATTTTGAGCTTAATATCATGTATTCACTTGTGCTTGAAAGGAACATTATATGTATGTAGATGAATGGAACTAGCTAGTGCACCTAGTTGTTCATGTTGCTTAATTCATGAATTGGATCATGGTAGGGAATGAAATATGCTCTTGTTCATTTATGAACATGCTTTTGTTATGGGAAAATGAACATATATATTAGTTCAATTTATATCATTTCCTTATCATATATTAAAAATAAGCAATTGGTATATGAACCTAGAAAGGTTAAGAGGAAAGAAATTGTCATCATTTATTGACTTTACTTCATTCATTATGCATGAATAGGTATCTTAATGGTCAACAAATATTTTACTTTTTAAAGTTGCATTCATATTGTGGTTGCATAGTCATAAGTATGAGTACCAATGCACCTGTGTGGGGTGAGACTTGTTGATGGTCAAAATGATACAATCAACTTGGAAAAAATAGACTTAATTGAAACCCCCCCTAACTCTCTTGAAAAGAAACAAACATCGACAAATATTTCTCTAAGGCTTATATAACTAGGTCTTTACTAAATTAGAAACCTATAGTGGTTTATGTTCACTATTCCTATTTATGGGATTTTCCATGATTCTAGAATTTTTTGAATTTATAGTTGTCAAGGTCTCAAGTTCAACATGGTTTCAAGATTTTTATTAAACTCAATCTAATTTAAATCATTTTTATGATATATTTTTTTTCTTGAAATACCTATTGTACAATTTATCATCAGTTATATACTTCAATGTATTTTCAATAGGTTTTTTAATTAACAGTAAAAAAAATATTTTGAAAGCAACCCAAACCTTATACATAGACGAAAACAAATATAACAATGAAGTATAGTACACAACAAAGGGCTAGTAAAAAGAATCAAACAACAATAAGGTTGTAAACTACTAGCAACACCTATAGGACCTCCCAAAAGAGACTAAAAATAACTAAACATCAAAGAATAAAATAAGATACCAATTGAATTGAGGTGGCTTGAAGTCGTATCACTCCAAAGAGCTTTGAATGCTACCATTAGCCCTAACCACATAATCATCGATAAAAATTTCCTTACTGGTTGCACTCTTTTTTTAATTCTGAATCTTACATCATAACAATTCTTGTTAACCTCTCATCCAAATATTTCTTTTTATCCTTACATCTAGAATGTGATATGAATGAGTGTATTTTCAATAGTTATGACTTTGTTTGCAAAGTTTGCATAAATCTAGTTTAGAGATCTATTTTATAATCCAATATTTGTGACAATGTGTAGTTCCAAGAAAATGAAATCTTGATTATTTAACCATTTAACTCATCCAACATAAGAAACCATTTGTTTTTGAAAAATTACTCTTAAATTTTCATTTTAGACTTTTCCAAAGTCACTCCTATTACAAGAAAAAAGGTTCAAAAAAACAAAAACCAAATTTGAATTCTCCAATGTCTTGTGTTTGATCCAAAAAATGTACTCTTTGGCATCCAACCTCCAATAGCAAGACTCATAATTCATGAAATTCCTTTGCATCTCTAAAAAGCTATTATAGTCCTTTGTTTTTGTCCTACTATTACTTTATTTTCTAACCTACGATATATTCTATTCCTATGACTAGTTCTATTCTATTTCTTCTTTTAGAAATATATACTTTAGTACATATTATTTCTAGATTAAATTGTGTAATATTTATTTTGCATTAAAGTGTCAAATCACATTTTGTAATCCATCATCAAGATAATAAAGAGAACTATAGAATAATAATGAAAAGATTTGTCTTTTAGGGTACAATCAAATTTTATAATTTTCAAGCAAGAGTCTTGTGGAGTCTTAGACTCAAGAATTCATATATAGAAGGCAATAAAGTGATTTTATTACAAAACAAATATCTCTTGACCCCTAATCCTATTTTAAATCATTAATTGTCCTTATTTTATAGTCCATCTTAGATAAATAAATCCAAATATTCATTTATCTAAAGGGTATGTGCAGGATCATGATGGGCCAAAAGGTGGCAATATAATGGGTATGTGTAGGGTACATGTGGCTGACAACTTTTTTTTAACCCAAAATTGATGAAAAGAAAAGGGATTTTAAAGGAGATTCTCAGTTTTCCATCAATATAAATTATGCTTTACTTTGAATTTATTAAGTAAATATTATTCATTTTCTATTTGAATTATGACTAAAGTCATAATTGATAGGCTGACTAAAAATATATATAGTTTTCAAACGATATCACATTTTTTGAATCCAAAACATGTGTCACATTCTATGCTTCGCATACTATAGGATTTGTAAGAGATGAGGACCACCGCGTGCAAGACCCCAAGTCACGAAGGGTCAAGATGCGAGAGGCTTCCCTAACTTACCTTAGCTAAGTGCAATGTAAGAAAATGCAAGGCGAGAGTAACGAGGACCGTGAGGCCTCTCAGTTACTCTGCAGACTCAAAACACAGGAAAGGGCTAGGTGAGCCGGTTTTTAGGTCTAATGCTATGTCTTAGGAAGCTATCTATCTTAGGACGAAAGTATGGTCTCTGGACGTCAGCATGACACACTAGAATCTCAAAAGTGCGTTGGCATCCATACAACCAGACAATAGTGAAGACAAGTTCAAACCAATAAAAATAGCTAACGGCCTAGTTGATTAACTAAAGGGCTAGAATGATGTGATTAAGTAAATGAAATACTCTCTAATATTATAAAGAAAATACACAAGAGTAAAGAGAGTAAGGAGGATCTCACCAAGGAATTCATTCACCAATTGATCCTTTGAGAGGCATGTACTCCTACACACAGAAAGAGAGGAGAATGTTGGGTGGTTGTATATGGGTCTACCTCAGTCAGACGCCCATTTAGGTGTTTCCACCTCCACGGAAAACTAAGGAAATGAGATAAAAGAAATAATGTAGTAAAGAGCAAAGAAGCACTACAAAACAGTGTTATGCTACTCAACCATGTGATAGAGGAGAGGAGAGGGAAGCTTACTACCTCTACCAAGAGCACTCAAGACTGCTTGGGGGAGAAAATGAGAGTACTCGAGCCTTTGATGCAATGGCGTGGTCCCAAACTTTCTCTACAGAAGTGATGGAGTGTTTCTTTGACTGCAATGGAATTATTGAATGCTTGGATTGAGTGAAAGTGAGCTTGAGAGTGAAGCGAAGAAGCTTGTGAATCCAATCAAGAAGTTTGAATGCATGTTGAAGGGATGAATTTGAAGGAGGAATGGAGAAAAATAACCATATTCGGGTCAGCCAGCCGAATGGGGCTTTACAACTTCACCTCCAATGAGAAGAGTAACACCTTTGTAGGTTCAGCCATAAGAATTTTCTAGGGACACAAGTGCACCACACAGATGTCTACGCACTGCGAGGGCATCCCTGACAGAAACGCCTCCACCGATGATTAAAACAGGTGCCAAGTGGGATGCAAGCAATGGGCTTAGGTGTAATTAAGCCTCTGAACTTGGTTTTCTAAGGTGGATAAAGGAAAAAAGGGGATTTTCATATGGGGTGCAAATTCACTCATATATTTTTCCCCCACTTTAGCGAGCACGAATACTGATGAGTGCTCGGTAAAGTAGATCAAGAAAGAGTAGGGTTAGAAACGTATACCTAAACTGTCGAGGAAGCAGACCGCAATCTAGCGAACTTGAAGGTGTAGGGAAAGCAAAGGACTCCATAACTACTTGGAACTATGAAGTTGGAAAAACAAAGCATCTTACAGGCCCGTAGACCTGCAAGGAGGCAACCCCCAAGATCTCTTGCATGAAGGAAGCCTCGTGAAGTAAGCGCCTTACAGGCCTGCAGACTTGTAAGGAAGGTATCCCCCAAAAACTCTAGCATGAAGGAAACCCTGAGGAAGCGGACTCCGTAGAGTCAAGAAGCGACCAAATAGGCATGCAGGTGGATGGTCACATAGACTGTTGATGATTCATAAGTCTTTCAATGAGGTCACTCAGGAACCCTTCAAAAGGAGAGGGGTCCACTCAAGGGACATGCTATTTGAAAGGTAAGGTCTAGTTAGGCTTCCCCCAAGCTAGACGTGAAGATATGAAACGGGTCTAGTCGGGCTGCCCTCTCGCTAGACATGAAAAGGGGAATGGAATAAGTCTAGTCGGGCTACCCTTAGTCTAGACATGAAGGAATCCATTTGAGGTAAAGACTTTCAAGAAAGGGTCCCTTGGGAACCCACCATGAAGAAAAAGGGGTCCACTTAAGGGATACACAGTTTGAAAGCAGATGTTCTCTTCTCAGAGTGATCCATCAACAAGAAATCCTTTCGAAAGATGTTCACTTCATCAAGGAATTCGAAAGGAAGGATATGCCCCCGTGCGCGGGGAAGGTCAAAGTTGTTCCCACTTCAAAGGAAGGTCTTCAAGTCCTTTCTTTATGAACCTATGATGAAGGAAACACATTTTGTTAGGGTTCCAAGTTGAGAATGTGATTCCAAAGAAAAATTTGTGTATATTTTTAAGAAAAGATTCATTGACAACAAATGCATTTTTTGAAAATTGAAATGTTAAAGAGAAGGCGTTGTCACACATGAAAGGGACAACTCAAGCAAAGAAGAGAGAAAGATAAAGGGATAACAAAAGAAAGAGAAAAATATAAATACAGGGCATAGGGGGATCTAGTTTAGTAGGGTTAGATTTGTCTGAGCTCATAATAATAGGTAACCGTAATGCAAGGTGAAAGATCATCAATCCCCAACTAGATCAGGAAAAATGCATGGAAAATAAAGTAAAAATAAAAATTTGGGTCAACATGGAAGGGAAGCCTAAATGCTCCCAATGCTTTGCATTGTCCCCAATTTATTGAAAATCAAACACAACATTGAAGAATGATGATACAAATAGAAGAAGGTTTACAACACAAAAACCACACTTGTATCCAAGCACCAACAGGGGTGATGAGGGTCATCCAAGCACACATAGCATGAGCATGGGGGGAACACATTACAAAACACACACACACAAGATCAAGAAAAGGGGCCTCCTCCTAACATTGATCAGCCAAGAGGTCAGTTGCTTCCCAATCTAAATCCTCATAAGGGGAAGGAGGAAGAGCTTGCAATGGTGGGATGTTGAGAGGAGGAGCATTTGAACCTCCCGTAACAAGGGCTAAGGAAGAAGCCCCCACAAGGTCTTCTTTGCCAAGCTCTTGTGGGGCTAAAGTCAACGATTTCACAAAGATCGCTGACAGGGCCGGGACCTCATCCACAGAATGAAACATGCACTCGTTATGGGCACCATGCCTAATTTTAGTGGATGAGATAAGTTGTGCCTGAGGTTCACTGCTAAGCTCGTTGAGTGACTCGAGAGCAGTGAAAAACTCAAGGGAAGTTGGGACTGGTTCTGTCACCAAGACAAACAAGTCAGTGTGGGGCTGTCATGTGGAGAAGGTGAGGTCCTCCTACGTCCTTCATTGCTAGAAGGACCATCTTCCACCTCCTATTTCATCAGAGAAGATGAACCCCCCATGGATGAGGCCAAAGGTGCAGATGAAGAGGAAGAAAGAACCACAATAGATACAACAGAAGTATTAATCATATCAATGGGCTTCAGGAAAGACTAGATATCTAGAATGGATATCAACAAAGGTGGCTCCACTAAAGGAGCAATGAACACCTATACCTATTTAGGGTTAGGCACATTTGTACTCGCAACGAAAGCTAGGAGCAGTATAGGACCATATTGGAGAGAAGCAGAAGGAAGGGAGGAAGAAGACGTTGCAGGAGGCCCTAGAGCAGGGGTGGTCATTTCTTCCTCCTTTCTTTGTGAGGTGACTTGGTCAACCAAGAGAGCCTTTCATCGACACTTGCGCTCACGCACAAGGCAGTTCCTATGGCTCTTTGAGTTAGAGGCCAAGATTTGCGAAGGGACAGAAGGTTCCTGCTCAACCATGGGAACGTCCACCTCAATTGTCTCTGGTGGAGGGACAGGTTCCTACATGGGAGCAGGAGGAATAGGCTGAGGAGCGATAGGAGGAGTTGACTTGAGAGCCTTGATAGTGGGCCTCTTTCAGCTCACTGCCTTAGTAGCAGGGGTAGTAGGAGGCCGCAGATCAAATTCTTGCGAGAACCTTTCTTTTTTCCATATAAATAATACCATGGTATAGGGTATTCATTAGGGAGGTTCACGATCTTAAGCTTAGGCCTACGCTAAGGAGGAATCATTGGACTCAGTGGGTAACCACCAAGCCAGCTCATCCAATACTCTTCCCAAGAAGGGGGAGAGGACAAGGTAGACCGGAGGAGGTAGCCTTTTCTTTATCTTTATGGGAAGGAGAGGGATTTGGCGTGGACTTCTCTTTCGCTTTCAGGGAAGGGAAAGTAGTTGATGTGGGCTTCTTCTTCTCTTCTTGGGAAGAGGAGGTGAATGATTATTTTGTCACATGAAGGGTCAGCTTCGGATCCCCTTTTCCCCTAGTTTTATACTTCACATAGTTCTTGTAAAGTAGGGTTTTTCTTGGATGAAGTAGACCGACTAGGGAGGGATAAAAGAGATCCAACGAGTATCCACCACGAGACACCAAGGGTTGGTATCCAGTTTCATGCACTACGTGCACGACACCCTCATGGGAGAACTTTAAACACTTGTGAATAATGGAGGCGATTCCATTCATGAAGGTGAGCCAGGGTATACCCACCTTCAACCTGAATAGATACGACTCTGGGATAACATTGAAGAGTGTGTCGACAACCCTAGGTCCAACCAGGATGGACAAAGTGCTCGAGCCATAAGGTTTAAGGCACTGTAAACACATAAAAATGTCCTAAGCCTTCGAGTGTCATTTTTCTTCATCCTCGTCCTTCGATAATAATTTTAGTTATTCAATTATGTTTGATTATATTCCTCTATTAATTAAATAATTTTTAATAATTATTTAATTAATTCACTTTCTAATATTTATTCTATCTTGACCGATTAAATAAACTAATCGTGTCACTAATTTCTTCCTCTTCAATAGTTAAATAAATTATTATTTATTTAATTATTTTGTCATCTTTCATCTATAGTTAAATAATTACCATTAATTATTTATCTATTCATGGTCCTTTAATTCTTCCATAGTTAAATAATTATTAAAATCATTTAACTATCCCATGCCACCTCTCCTATTTAAATAGTTAATCTAAATTAATTATTTAAGGTCTAATTTCTATCTCTCCATTTAATTAAATTAATAAATTTAATTAAATGCTCCTCTTTTCATTTTTTCAAATAAATAATTTGAATAAATTATTTATTTTCCACTTGTTCATTTCCTCTATTTTCAAATAAATAATTTGAATAAATTATTTATTTTCCACTTGTCCATTTCTTCTATTTTCAAATAAATAATTTGAATAAATTATTTATTTTCCACTTGTCCATTTCCAACATTTTCGAATAAATAATTTAAAATGCACCACTTGGTCAAAGATACCCTGTCATAATCCCCTATCATAACATTCATTTCTTGTCATAGCTTGCATGTCCCTGCATGTCCTTGTATGCCTATCCTAGCCTGCATGTATGTCATGGCATGCATGTCTTTGCATGTCTTCCTGTCATGATTCCTCCAAGAATAGCATATTCTTGGTGCATCAATTTTGGACCATTGATCTTGGCATCTTTTCTGAGACTTAATCTCAACCATCCATTTTGTAACTTCCCTATCATGCGTTCCCATCCATTGATCTTGGAATCTTTCTAGAAGATTAATCTCAACCGTCCATTCAAATGGTTGTCTATAAAAGCAAGCTTCCTTCTCCATTTTCAGCTTAACAGCTATTCTTCTCCAACTTTCTACTTATCATTTGTAGGTATTTGCACAAGTCACACTACAAATCTAAGGGAATATTTGCAAAAGGAAAAATAGGAGAGCAAGAGAAGTGATTCAAGTTCAAGCATGGGGAGTATTTTAATTTAATGTTTTATTTTCCTTATGCTTACTTTGTTTTCTCTTGTTTGGATGTGGTTTAATAGTTTAGAAGTGTTGGTTGTCACTTTATCTATTCTATTTGATTTCTAACCCCATCTTATATTTGGTGAACCTGACGTGAAGTAGAGAAATTTGTGTGTTCTTATTTGTCTTTGCTATTTTGCAGGTTACAGCCAAGAATTCATATCAAATCCCGTCACCTTCCTTTGACCACATAAAAATAGGCACATAACATATGTTAAATTTTTTTCTAGGTTTTGTAGGCCTCGTTCTTAGCTTTCCAAAACTTTAAATAGTTCAAAATTTCGTTAAGAATTGAGAAAGTTATGGCTGTTTTAGTGACCACAGCTTTTAAGATTTAGTTGTTCATACCCGAATTTTCTTTTGTTTATAACATTTTTGTCTTGTAGGATTTTGCAAAACGTTTTCTGGGTTTTGAAGGTCTATGTCTTAGCTTTCCATAGATATATACAGTTTAAAATTTTGTTTAGTTTTGAGAAAGTTATCACTATTTTTATTTTGTTGTTTTCATTCAAATTTTTTTCGATTGACTAATCTTTTGTTTGTAGCGTGTGGCTTTGGAATGGGGCTCCCAAAAATTGCTTCTTTTGGAGCAACAAAAGAAATTGAGCTTTTATTTTTTAGTTTGCTTTGATTTCCTTTTCTTAGTTTAGTTTAGTCTTTTCATTTTCTAGTTTTTTAGTTTGGTTTTTAATCTCTTGTTCTAACTTAGTTTTTTGTAGCTTTCTCATTGGTCCAAGACATCTATGAAACTACTAATTTGTGGTTTTGCAACTTCGTTAGTCGAAGACTCATTTCTTAAACAAGGTGTTTGCAATTTCTAGTTTACGAACACTTTCATTGGTGCATTAAAATGAACATGTGCTTGATTTTGTCTGATTGTGCTTGAAGGTGGTAGGTGATTATGCTCTCACCTTGTGACAACTAGGTGATCAGAAAACCAGACCCACCTTATTTTTTGTCACCCTCACAACTTAATAATCAAAGTATCCTCTCCCCTTGCACTTTCAAGCGATCCTAGGTGTAAGAGAAACGATTATTATTTTTAGAAATGGGCCTACCTTAAGGGAAAAAGTACTCACCTTAAGGGACGACCCGACTGGTAATAGGCTAAGGCCAAGCCACTTCCAGCTGGGATATAAAATGGGTGCTTGAGGAAAGTTCAAGTACCACGAGTGCGGATGTGTCGCACGAACAGAGTAGTACTCCCATAAACCCTGTTGAGCGTAACCTCTTTAGGTTGGAGTGCCACCTAATTGGTGATTAATCTCTCGCCCCATGTGTGGCCACTCGAACGGATGCCCTAACTAGACACCTTTTGTTTTAGAGGCCAACTATTTTCAGTCATTGCTTGGTATAGTGCAGGGTATAGTATCATGCCCGAAGATACTCACTACTGACTCCCTTGAGTAGAGATAGTAGTTCTTGGGAAGTGATGACCCAAGAATCCGAAGTTGGTGTGCCCAAATGACGTTAATAAGCCGTGGAGGGGAGCCAGTGCCACCAAAATTCTAAGCTATCCGCTCTCGAGAAGGAAAGGTGTTTAGCACCAATCTGGGGTATATCGATGGGCTATATCAAGTATACAAACCCTTGTCCTATTAGGATTGTTCTTGTCTCATGTGTGTTTGCATACACCAAAACATCGTGCTTGTCAAATGTTTTCTATATTTTCAAACAATATACACAACATTCACAAATCTGGACACAAAACCTCAACCAACTCAGACTTTTCAATAAAACATCAAAACAACAGTCTCAGCCTAGAAGTCTTATGTCAAAACCAAATCATGAAATTACTCAAATCTCTCATTCCTTGTACACTTTAGCTTGCATCTTACCATAGGGTCATCTTTGCAAATTTACCTTCATCCTTAGGTTTCACCATTTGCATTTTTAGTCATAAAGTAAAAACTTAGGTCCTCATCTCATTTTGCATATTTTGGATTAGGACAACCTTACCTCACTTTGCAAAATCTTGACTTTCAAAATTAGGTTATCATTGGACTTAGACATCATTATCTCCTTTAGTCATTATCTTTTTGTGAGATTCTTCCAACTCAAAAGTCTAGTTAGGAAGACTCATTTGTCATTTGTTCTTGTCATTTAGTCCTTCAAACAAGTCCTTTGATATTCCAAAATTGAGACATAGATCAAGCATAGGGTGGTTAGGAAACCTTCTTCCAAATCATTTTATACCTTTGCATTTGCATACCTTAGACATTCAAATCATTTTAGTCCTCACCTTGCATATCTTTAAAATCCAAAATATTGTCATCATAGTCCTCATTTGGCATCTAGACTTTGCATTGGTCATTTCCTTAACCAAAATTTTCACATTAGTCCTCACTTTCACCTTGGCATTTGACATCCTTTCTTAACAATTTATCACCTTGCATTAGTCATTTTCTTTGGGAAAACATCATTATCACCTTGCATTGACATCCTACAAAAATAAATAAATTAAAATTAGTGTCATAACTTGTCATCTTAGTCTTCATTGTCCTTTGGCATTAGTCATTTTCTTTAGACAACATTGTCATATTGCATCCCTTATTGTCAAAAAAATCCCAAAACATAGTCTTGCATTGTCATCCTTTATCCAAAAAATCCAAAAACATAGTCTTGCATTATCATCTCCTTGCATTGCCATCCTTTATCACAAAAAAAAACAAAAACATAGACTAGTGTCATACTTGCATTGTCATCATCTTCATTTGAGAAATCCCTTTTATGGTTGAGACAAGACTTCAAAGATAGAGAGAACAAATGGAAAACTTTGGACAAGATTTCAATCCCAACATTGATAATTACACTTATGACACAAACCAACATTGGACTTTTTCTGACCCATTTCACAACATGAACATGCAATCTTCCATGAACATGCCATTTTCATCACAAAATCCTTCTGAACCAGTCATACAAAGAGACAAAAATGGACGAGCATATGTAGAAGACTTAAAAGCTGCAATGAAAAATCCTGATATAGCCTCCTTTGTAGAAAAATTAATCTTACGTGACCCTCAAAGGTATCTATCCATGCTTTTGGACCAAGCGGCTAAGTTACCATGGGGCTTTGACATAAATACTTTGGGACCTCCATCTGTCTACTCTCACCATCAACAGTCACTTAACATAAATCCTGCCATTAATTCACAATAAACATCCACTTATCACCCTTATCATAACCTTGACAAGGGAAACCAACTGTCCACTAGTCCATTACGAGTCTCCATGTCATATTCTAGTCCTTCACCTACCAATCCCGTCCAAGTCTACATGCCTTATGAACCATCTACCAACTCATGTCAAGTCTCCACATCATACCTTATTAATCCAGTCCAAGTCCCCATGCCATATCCTAGTCCTTCACATACTAGTCCAGTCCAAGTCCCGATGTCCTATCCTAGTTCTTCATCCATTAATCCTTTTCAAGTCACTCCCTCATAAGCTGCATTTAGTCATGAAAATTCTATCATTGTACAAAGTCAAATCCCATTGTCTAAACTTGAGGATACATGTCAAAATGAAAGCTCAAAGCATGACATTATAACGTCACCTTCATGTCAAGAACAAGGTAGTCCATCCCATGACCTTATCTTAAAGTCCATTCAAGAAAACCTTCAAGATAACCATGACATCCAAAACACACCTATCCTTAACAAAAATTCCATTTCCAATTATATCATCCATGACAACCCCATCTTCATCCAAGACCCTATCTTTGACCAAGAAATCCAAAATGATCCACTCATCGACCTTTATGCCATTCATGACCAAACATCTGAGACTAATCCTACTCAAAATCCAAGCACATCCACTTCCAAAAATGAGACACTTACCTCCATGAGACACATAGACAATATTCCTCCAAAAAAAGAATCTTCCACTAGGGACATGCTTGCACTTGATCAAGTTATAGCTGAAATCATTGGATTCTATGACACTAAACATAATGATGGGTTCGACATTGCCCTGGATGCACCAACAAAATCATCTGAACTTGACATGTCACAAGATCAGACCAAAGATATCAGTCAGAAATATGGCCAACCAAAAAATGAAGCAAAGACACTTTATCAACTAGGGTCATCTACTCTTGTCAAAGCAGGATTTCTCATAGATGAGAACATTACAAGTGACAGTGCTCACATATACCATGATGGGTTAGCATCTTGCTTTCAAAACAATAAATACCCCATCGCAAATAGAATCTGTCAAAGCATGCATTATCAAGGCAAAGGACTAGGCATACATGAGCAAGGCATTCAAGAACCAATACAGCTTCAGGAAAATTATAGACATCAAGGTCTTGGCTATTCTTCAGTTAGTAAATCAAATGATGTTAGTGGAACCTCCTCGATACTGGGGGAAACCTTGTCAGATACAAACATCAAAATAGAGTCCATGAGAAATCCTTGTCATAAGATTGTTGCCAACACCCCATCCACCCACACCATAAACCATGATTCTCAACATCTTAAACCTTCCCTTTGGAACCAACAAAAAAAAAGTATTACAAAGTAAAAAATCAAATGTCAAAGGCCATCAAATCAGACAAAAAGACAAGTGGACAAATGAAATTAAAATGGATCCCAAAGAAAAGTGGATCAAGCAAAGAAACTATGACAAAAGAAAAAGTTAATCAAAATGTGGAGCCATAAGACAAAAGGACTCCCACATATAACAAATGTCCACCTCCTTCAAAATGGTCATCAAACAAGGCATCTAAGAGTGTTGGTTCCAAACGTCGTCCCAATCAAAATTTCAAAATTCATCACCCACCATCCCAAGTTTGGAAAATAAAAAGTGATTCATCCAAACGTCCAAACAACCTTTCCACATCTACCATCATTTGTCGTAATCCTATATCTCGCCTAAAGTCCAAAAATCCCATGTCACAAATCCGTCACATCATGGCAACAACTCTTTATCACAAGGACTCTCATGGCACTCTATTGCAATGTGTGTATTTTGATAAGGCCAACTCTAGTATCAGAAAGGATCACAATGACATCGATCAGTTGTATACAAGCACTATGATCCTGACAAGACAACTTCTTCAGCAAGGTCATTATTGGCATATCATGGCACCAATCTCTACATTGATACCGTCAATGGAATCAGAACAATCAGTGGTCATCTAAAGCATCCAGGCTATCCACAAAATCAAAAAAACAAAAAAATAGAAAAATCAAACAATTGTCACCTTGATGAAAACTTGGAAAATAGGCATCTTGGTGACACCAATTTTTTTTTTAAAAAAAGTCAAGAAAATAGTAAAGAGAAAAATTTTGTCCAATGGTGAAAACTTGGCAAATAGGCGCCCTAGATAAGTACCATGATGAAAACCTGGCAAACAGGCGTCATGTGTAAAATAAATCATCTATGTGGACTTTTACACTTGGGGGCAAGTCATCTCATTTCCCATGCTTTCCTCTTAACATTGGCATCCATCCATTTCATCCATATCATTTTCACCCATTTTCCCACCTACCTTGGTCTTGACATAAAATTGGTACACATAAATCATTGTTTGGGGAAAACTCTTGGCATGTCGATCCTTTTGTCACAAACTATTTTGTCATTTCCATCATTATCCCTATACAACATAGTCCTTGAAAATCATATGACAATTCTCTTAGTCTCATGTCTCCCATCATTTACCAAGGCCACCCCCTATCCTTTCATGCTTGTCACCTATCTTGGCTTTCCCTTGTCAAATGGTCTAAGGATACTCCATCACTCCATCGTCCCAACCAAGTCATTCCAAATGCAACGAGTTTCATCCATACGAGCACATTATCCAAAATTTTACTTGACTGCATTCCTGGCCCGGCTGTAGACCTCGATACTTTCGTCACATTATCGTTGTTGTCCTCACGTTGTTTCGGGATGCGTCCTTCCCACGTCAAACAACGTTGTCATCACCTATCAATTGGTATTCAGCTTGACTAGGGGCACAATCATGTTTGTCCTTGGATTCTCATGTGTAGGCATCAGTCACATGCATTTGTCGTGATTCTCTTAAACCATTCAAAAAAGACCAAAAAAATTAGAAAATGTTCTAAAAAAAGACCTAAAACATCATAAAATGTCATGAAAAAAGACCTAAAAATCAGAAAATATCCTTAAAAAAGACCTAAAAATTAGAAAATGTCTTTAAAAAAAGACCTAAAAATCAGAAAATGTCCTAAAAAAAACCTAAAAATCAGAAAATGTCTTAAAAAAGACCTATAAATCAGAAAATGTCCCGAAAAAAGACCTAAAAATTAGAAAATGTCCTAAAAAAGACCAAAAACATCACAAAAAGCCCTGAAAAAAGACTTAAATATCAGAAAATGTCCCAAAAAAAGACTTAAACATTGGAAAACGTCCTAAAAAAAGACCTAAAAATTGAAAAACGTCTTGAAGAAAACACAAACTTCCAAAACGGAATCATGTTAGTCAACACAGTCATGTCAATTCAAGTCTTGATTAGTCTTTGTCATTGTCAAACTACGTTGTCTCTGCGCATTTGCTACGTAGACAAGGCTCATTTTCGAGCCCCCGAGACAGTAGGTCAGTCCTATTAGGTTAGTCAAAATAAATCATGACTCAATCTTTCGTCAATAAGACAAAGTCTTTGGTCGTGTCGAACTATGAGGTCTCTGAGTGCATGACGTAGGAAAGGCCATCTGTCGATGGGCCCCCGAGGCTGCACTAGGTCAGTCCATTAGGGTTCATTGCACAATTTTTGCACACACATGGAACAGTCTTTAAACTTGAATGAACAATCTACCCAAGTGAACTTCAACAATCTGTTAATGGAACATGACAATCATCTTGGCATATCAAAATTAGTCAATCTTAGTCAAACTTAGTCAAGCTAGTCAAATCTTGCTTACTCTTCAGATGTGTCATTCTGAAGGGTAGCCCATCATTTAATCATTCCCTAGGATGTGTCCTTCCTAGGCATCATCATCGTCATCCGACATTTTGAGCAATCCTCTTGACATTTAAGAACCACTCCTCTTGACATCAATGTTCTTTCAGATGTGTCCTTCTGAAGAACAACCCCCATCATTTATGCCTTAGGATGTGTCCTTCCTAGGCATCGTCACTATCACCTGGAATTTTGAGGGATCCTCTCGACTTTTGGGGGTTTCTCCTCTTGACATCAACATTATTCAGGATGTGTCCTTCCTGAATTTGGCAATCTTTGACACTCGTCATCTTGGCATCGTCAAAACCTTGACACCCTGGCATCTCGACATCAAACCAGACATCTTGACATTAAAACACTTGGAAAACACTTGGCACTTGTCTATTGATTTTTCATCATGTTACTAGTTTTTCAGCGAGATCTCGACAACAGGATTTAGAGAAGCAGCGACATATCATGAGGTTTGTTTTGTCTTTTGACACTCATGTTACTAGTTTCTCAGTGATGTCCTGACTCTGGGATTTAGAAAAGCATCGATGTATCATGATGATGGATTTGGCTTTATTTTGTCCTTTTTGGTAATCATGTTGCTAGTTTCTCGAGGATGTCCTGGAAATAGGATTTAGAGAAGCAACGACGTTTCATGATTTGTCTTTCTTGTCTTTTTCTGCTTGCGGTTGGTTATGGCAAAAAGACTGGGGAAAATGTGCCTTTTTGTATGAGTCATGATCATCCTTGTCTGCGACTACTTATCTCACGTGATGGTACAACCTTGCACACCTTGGTCTATGTCATATCATGGTGTTTGTTGGCCATTACAATAATCTGCCCAATGATGATAAATATAAAAATGTAAGTATGAAAGTTGGTTCCCCTATCTTTTTTTTCATCTAGCTTTCCATCTTCATCCTCCCTTCTCTTCCACGCTAATATCCATCCCCTTCCAAGCTAATATTTCTTCTGTCTTTCATCCTCTAGTCTTCTCATTAATTTCGAGAGTACACCCGTGTTCTTGGAACCCATCTGTCCTCTCAAGGGGGCATACTGTAACCCTCCTCGTCATTCTTCCTCATCTTATTTTGCATTGGGGCATGACTTTGACTTATTTTTCTTTGTCACAATGCGACAGGCTACATTATGACAAAGAGGGGCAAAATGTAGACACATAAAAATGCCATAAGCCTTCGAGTGTCATTTTTCTTCATCCTCGTTCTTCGATAATAATTTTAGTTATTCAATTATGTTTGATTATATTCCTCTATTAATTAAATAATTTTTAATAATTATTTAATTAATTCACTTTCTAATATTTATTCTATCATGACCGATTAAATAAACTAATCGTGTCACTAATTTCTTCCTCTTCTTCAATAGTTAAATAAATTATTATTTATTTAATTATTTTGTCATCTTTCATCTATAGTTAAATAATTACCATTAATTATTTATCTATTCATGGTCCTTTAATTCTTCCATAGTTAAATAATTATTAAAATCATTTAACTATCCCATGCCACCTCTCCTAATTAAATAGTTAATCTAAATTAATTATTTAAGGTATAATTTCTATCTCTCCATTTAATTAAATTAATAAATTTAATTAAATGCTCCTCTTTTCATTTTTTCAAATAAATAATTTGAATAAATTATTTATTTTCCACTTGTCCATTTCCTCTATTTTCAAATAAATAATTTGAATAAATTATTTATTTTCCACTTGTCTATTTCTTCTATTTTCAAATAAATAATTTGAATAAATTATTTATTTTCCACTTGTCCATTTCAACATTTTCTAATAAATAATTTAAAATAAATTATTTATGCACCACTTGGTCAAAGATACCTGTCATAATCCCCTATCATAACATTCATTTCTGTCATAGCTTGCATGTCCTGCATGTCCTTGTATGCCTATCCTAGCCATGCGTCATGCATGTCTTTGCATGTCTTCCTGTCATGATTCCTCCAAGAATAGCATATTCTTAGTGCATCAATTGGACCATTGATCTTGGTATCTTTTTTGAGACTTAATCTCAACCATCCATTTGGTAACATCCCTCTTATGCATTCCCATCCATTGATCTTGGAATCTTTCTAGAAGATTAATCTCAACCGTCCATTTGAATGGTTGTCTATAAAAGCAAGCTTCCTTCTCCTTTTTCAGCTTAACAGCTATTCTTCTCCAACTTTCTACTTATCATTTGCAGATATTTGCACAAGTTACACTACAAATCTGAGGGCATATTTGCAAAAGGAGAAATAGGAGAGCAAGAGAAGTGATTCAAGTTCAAGCATGGGGAGTATTTTAATTTAATGTTTTATTTTCCTTATGCTTACTTTGTTTTCTCTTGTTTGGATGTGGTTTAATAGTTTAGAAGTGTTGGCTGTCACTTTATCTATTCTATTTGATTTTTAACCCCATCTTACAGGCACATACCATCATGTGTATGGATGGTAGATTTGATTTCTTCATATTTTTCCTTTTGTAATGAATTCAATACTAATGTCTCCTTAGTGATAAAATTCATGCAGCTTGCAGGGTCTATCAAGACTCCTGTCACAATGTTACCATTAACATGAGCAAGAATGTAGAGAGGTGAAGGTTTTTTTTTTAAGGGTAAATCTTGTGATGTAAATGTAATATTCAATGAACCGGGTGCGAGTGGAATAGTGGAAGTTACCATGACCATATTGACATAGGCCTTGGGTTGGGTAATATAATCAGTGGGATCAGTAATCATGTTAGCAGAGTGTGACATAAACGGATCCATGTATATCTATAGTTCACTATTAGCTTTCACCAATAATTTGTTAACATTATGTTTATTCCCATCGAGACGAATGGTACCATCCTTGACGCGGTCCTGTATCTCATGGCGCAACTGCATACAACGTTCAGTATCATGTCCACTAACATGATGGTATTAGAAATAAGTGCTCCCATCATACCAATTAGGGTAGGGTTCTTTAACAAGCTTAGGAGATGAAAAAATTATGATCTTATTCTTCAACAACTTCTGTAAGATGAAAGTATAAGATTCTGATAACTTTGTGAACTTCTGGTTGCATTTGAGGTCATTGTCATTAGTAGCAGCTACTACATTCACAATGGCCTTACCTTTCGTAGAGATTGATACAATGGACTTTCCCTCAGAACGGGAGTGTGAGGAAGATCCCCTGAACTGAAAAATCATTTGTTGGTATTCCCATAAGGTTGCACACAAGTGTGTGAAAGAAGGGTATTTCATAAGGGTGAAATTCTCTTGCCAAGGCCTTTGTAAGCTCCCTATGAATACCTTTTTCACGTTAGAGTCAGGAAACTGATATGATATTTTTGAAAGGAGCACTTGATAGCCTGCTGTGAAATCAGTTATTTTTTCATTTTCTACTTGTTTACATCGGACGAGATCTGAAAGATCATCTTTAGTCCGATGTTTGCTTGGAACTGTCTAAGTAATTGGTTTACCAGTTGATCAAATGATAAAATAGAGTTTTCAGGCAAGGAATAGTACCACTCGAGCACTATGTCCTTGAGGAATCAGGGAAACAGTTTAGCCATCAACGCATCATGATGGAAGAAGTCGGTGCATAGGGCATTAAAGGCAGACACATGTGTCTATGGATCTCCCTTACCACCATACTTATCAAATTTAGGGATCTCCATTCCTTGAAGGAAATGAGTGTTGAAGATGACAATAAAAAATGGTCTATGTCAGAAGAAGGGCTTGAAGATAGGCTGGGAAGAGGCTTGGGAAAGACTTGCCAACTGGCTCTACATCTTACCCATATTCTGAAGAAGAGTGTTCAGAATAGGGTCATTAGAAGATAGAGGGCCAAAGGGACCTCCTCCAGAACCACCACCAAGGCCTCCTCCAGAGCCACCACCAGTGTGATCTCTACCAGAACCACCACCAGAGCCACTACCACCAGTAGGGCCTCCACTGGAACCACCACTGTGACCTCCACTGGAGCTTCCATTACCAACACTGCCTCTCCTACTAAATCCACCACCACTACCAAAGCCCCCACCACTCATCCCGCCAAAGCCTCCACCATTAGAGGTGAGAGGAGGGGTGAAGCTAAAGTCCAAGGAGACCTTGTTAACCTTGATAGTTTCAGGTTGTTCAGACGCAGAATGGATATTGATAGAAGGGACCGTATCGGCCATATAGACAGATGTGGGAGGCATTGATACTCCTAACTGTCCTTCACATTATTTGAAAGTGACTCCTTGTGTGAAGTTAGGGTTTTTTGAAGGAGCACATGCTTCAGCGAGACCAAGGAGACTAGTTAGAAGTTCAATGCCTATTCGATCTTTACTCATCATATGTTTTAATTCACTGACAACTTGATTGGCTCAAGCCATCTTGGGGTTTCTTTCCAAGTGGTTTTCTAAGTTTCCCAATCCTTTAATAAGGGTGGCAATGTATTATGCATGAATTTGAATGGCCTCATTCTCATCCATCGATGATGGTGTAGGGGATGCAAGGGGAGTGGGAAAGTGATCGGTTTCATCAGTGAATCCCATCTCGTTCCTTGACAACTGCTCCTGCGCAACCAAACTAATGGTGGGAGCGAAGAAAAGACCTATAGAGAGACCAATAAAGACCTCTGTCCTTTCCATTGGGAGGTGTCATATACTTATCCTAATGATATACCTAGAAGTTGTGGACTGGTTCGTGATGCTTATAAGCCTTCACAACACTCAAGAACACAACAGTCACAAAGTACACGAGAGAGATCTCAACACCAATGGATGAACGAACATTGGTTCATGTCGGGCTCACCAAAAATGTAAGAGAGGGGGACCACTGTGTGCAAGAACCCAGGTCATGGAAGGTCAAGATGAGAGAGGCTACCCTAACTTACCTCAACTAAGTCCAATGTAAGGAAATGCGAGGCGAGAGTACTGAGGACTATGAGGCCTCTTAGTTAGTCTACAGACCCAAAACACAAGAAAGGGGTAGGTGAGCTAGCTTTTAGGTCTAATACTATGCCTCAGGAAGCTCTTTGTCTAAGGATGAAAGCGCGGTCTCTGGATGTCAGCGCAACGCGCTGGCATCTCAAAAGTGTACTGGTGTCGGTACGGCCAGACAACAGTGAAGACAAGGTCAAACCAATAAAACTAGCTAACGGCCTAGTCAATTAACTAAAGGGCTAGAATGATGTGATTAAGTAAATGAAATACTCTCTAATATTATAAAGCAAATACACAAGAGTAAAGAGAGTAAGGAGGATCTCACCAAGGAATTCATTTTCCAGCTAATCCTTCAAGAGGCACATACTCCTAGACATAGAAATAGAGGAGAATGTTGGGTGGCTGTATAGGGGTCTACCTCAGTCAACCCCCCATTTAGGTGTCTCCACCTCCACAGACAATCAAGGGAATGAGATAAAGGAAATAATGTAGTAAAGAGCAAAGAAGCATTACAAAACAGTGTAATGCTACTCAACCAAGTGATAGAGGAGAGGAGAGGGAAGCTTACGACCTCCACCAATAGCACTCAAGGCTGCTTGGGGGAGAAAATAAGAGTACTCGAGCCTCTACTGTAATGTCATGGTCCCAAAATTGTTGTACCGAAGTGATGGAGTGTTGCTTTGGCTACAATGGAATGCTTGAATGCTTGGAGTGAGTGAAAGTGAGCTTGAGAGTGAATTGAAGAAGCTTGTGAATCCAGTCAAGAAGTTAGAATGCATGTTGAAGGGATGAATTTGAAGGATGAATGGAGAAAAACAACCATATTTGGGTCGGTCAGCCAAAGGGAGCATTACAACTTCAGCTCCAATGAGAAGAGTAACACCTCTACAAGTTCAGCCACACAAATTTGTCAGGGATGTAAGCATGCTGCGTAGACGTTTGTGTGCCACCTGGGCATCCTCAATAGAAATTCCTCCATTGACACTCAAAACAAGCCCC
This sequence comes from Sequoia sempervirens, assembly GCA_007258455.2. NCBI lineage: Eukaryota > Viridiplantae > Streptophyta > Pinopsida > Cupressales > Cupressaceae > Sequoia > Sequoia sempervirens. The sequence goes on from VDFB02000003.1 coordinate 331,203,422, forward strand.
AAGTGGGATGCAAGTAACAGGCTTAAGTGGAAGGAGATTTGCACATGGGGTGCAAATTCACTCTTATACAGGATTAAAAAAATGAATTTCATGAAGTTTTGACCAAGTTAAGGTGGTGGACATACAAATTTTATATTTTTTAAAAGTTGTAATAAGAAAATCATAATTAATTATTTACTTGGAATAAAATTACAAAAAAGTATGCATTATATTGGGACATGAGTCCTCTACTTATATCTAAAATCTTATAAAAAAATATTATCATTTTATTGTGGTTAGGGTGGTCAGACAGACACCTACTTCTTATTTTTCCTTGAAATTTAAGTACTACTACATTGAAATTTCAAATTTTCACCAAATAGATTTAAAAAAAAAAAAATCTAGTATTTTAGAAACTACATTCAATTTGCTACAGATTCTATTCTTACATATTTTTGAAATAATACAGATAACTTATTCAAATTTTTATGTCAAGTTGCCTAACTTTGATTTTTCTGAATTTTTTGCCACTTAAGGGCCTATTTTTTCCATGATAATCCTGCACATACCCTAAATCTCTTATCATCATCCCAAAAATTAAATAAATATACTTACTTATTTAATTCCCTTTTTCTATCCACTTTTCATTAAGTGGACTAAAACCAATTAGCCCACTAATCCCCCACTTGCACATTCCTAACCCTCATTATCATGTTCAAATCATGCACATCCTTCAAAATTGTACATAGGTATGGGCCCTTAGTACACAAGGTATGGACCTTTGTACATATAACATGGGTCTTGGTACATGTCACATGGGTCAAAGACATTCCCATACCCCCAAGGTACTCCAAAGTACCTCTTCCATCTTGTCCATCCACTTTCTTTGTGAGAATATTCAACCATCGATTCTTCTTTAATATTGGACCCTTTCATCCTAACCAACTATTAAGATACACTTGTCCTCCCTTCATCCTCCTAATCCTCTCAACTAGTTCAAGCCCTTGATCCCTCAAATTGATCCTAGCTGTCTAATATTTCATCCAAAATCTATAAACAAGATGCAACCTAAGCAATTTTCAAGACTCGATGAAATACAATGTTAAGCTAAAGTTAGGAACACTCACATATCATCAAATCAACCATATTTAATCACAACCACCATATTTTGGTGCAATAAAGGTTGGTGAATTAGTGAGCTATTTGTATATTTTCATCAATATCTTATTAACTCTTATGCTTAATTGTAGTGTTGCATCTATTGTGAGTAGGATAGATTAACTTAGTTTAACTTGTTCTCGTAAGCCACAATTTTTATGTACACATCTTGGACACCATAATATTCCAAAATTGTATGATTAGGATTAGGTAGTAAAATATTTATGGATGTAATGAATCCAGTCCAACCTTAATCTACCAATCCAAATCATCAAACCCAATTGATATATTTTCCTTCAATCCACTTACTCATTCTTCTAATCCATTCTAATCACTTCAACACATATGTACCCTAAATCAACCCATATGGAATCCTTCATCAATTTTGCTAAGGTATATTTTCACCCTTTAACACATTCGCACTAGTCTATGGAATTTCTACATCCAATACCTCCAATCCAATCCAAAATTAGTTCAACCAATCCAACATCAAGTGTTGTGCATCCTTGACCTTTATTTCACCTAATCAATTCATAAAATTACCAAGAATCTAGATACCTTTCGTCTTCAAATCTAAATTTGTGAAGTCATCCAATTTCATCAACAATCCTAATATAAAATTTATTTTATTTTGATGAGTCTCATCATCATAACTATCTCAATAATCCCTTCACAATCAATGATGATGATAGTATTATTAATGAAGACAAATATGAAATTGATCCCCTTTACAAAATCATTGCAAGAAAGATTTCCCCAAGCTTCCATTTCTCATCCACACAATCAAATGCCTTTTCACCAAGAATTGGCTAGCACAATCTACCCCATCATGTCTAAATCTATATCTACTGCCAACCATAAAAAACCTTTAACAATGGAGATCCATCTTATCCCCATTTGTATCCCAACCCTCATATTTCTATTTGACATCTATCACCTCCACCCTTAGTCCAAATCCCTTCGCTCATCATCATTCAATCCATATATTTAATCCTGCACTTAATATTAGACCATCCAAATCCTTCTTTTCTAAGTTCCTCCAAGGACTAAACCCAAATCCCAAATTTGTGGAGTCACACCACCACACTAATCCAAAACCATTTGCATGCATCAATAACAAGGTCATCACCTATCCAACACCTATCATTTCCATCTAAAATCCTAAATCCATCCAAAATCCTAACTCCATCTCAAATCCTTACACAATCCAATCCATCAAAACCACCCCCTCCTAATCCTAATTTTAAACCCTCGTCCTTCATTCTACCCAATCCAATGAGTCTATCCATCTTAAATGCTCCTCCCATGTCTTAACTATGAATGGTGATCCTATACCTGCACAAACACAAAGAACAAACACAATATTAGTCGAATATGCAAGTTAGAAACAACATTCCCCATGAAATTCATTTGAAACATGAAAACAAGAAATAAGTGAACACAAGTAAAAAAGTTATTAAATCCTATTTTAATGTCCAAACTCTCAATCCCATGGGGGAATTGGTGTCATTTTGATTTAAAAAATGGCCCTTTCCCAATTCCTTGCAATTTTGATGATCAATGGTGAAGATTTGATGCTCCTTGATGAAATTTCTCCATAACCTAGCTATGAATTGATGAAAATGGATGAACTTGATTCAAAACATGAAGATGATAACTTTGCACAAGTTGTGGATGAAAAATGCCTAAGATTGTGGATCCAAAATCAATAAGACAACCTTCTATTTATAGAAGAGAATGATGGAGGATGAGGAAAAATGGATGAATGTGGGATCAAACACCAACCAATATCATAATGCCACTTGTCAACATGTGAGTGGACAAAGGTGGAGCACATTTGGATGAATGTGCACATTAATGCAATTAGGTGGAAATTCAAAATTGGAGAAGTGACATGTTAGAGGAGAAGAAAAGAGAGTTAATGCCACTTGGCTCAAGAAAAAGGACATGTAAGAGGCCTTTAATTCCTTGTTGGATGGAGAAGTCCTTTGGAGGGAGATTTTCAAATTTAAGGAATATTCCAACCTTGATGCCTTTTTGAATGAAAAAGGAAGATTTATAAATTAATTAAATTGATTTTCATGAGCAAGTTGCAAAAGCTAGAGGATTTGAGGGATTAGTGTTAGCATCAATCAGGATTTGATTAATTTTAATGGAGATTAGCTAATTTGACATTCTGATTTAGATTTTAGGATTTAAATAAATCAAAATGAGAGGAATGATGAATATTAGACTAAATTAAACAAAGTTTGATTTATTTAATTAAAGAGGGTGATGTTAGATTAAATTAAATAAAGATTAATTAATTTAACTTAAGGGAGGTGACTTTAGAGCTTAATTAAATAAACTGAATTATTTAATTAAAAGAGGGACTATAGGATTAATTAAACAAAGAAATTTATTTAATCAATAGGAGATAATGACTTAATCAGATAAATTTGATTTATTTAATTAAGGGATGAAATGTGATGAATTTAATTAAATAATTAGTAAAGGAGATGATTTAGGATGAATTGGTGTTAGTAAAATCAGGATCAGGTGTATAAGATCAATCGATATATTTTCTGTGTCTACATTTTGCCCCTCTTTGAAGCAATGTACCTGCTGTGGTTGTTCAAAGAATAACCTACAGAGATGAAATTGAAATTTTTTTTGATTTTTTCGGATGCCCCACTGTTGCCCCAGTGAAAGAATTATGTTGGTATACTGCCCCCTTGAGAGATCGAACGAAAATTTGGATTTTTGGGTGATCTCGCAAAAAAAGAGAACAAGTTGCTCAAGGGGTCCAGAAAGGCTCCCGAATGCCAAAAAATGTGCCAAAACGCAAAAAATGATGCAAAACGAGCCTCGGTTGGATGAAAATAGGATCGGGGATCTAAAACCCTAGGTTGACAGCTAAACAGGATTAAAAAACCCTAACTTTCATGCTTAAATAGCCCTCAAGGGGTCACTTTCAATTCATTTGCACATTCAACCTTTAGAGATTTCTTGCTTTTTAGCTCCAACCTTCATTCGAGATGGCGCAAAGAGTGCTTCCACGACAAATTTTAGAGTGAGTGTGAGTGTACCAACGACTTCTAGGCATAGGACCATTAGTATGTGACCCTAACCCAACCTATCCTTTCAATTTTTGTGCTCATTAATTAAGATTAGAAAGTCAAACAAGTCAAGTGACATTGGTTGGCACCGTTGAAAAGGTATAATCAGTGTCACGCGGCCTTAAAGTGCACCGCTTTTCAGTCCTGTGACACGGTGTCACAGTTTGGCAATTAAGGGTCAAACTCCAAATGGCGATGCACATGCAAATAGCTAGGTTTAGGGTCAAATAAGCGTGGTCAAATAGTGCCACCGCTGTAGAGTTTGGAATTTAGAAACTTCCAATGACATAGTTTGGAGCTTTCAAACAATGACACCTTTGTTGTTTCGATCATGAAAACTTCAAACATGATCCTAATTTTTTACAAAACTTGACATTGGGGCTTTTCTGGTGTAGGAGGATGCAGAGTCGGTACATTCATGTTAGCACCAGTCCTTGATCCTTAGCAGATTGACTAGATTACATGAGTTGCTCCAGGAGCACCTTGGGGTGATTGGCTTATGGTACATCGCATATGCTCCCGCCATCAAGACACATTGAGGCATGATAACCGCACTGGCAGAGCAATGGCATAGTGAGACGTCATCGTTTCACTTCCCCATAGGTGAGGCGACCGTCATGTTGGAGGATGTCTGGCATATTCTTTGTTTGCCCATCCATGGAGAGCGGGTCATTTATGACATGGAGGTTGGGACAGATGCATGCTATGAGGCTATGGGACTAGATGAGATTATTTTTTCTGAGGTCAAATCGAGCTTGAGCGGTATAGAGGCTAGGTATCGACATTTTGATTTATTGTGGTAGCCATCATCTTAGACCTTGTGGCACCCGATCGACACAACCAATATTTTAATCCATGATGGGGTCTATCCTAGGAGCGGATGCTCCACCAAAGAGAGTACTTTGTGTGGGGACCAGTGATGCTGGCCTCACTCTATCATGATTTTCATGAGTTTGCCTACTACGACAGCAAGGCTATTGGAGCCAGAGTTACTCTCCTTTACATCTAGGCCTGGAAGCACATTGTCGTGCTTCACCCACGAGTTACGGTTGTTGATGTGGAGCTAGATGACCTAGCAATTTGGAGATATAGAGGTGGCCTAACTTTTACCCATACAGGAGCAGTTGGCATGCCTCACTGGAGGAGGGTGATTGATGAGATGATTGTCTTCACTTGGACGCCTTGGCTTGGGATGCTCATCTAGTATGATGACATTCAAAAAACTTTCTTTGCGAGGTAGGGCATACTTATGCAGGGTAGAGAGCACACTATGATTGAGTGTTATTTTACAAATTGGGTGGCTAGGTAGTTCAGAGATACACAGGATAGGCCTAATGACCAGTACGTGGCCATATTTTCTCGCACCTCTAGGGAGACCACATGGGGACGAATGATCCCCCCAAAGGATGTAGTGGATAGTTTTCGACAGCTGGTAGCCAAACCATGGCGACATGATCAAGGGTAGGTAGACCCTGGGACTAGACAAACATACTGTGATTGGTTTAGGCCACCCATCAAATTGACAGTGCTAGGAGAAGTGTTACCATGATGGAGACCCCAAGGCCAGACATCAGGGTGGGGGTGGGGGTGAGGAGGCTGAGGAGATGGGGATGGAGACAGAGAAAAAGGTAGAGGGGGAGGTGGATTGCCTTTAGATCAATGAGGCCAGAGAGATGGGGGGAACGAGCACTAGCAGAGAGATGGAGATCAACAGAGAGATGCCTCGAGGGACCCACAACAATCATCCCGGAGAGACCAGCATCAACCACCACCACCGCTACCACCTCAGCCAAACCAAAGAGATGCACTTATTCAGCAGCTGCATGCATAGGTTGCAACATTGATAGCTGAGAGGGATCAAACTCGAGTAGAGAAAGATTAGGTTGTTCAATAAAGACAGGCTACAGAGCTTTAGCTAGCATAGGAGGTGGGTCGTTGGTAGCAGCTTGAGAGTATGGAAGTCATAGCCTAGGGAAGGATAGTCCTGATACGCATGTATTGAGATGTGGTGAGAGAGGCAAAGTACTATAGAGTACACTATCATCAAGTAGTGCCTTGAGCAGCCCGAGTGCCATATTTCTTATAGTAGATAGGGCAGAGGTAGGATCAGCCTGAGAGGCAACTGGGCAAGGGGAGCAGCCATCGGAGCTAGCTCACATTTTTTATTAGAGACATCATTCTTTTTGTGATCCATGAGCTCTATTTTTTATAGCCCCATGGGAATTTGTATACATTGATTGATACATACATTTGATCCTGATTCTTTGTACCATGACAGTTGTATTATTTTGATGAAATATGATATGATTGATTTGATTTGATATATGATGTGTCCTATTCTATTTATGCATGGATGGATTTATCTACTTTTCTATATGCGATGTTTTATATGTGATGCGATGAAATGATATGACTTTATTTTATGTGATGTGATGCAGTGATTATGTAGATGGATGGATGGATGTATTTATTTTTCAATATCTTTTCCATGCACCTTTTATGATGATCATATATGGATGCAAATGTTAGTTTTTTGCAAATGATTTAAAATGCTTAGACTTATATGGATGATGATGTTATATGCTATGATTATGAGATGCTCTTTTTGTTTTTTCAGTACCTTTTCCAATATGTATTGATGACATAATGATGCACATGATATGATATGATGATGCTTTTATTATGACATCTATGTGATGATGCCAATGAATGATATGATGATGCCTATATGATTATGAAATGGATGCTTTGGTGATGCATATGATATGATTTAATAATTCCTATGTGATGATACTTTTATGTTTATGCAATGGATGCAAATGTATGGTTTATGAGATGATTAGAATAACCAATCTACATTATGCAATGATGAAATGTAATGCATGTGAGATGATCGGTGTTTCCTATATGATATGATATGGATATGTAGCTTGCTGATGGTTTGTGGATGTAGGATGGATGCATTAGCGATGTTTTTGATTAACTGTCATGGTACCATGTTAGTGCAAAAAGAAGATAGAAGAAATAGGAGAATCCAACAACTCAACTTATTAGAGATGACGATGATGATGATGATCTGTTTATCAGGAATTGTTATTTTTAAAAGGGGTATTTACCTTATGTTTGATAACACACATAGGCACAATGTATCAAGGTATAAAGAACCAGGATGGCGTTGCACCTAGTGTGATGGTCTTTGACTTGACAATCAAATAGGAGTACTCCTATTCACACTTGACATATGAAACCTTATTCAAAATGCAGTTCAGATATTCCAAAGATCTCAGACCAAAACATAGGAAGGAAATCTTTCCTATGTGGTCCACAAGACACCTAAAACACCCTCCCTACATCCAAACAAAGCACGCATGACCAAGGTTATATTATAAGAATATCCAACAAGAACAACAAATAAAAAGATATTGATCATTTCCCCATTCCTTTCTCTCTAAATCCATTTGTTTGGACATCATCAAGAGGTCATTGGAATGAGCGCAATAAGATAAATCAAAAGAAAAGATCAAGCACACAAAACAAGCTAATGTTCTTCATACCGCTAGCCAAGACTAAACTACGATGATGCCTGATGTTGATGTCTATTATAGGAAGGATGCATCCTAGGGCATGATGTTATTAGATGATTTGGGATTGATTGGATGATAGGCTATTGATACCAAGAGTTGACTAACTTGTTTACTTACTGACCTAGACTTGAGACACTGACGCTTAAGTTTTCTCTTTGTAACCTGCTAGACTTGTTTCTGATCACTTCACCAAAGGTTGAGGATGACAATCATTTATTATGAGAGGATGTTTATTGTCGGTGATAGCGAGATCGGATGGATGGATTTTTTCAAATATTTGGATTTTTTTAAGTTTTTGAAATATTTTGAGGTTGTTTTTGGTATTTTTCAAGGTTTTACAACTGTTTTTATTTTTAAAATTTTCAATGTTTTGGGGTTTTCTGAGATTTTAACCAAGAGTCTAACCTAAAGACCTATCCTAGGGGCCTCGAGGGTTGATCAATAGATTAGCCTTTCCTATGTTATACACGCAAAGACCAAATAGTTCGACTAACATAGACTTAATTATTGATGAGATATGAACAAATGGATTGCTAGTTTATTATGACAGATTCCTAAAGCACTGAAGTAAGTGTCTTAGGGGATGATCCAAGATCAACCTTGCCTACGTTTAGAGCTCAGAGACTCATAGTTCAATAATATGACTCTGTTTTTGAATTTTTCTAATTTTTGACCTATTTTTGGATTTTGATATGTGTTTCAATGTTTTTGGATTTTCTAATTTTAGGAAGACTTCAAGAATACACACGAATCTAAACCGATGAGAACATGCCCCTAATATGATGCAATAGACTACTTTGGTATAGGCAGGACAAACTAACCAAGCTATGATGTGGACGGGGATGGGTGATGGATGGACATATGGAATGCGATGGATGATGGATGGATGGATGGAATGCGATGGATGATGGAGAAAAAGTCATGGAGATCCTGGTGGATGGAAGGTGATTATTTACACAAGGCACATGTTTGCCAGGTTTTCACGAAGGTACTTTCCCAAAGTGCTACCGAAGTGGTTCTCACTAGAGAACAATTTTTTTCTCTTTACTATTTTTTAATCCTTTTCTTGATTTTTTTTTTGGATTTTTTATGTTTTTATTTTTATTTTTTTTAATTTTTTGTTTTATACCTTGAAATATTAGGCATAAAACTTTTTGAGATGGGAGCTATTCATGGGTTCCTACAGAGGTTCCCCTTCTGGTGTTGATAACTAATATGCCCCTAACTTGTATCTTGTCATGATGAAGAAGGGTCCCAACCAATTGGGTTCAAACTTTCCCTTGTTATCTAGATTCAGAACATTCTTTTGATTCTCCTTCAACACAAGCTCTCTAACTTGGAAGGTCTGACTCCTGATCTTCTTGTTGTAGCTCCATTTGAGTCAATTTTCGTAGACTTGCAAATGGTTTAAGGCATCCATGCATTGCTCATCTAGTAGTTCCAGCTCGTTTAATCTTGACACCCAATATTCTTCATCTGTGATGAGATTTTGTAATCATATTCTCAGTGATGGGAGCTCTATCTTGATGGGGAGTATGGATTCTGATCCATAGACAAAGGAGAATGGGGTGGGACCTATTGGTGTGTAGATGCTTGTTCGATAGGCCCATAGGGAGAGATTCAGCTACAGGTGCTAGTCACGACTAGCGTCATTGATTGTTTTCTTGAGGATTTTCAAGATGGTCTTATTGGTAGCTTCTACTTGGTCATTTCCTTGGGGGTAGTACGGAGTGGAAAACCGATGTTGGATTTTGAAATTTTGGCATAGGTCGCAAACATCCTGATTTTTGAAAGGTGTCCCGTTATCTAAGATAATGATTTGAGGGACATCGTAGCAGAAAATTAGGTAATTCAGGATGAACTTGGATATCTTCTTTCTGGTGATAGAGGTCATGGGAATGGATTTCACTCACTTTATGAAGTACTCGGTGGTAGTGATGATGAAATTATGTCCACTGGATGAGGTGGGGGTAATTTTTCCAATGAGATTGAGCCCCCATTGTGAAAAGGGCCAAGGTGTGGCAATCAGGTGGAGCTCCTGAGTTGGTGCATGAGATCCCCATGTTGCTGACACTGCAAACACCTTTTGACACAATCATAAGCTTCCCTTTCCATTGTAGGCCAATAGTATCCAGTCCTCAACAATTTCTTAGCCAAGGTCATACCACTTGAATGTGAACCAAAAATGTCACTATGTACCTCAATTAAAGCGTTCAAAGCTTCCTCAACATTTAGGAGTCGTAAACGTGTTCCTTCAATGCTTCTACAGTATAGGGTATCTCCTAGGATGACAAAATGGAATGAATTTTTGACAAAGGCTCTTTTGAGATTCGAGGTTGTATTAGCGGGGAGAACTCCTATTCTCAAGTAGGTGTATATATCATGATACTAGGGATCATCAGGACCAACAATTTCACACACAAATTCAGACTCCAGTACCTCGAATGTTGGTACAAGAAGATGCTCTATGAGGAATTCTTGCTTTAGGACATTGTGTGGGATATCCAATATCAATCCAATTGTTTCCATGGCATCCGACGCTCTGTTATTTGCTCTTGGTAGCTGCTCAAATGTGATATCAATGAAGAACTCTTTGAGGCTTTCCACCATCTTCTTGTATGGAGTCAACTTTTCGTCCTTCATTTGATACTCATCATTTACCTAGTTGATTATGAGCCATGAGTCTCCATAGACTTTGAGTTCCATGATCTACCACTGTACCACAATCCTCAGCCCCATGACAAGAGCCTCATATTCTGCAATGTTATTTTTGCATGGGAATGACAACTTGTATGATTTATGTATGCAATCCCCTTGTGGAGTGATAAAGAAGATCCCTGCGCCTGACCTGTGTTGTGTGTAGGATCCATTAAAGTACATTTTCTAGTGATCTGCTATACTTAGGTTGAAGATTGATTTGTCAAGGAATTTTGATACAAGTGGGTTTTTTGCAAATATTGGTGCCTCTGCCATCTAATATGTAATTTCTTGTCCTTTGATAGCTTCTCGTTCCACATACTCAATGTCATGCGCTATCAGGATCATAACCCATTTAGCTATTCGCCCTATGAGTGTTGCTTTAGAAAGCAGATACTTGAGCAGGTCTATCTTTGTAATGAGCTTTATTTGATGCACTAGCATATAATGTCTAAACTTTTGTGCTATGAACTCAATTTCCAAGCAATATTTCTTGATGGATGTGTAGTTCATCTCATGTCCCACCATAGTTCTGTTGATATAATAGATAGCTCTCTTTTTTCCTGTGTTCATCATGTTGTGCTAGGAGAGTGCCAAGGGCTCCTACTCTTATTGATATGTATAGGATCAAGGGTTTACTTGGAATTGGTGGCATGAGAACCAATAGTGTGAGTAAGTACTCCTTGATCTTGTTGAAGGCATAATCACATTTCTCATCCCATTTATATGATACCCCCTTGTGGAGTAGATGAGAATATGGGATAGCCTTGTCTACTAGTTGTGATATGAATTGACCGATGTACTAGATTCTTCCTTGTAGGCCTCTTAGTTGTTTCAATTTTTTTGGTGCCTCCATTTTGAGGATTGTTTTGACTTTGGCAGGGTCTAACTCAATTCCTCTCATGGATAAAATGTACCCTAGGAGCTTGCTTGACTATACCCTGAAGACACACTTTTTTGGTTTTAGTCAGACCTTGTATTCTTCAAGCCTATCAAAGATGGAGCTCAGAGCTGATATGTGATCCCATTGTTTCTTTGACATGGACAATATGTCATCCACATAATCTTCCATAGTTTTATGGATTATATCATGAAATATTAGTGTCATGGCCCTCTGATAGGTAGCACCTACATTTTTCAACCCAAACGACATCATATTCCAGCAATGTGTTCCTAATGGGCTAGTGAAGTCCATTTTATGTTGGTCATCTTTTTCTATCATGATTTGGTTGTATCTTGAGAATTCATCCATTAACGATAGCATCTCATGTACTGCTGTCATATCCACAATAATATCAATGTTTGGAAGAGGTAAGTCATCCTTGGGACATGCTTTGTTAAGGTCTCTGAAGTCTATGCAGATGCAAATGTCCCTAGTGGGCTTTCAAATAGGAACAAGATTGGAGACCCACTTTGGATAATCTATCGTTCGTATGAACCCTACATCTAGGAGTTTTTGTAATTCCATTTTGACCAACAATGCTATCTAGGGATGCATCTTCCTTAGCTTTTGTCTCACTGGCTTTGTTTCAAGATATACAACTAGTTGGTGGACCACGAATTCCTGATCAAGGCCTGACATGTCAACATAGGTCCAAGCAAAGTTTTTCTTTCTTTCTTTTAGGAATGCAGCTAAGAGTTCTTGCTCTTTTGTCAGAAGTGATTCTGCATAGAAGGTGATATGCAGTGTTTCCTTTGTTCCCAGGTTGACTAGATTGCACTTCTCTGCTAGCACCGTTGACTTCTTCTAATGAATAGCACTAAGAGGAAGATTGAATCCTTCATCCTCCAACACCTCAGAGAGGTTTTCACCATTGGATGCGTCCTTTATTTTTACTATTTTTGGGTCAAAGAGTGCCACAGTGTGGTTTTCACTCAAAGACCTAGAGATTATTCTTAGATTTTCACTTTTATGATTGAAGGATTCAATCGTTTCCCCATAATAGGCATGTGTGTCCAATATGATGTCAAATCCAGCTTTGTGATCCCTGTATGGTATCATATCCTACAATCCCATGAATTTTGAGAGTGCCTCATCATTTTCAAATTTGTCCAAAACTGGTGGTCCTCGTTGGTCATAATCGATGAGTTGGGGATAGACTAAGTTTATTTCATGGGTTTGGCTGGTTGACTCAAAAGACAAGGTACTAATTATGAGAAGGGAGGAATCCTAAAATAGCATAGGCAAGTTAGTTATGGGGTCCTCATCACTACTACACACATCGGTTATGTCAAAGGTAAAGTTATCTATGACTCGACCTATGGATACTAGTAATTGAAGGTAAGATGCTAATAGCTAAGGGGGAGTCTTGACCTTTCTAACTGAGGCACCTTTTCCAAGTATGGTCACCTTTGGAGGGGTACATCTGAGGCCAAGGTTTCTAATACGCTTATCCAAAATGAGAGGTACTAGAAGACCATTATCATTTTTTCCAAGTTTCTTGTCTCTGTTGTAGCCCATACCAAGCATCATTTGTAATCCTTTGCTACTTTCATCCATGGGAAGATCAGGAACATTCCTTTCATCTTGGTACAACAAGCTTGATATGTATTTTTCATCCACCACTTCCCAACTTAGTTTCCCCAACATCTAAATCTAGAAGGGTATTCTCTAAAGGTTTGGGATGATGTTTCAGCTGGTTGGGGTTGCTCGTGAGACCTAGGAGATTGTGATAACTCTCCTATGACGAAAACACTTTTCTTCATTTTATAATCCCCACACTCATTATCTTGGATAATGACCTTGATTTAAAAGGTATCAGGGATGGTGGATGTATTTGTCTCAAAATTGGATGCCAAGGTAGCTGGGTCTATTACGGAGTTGTGGGGCCTTCATCGTTCTTTGGGACTTGGGGGATTTTATAGTATTTTGCTTCCAGGTTCTTGCAGTAAGAAAAGGGTTCAAGATCACCATAGACCATGACCTCTTGATTTTGATATGGGAATTTGATGCACTAATGGAAGGTTGATGCGGAAACTTGCATCCCATGAATCCAAAGATGCCCCAAGAGGATGTTATAAGGAAAATCAAAGTCAAGCACCTGGCATGTGGTTTCCATGATGGCTGGCCCTACTTGAATAGGGAGTTGGATAGTGCCTTGGGACACTCTTTCTTGATCATCATATGCTTTTATTGTTATGCCCTTACCTTTTTCAATGGAATCCTTTGAGAATCCCAAATTCTTTATTAGTTTGAGGGAATAGATATTTAGTCCTGCACCCTCATCCACCAAGACCCTTTTGACTTTGTTTTTATGAACCAGGACTTCAAGATGGAGCACACGATTATGAGATGGTTGGGCGGGAAAGTATTGAATAGAGAATGTTAGGAGATTCAGGGTGGTGATGTGTCTGATCATAGCTTGGAACCGGTCAGCATCAAGATCCATGGAGACGATGGATGAAGCCAATGCTTCCTCTAGGATTTTTCTATGTGCGGGTGATATCTTCAACAATTCCATGATGGAGATCTAAGCAGGGGTTATTTTCAACTAGTATAGGACATTGTAGCCATTAGGAATGGATCTTGTATTTGAGGTGGATGCTCTAGGTGGTTGTGATGACCCTGCAATGGTAACTTTACCGCCATGTTTGGTGACTCCATAATCAAATTTGGCTCCCTTGATGTGAATAATAGTGACCATTTCATTGAGGGATGTGACAACATGATTGTACACATGGTTCGCATTGGAATACTTGGTCTTTCCATGATTGTTCCATTTGTTATGATTTAGAATTGGATTCGTGTATATTTTAAGGTCTTGATTTCCAGTTGGTTGTTCAACGTTTATGACCTTGTCATTGATGAGGTATTGGATTAGATTTTTTGGCCTTATGCAACTAGCTATTGTGTGCCCTTTGATTTTATGAAAATAACAAAGGTGGTTCTCATTGTACCATGGTGGTTTCACTTGGGGTTCTTGATAATTCTCATAAGTGAGAATTTTGATGAGATTTTTATTTACTAGTTTCTTCATGATCAATTCAATTGGTTCCCCAAGGGCCATGTACTTTTACTTGGGGGGATATTTATGTTCCATGGAGGTGGCCCCCCTTGATTATTCAGGTTGTTAACTTGATTACTGGATTGTTGTTGTGATATCGGGTTGGCTTGTGTGTTGTTTTAATTGTTTCCTTGCAGTTGTTGGTATGATTCTATGTTTTTTTTTGGAGCATTGATTATGACCTTGGCATCCACCACACCATCACTAGTGATGTTCCTATTCTTTGCCCATGTGAGAGGTTTTTTGTTATAGCTAATGGATGGGTGGTTGTCTTGATGTTCTGGATATGTGGGTGTCCCCCCTTATGCAATAAGGGCTCGTTCGATATTAAGCACCTTGGGGATCAAATGGTTGTATGTGGTGATACATTGCATCTTGAGATGGAATGACAATGTTTTCTCGAGATTAGAAATGATGGTGCAAATTTGTTGTTCCTCTGGCATGGTCCATTTTCTCTTGTTGGCCTTGGATTGCCATCGTTTTAAGAAGGTAGCAAATCATTCCCTCTTAGCTTGTTTGAGCACATATAGTTCCTATAGACAAACATCCATACCAATGTTGAATGCGTAATTTTTTATGAATGCATCCATGATCTCTTGGAACTTTTTGATTCTTGGAGGAAGACAAGAGAACCATTCCATGGCAGGACCATCCAAACTTCAAGGGAATAGCCACATTAGATATGTATCATCATATACAACCTCCATGCAATGTACTGGGAATTCCCTAATGTGATCTTCAAGGTTTCCCATCCCACAATATTTGTTGAATTTAGGGATTTCAAATTGCTTTGGGAATGGTACCATTGCAAGGCTCATGTCGAATGGATAGGGGCATAGATTGCTTGGTGTCTTTTTTGTTTTCTATGATTGGATATCAAGCACTTGCTGTGAGATCAATTTGATTTGTGTTTTCTATGATTGGATATCGAGCACTTGCTGTGAGATCAATTTTATTTGCTTGGGCAACCTATTGTTCTTGTTTTTGTTGTTGCACTTGTTGTGTGGCTTGATCTGCTTGTGCTTGTTGAGCAACTTGTTGTCCAACTTGCATGTTTTGGGATTATTGAGCCTGGAACTATTGAAGTTCCTTCTGATAGGCTTGTTAAGCTGCTTGCAACGTGATGCTATATTGGTTGGCCACATTTGGTCTTGGTGGCATTGGTGGTGGTGGATTTGGAGTGGTGTTTTTTGTTGTGATGAGAGGTGTCATTGTATTGATGATGGGGATTTGTATAGTGGATGGTACGATTGATATGTTTGTTCCTTGAGAGACCACGTTTATGGATGGTGTAGTGATTGCTTGTGATTCTTGGAAGGTTTCCACTTTCTATTGCGATATCAATCGCAAGATCAGAGGATTTGATACGATGTTTTGATTGATGGTTGGTAAATGGGGGAGCCCTAAACTAAGGAGTGGTGTGGATGTTAATGAAAAAGGTGGAAGTGGTGGAAAAATGGGTGGTGTGTTCCCTTGAGGAAATGATGATGATGAGGGGTCAAAGATTCCCCCTTGTCCAAATATCCCACTTTCTCTTTGCGAAGTCATAGGGAAAGAGGTTTGTGTGTTGAGAGGATATGTCGGTGTTGCGTGAAAAGAGGATGGGTCATTGGGGTCATGAAAGGTGAGTGAAACATATGGGTGTAGTGGATTCAATGGGACAAATTGACCCAAGATGGTGTTCACATCCAAATCTTGGTTGTTCACAAGGGGGTGTGTTTGTAGTGCATGAAGCAATGAGCTCCCCTTGTTTACAGTTTGTTGAGTTGACGCAATGGATGATGTGATTTGGGGGATGGTTTGCATGATGCTTTGAAATGGAGGTGTGGATGATATTGGAGGCATAATCCCAAGAGATTTCTCCACAAGAGTGCTCACATCATAGTTAGAAGGGAGTTTAGCCCCTTCTTTGGCCTATTCTAGCATGTATTGTGAGGGATTGAGTTTCATCATGGCATTGACAATTTTGTGAGTCTCAGGATTTTGGACAATTTCAATGATTTCATCTTGAGTCATCCCTAGAAAATTGTTGGTGATGTCCTCCACTTGGCCACCTTCCTCTTGAGAATCTTGTGGGAGTGGAGGAAGATTGAGCGTGGGATTGCTAGACCCTATGTGATTTATTTTGGGAGCGGTTTGACTCAAGTCACTCGAAGTGGATGTTTCTTTGTTCATTTCCATGTTCTTCTTGTGTTGAGATCTAGTTTGGACCATAAAATGAGGATCAATTTTCAAGAATGTGAGGTGAACCTTTAATTCCTTAGATTGATCTAACTTTAGGTACAAAAAAGAAAATCTAAGATATTAAGGATCAAAAGGATGGTGATCGGATAATGAAAGATGGATGATTGGTGAATGATTGGAACTCTTAGGGAACCTTGAGGAGGATGCTAAACTTTAGGACTTTTGGATTAATGTTTGATTTTGGATCTTGATTTTGGATTGATTTGATTTGATTTGATTTTTGATTGGATTTGGTTTGGATAGTGAAATCATAAACTCTAAGAGGTTTAATGTTGTCCTAGAGTAAACTTTTCCACAAGATAATAATTTGACTAAGTGTGTAAAGAAGGATTCATATACACATCGAGTCAAACAAGATGATTTGGATTTTTTTTGACTTTTTATTTCAAGAGAATTTTCCCAAAGTTTAGCATGAAGGATTTTTTTCAAGATTTCTAAGAGTTGTTTGTGAGATGGATTTTGATTTTGGTGTTTGAGGGATGGATGAAGGTGTTTTGATTTTGATCCTAAGAGACTTAGAGCTTGAATTTTGTTTACTAGACCAAGGTGTTGAAGAACATGCTATTAATTCCTATGTGAGATACTCAAACCTTTGAAAGGGACTTGGATTTTGAGAATAGTAAAATGAATACAAATTTGGATTGTTCCTTGATGCGTGTTTGTAAAAGTTGAATATCAATCTTTCTCTAAATTCATAAAGCATGGACAAACATTTATTGTGAGATTTTTGACTAAGACCTTTGGATTTCGGTTTTTGGATTTTGATCTTTCAGGAAATCATTCGGAAGAGCACATGTGTGGGGTCCAATTGTTTCTTATCTTTTCTTAATGAATTCTTTTTACCAAAAATAGATTCTTGTTTAGGTTTTTAAACTAAGTGTCTAATGTCCCAATTTCTTCTCATCCCACAAGGTCCCTTATGTGGAAATCAAGGAAATTAAGGAAAATTTTTACCTAATGTTGACTTTAGTGAGATAAAATTGTGATGTAAATTCAAATGCTTAGAAACCTCTAAGGATAGAATCCCTAGGACAAGCAATAACACTTGAATTTTGTCAAAGGTATTTGCTTTCTCTAAAGGGTTTGAAATTTGATGATCATGGTTGAATGTTTATTTTCCAATGTTTTAGATACAAGAAAAGTATTTTGATTCCAATAAAATACACAACCCTATGGGTAGTCAAGAGACAATATTTGTTGAATCCCCACATGGATAAATCCATCTATGCTTATTCTTAGCAGATGATTAAAAACTTGACCACACTGGCTCCCCTCCATGACACTCACTTCTACGGGTTAGAAAAGCTTTAGTACCCATGAAATTCCCATGGAATACTTCCCATCTCTACCAAGAACTGCAAAAATGTGGGGCGGCTTTAGAACGACCATTCTTGCACCAAAAAATAGATAAGGATTTGGGCTTCTAAACAAATTGGTTCTTAGTAAGGGTGATCGGGGACATGGAACCTTACAAGCATCCAAGAAGCCACTAAAGGATTTAATCAATCCTACTAGGGGCTCTTATACTTGTTAAGGTAGTACCCCATTCTGAAAGACATTGTTTGGCTAAGGCCTACATACCATTAGAATTGACGATTTTGTCTTATCCTTTTATATACCGGCCTGAGTGAAAAGCTGGTTGGAGTCACCTTTGAGTTCTCCTTTCATATGTGTCTCTTAGGTAGACCCCTCTAGGGGTAAACAAAATTGAGCAATCACATCCATAGTTTGATTGATCTTTGTTTATGTGAACAAAGAGAGAACACACGCGATATAATCCACTCACACTAGCAAGCTTTGTTCAATTTTAAGAATACAAATTGAAGTGTGGAGGTAATCACTTATGCAACTTAATATCACCAAAATACTTTTGATTCTCAAGATTTCCATGAGGCACGAGAGAAGCACATATGCCTTTTAAGTGATATTACTTTGGATAAGAGATTACAAAACATAAAATGCACATGTTCATTTTAACCTTCAAAGCAAGAATGGATTATTTTTAAGCACCAATATTGAAGTGTGAAATTTGCTTGTTCAATTTTAAAGCCTCAAAACAAACTCTAATAAGTTGCCTAAGGTTCTTTTTAATGCATTTTTTTTGTTCTTTTTAAGCCCAAACAAAAATTATTGAGTCCTAAAAAGCTTGAAAGTGACAAATTCCTTAGGAGTGGGATTACAATTGCTCCCCAAAGTGTTCAAAAACACTTGATACAATAGAATGATGATGCCAAAAGAAGCCTTGATTTAATTTACTCCTTCCTTCTTGAACCACTCCAACCTACAAAAACTGGTTAAAACTATAGAAACATAAGCCGAAAACTAGTTAGAAGTTAAGGTGATAAAAATGAAAAAAAAGCACATGTTGAAAGTTTTTGAAAATTTCCTTTTACCCCACTCCAACGGTGCAATTTGTGATGGTGACATAGTTTGGAGGCTGTCAACAGTGCTCTGGTGAGACTAGTGGCGCTTTGTGGAGGGGCAGTGAGCGCGATTATGGCACAATTTTACCCAGCGACAAACTTTAGAGTTTGAGTTGGCCGAGCAGAATAAAGAATGAGTCGAGTGACATAGTTTGTAGTTTGATAGGGTTTCCAAATAGCATCGCTAGACTAATAGCACTGGGATTTGACTTGGGAGCAGTGTAGTTTCTTGTAGACACACAAATGTTTTAAAAAATAGCCAAATTTGGTTAAAAAATGTGTTAATTTCTTCAAATCAGCCCTCCTAGCACCAAAATGTGAATGTTGATCCTATACCTACATAAACAGAAAGAACAAACACAATATTAGTTCAATATGCAAGTTAGAAACAACATTCCCCCTGAAATTCATTTGAAACATGAAAACAAGAAATAAGTGAAGAACACAAGTAAAAAAGCTATTAAATCCTATTTTAATGTCCAAACTCTCAATCCCATAGGGGAATTGGTGCCATTTTGATGTGGAAAATGACCCTTTCCCAATTCCTTGCAAGCTTGATGATCAATGGTGAAGATTTGATGCTCCTTGATGAAATTTCTCCATAACCTAGCTATGACTTGATGAAAATGGATGAAAATGGATGAACTTTCTTCAAAACATGAAGATGATAACTTTGCACAAGTTGTGGATGAAAATACCTAAGATTGTGGGTCCAAAATCAATAAGAGAGACTTCTATTTATAGAAGAAAATGATGGAGGATGAGGAAAAATGGATGAATGTGTGATCAAACACCAACCAATAGCATAATGCCACTTGTCAGCATGTGAGTGGACAAAGGTGGATCACATTTGGATGAATGTGCACATTAATGCAATTAGGTGGAAATTCAAAATTAGAGAAGTCAAAATGTTGGAGGGAGAAGAAAGGGGAGTTAATTCCACTTGGCTCAAGAAAAAGGACATGTAAGAGGCCTTTAATGCCTTGTTGGATGGACAAGTTCTTTGGAGGGATATTTTCAAATTTAAGAAATATTCCAACCTTGATGCCTTGTTGGTCAAGGAGTCTTAGAGATGTCATCTTAAGTTGACCAAGTTTCACCACCCTCGAAATTTTCAAGTCTCTTGCCTTTGTAGAGTTCTCTTTGTAGTTTTCCTTCAAACTTCAAAATTGTTGTCTTTCATGTCTTGCAGGTCTGCCCATGTGGGCCTCCCTACGCAAAACTCCATTAGTTCACCGCTATTTCAAACAGACGACTTAGCACATCTGCGAGCTTCGTTGCCATTTACTGTGCCTACCCGCCAAGTGGCTAACCTGTGACTGTTGTCTACCCTATGAACCCCGTCTTTCTCGCTGCCATCTCTTTTGAAATGTGCACTCACCAACCTCGTCTGTTGCTGTACTATAATTTATTGTAGGTATTTAATACTAAATTTTTTATAAATTGCAACTTTGATTGGTCATTTTCACCGACATACTTTTAGAAAACTTGTCAGGGCCTCCAGCCGTCATTGCCTCTGTGCCCGCAGGATCCTGCTGCTATTCGAAGTATCATCACTTGCACTGTCTCCATTGAATTCTTGTGGGTCCATCGGGTAGGATCTCTGCCATTTTGGTTTAACAATTTTTTCTTCATTCCTATAAAGTTATTAAAATATTGAACTAAAGAACACTAAAACTAGGAAGAAGATATCATGATGAGCAAAACCCATTTGCTAAAAACTTGAAAATCCTCTAAAATCTACCTCAGAAAACCATGCAAAACTTCCACCTCTTGTTATCATTCTTGAACCAGAGCCATCATGTCCTTGTGGCCCACAAAGAGAACACCGCCATTGCCTCAATCCTTAAGTAATAAAATTCAAACAGTTGGTCTTTGCCTCTCTCAGGCTCGTGTATGCAGGAAGAAGCTTCCTCATTGTCATCACCGTTCAGACTTAAATGAAAATCATAAGTTAAACAAGATATTTTCACCCCTGCGTGTCTACAAGTGTGGGCCTCTGCCTACAAATTTCCCTTAGTGCCTCATCGTCCAAAATAGTTGATTGATCCCTTCCTTTCGCTAGGTGGTTCCCGCCCCAGTTGTCTCCATCCAACTCATTGCTCCAAAATGACCAAGTATTGACTCTTGCATGTGGCCCATTACAGACTTCCATCTGCGAGCTTCCATCACAAGATTCTCATTCCAAACGGCCTCAGTAGACCGTCTATCTACCTTACAGACTTTGCAATGACCACCTCCATGAAAGCTCAAAAGAACAAAGTGATTAAGTATGTGCTTGTGGACCTTCCCATGTGGGTTGTTGCTACCCTTCGACCGTCATTTCAAAACAACGAATGACCTTTGGCCTTCCACTTTGTGGGCTCCGCTACTCACTTTTCTTCGAATAAATTAAAAGCAGCTAAGTAAGGAAAAACTTGATGCAAGTGGTCACTCGAGGGCCTCCGCCTTGACATCGCCATTTATGGGCTACCAACTAAAGCCTGATGCTCGCTATGTGGGGCCCGAACTCACTCCCTCCATCTAGTCAATGCTAAACAAATGAATCATGCCAAGGATCCATGTAGACCCGATGGTACGGACCGCTACATGTGGGATGTCGTCCTTCCTCCACCATCCTAAATGGCTGACACCCAATGTCTTTCCACATCTCCCAGCCCGTGTCCATCTGAATTTCTTGAATTCCAAAGATGAATTGAAAAAGTCCTCCCTGGCTGTAGGCTCCGTATTGCAAGTTGTCGCTTGTGGGATTCCACCCCGCTAGTGTCATTTCAAATGACGACACTCCCAAGCAACCAAGATAGCTCATGCACCTGCATTCCTTAGGTCCACATGCCTGAATAATCAATTTAACATTTTCAAAACCTCAAAAGTGATCAAGCCCATGTGCCAAAATGACTCAACCTCTTGGTGGGCCCTGCCTCATCTTGGAAAACCTAATGCAGGTAGATTCATGCGAGCTGTCATGCCCTATTCATCATCCATTTACAACTACCTTCAAAATGGCTACCAGCCCAGGAAGTCTGCACTCCTAGGCCCGCATTGCCATATCTCCCCTAAACAAAAGGCAAGTGATGATCGGAGAAGAATGTTATGATCTTTGAATGATGAATTACTCGATCTAACATTGATTTTGTAGGATTTAGCTAATGTTTCTAATGTTTTACGCATGAATATGATTATTGATCCCTTGCTTGCAAGATATATGGAATCAACTACAGGACTTTTGGGAGCGTCTGCAAAGAAGGAAAAGGGAAAGAAGGTTGCAAAAGCTCCAAGGGGAAAAGAGGATAAGAATGAAATGAAGTATAAATTGTAGGGAACAAAGATTAACACTAAAGTTACCACAGAGTGGGACATAGTCTCAAACACCAACCAGGGACATATAGACATTGATGAATTCAGGAAGTGAGTCATTGCCAATCTTGTTACAGAGAATGCCAAGAAGATTATGAAAAGTGGATTGGCCAAGGAAGTTGGTTTCCCACTTTCCCTTGTCACTCCTAAGTTGGAAATGGCCTGTAGAGAGGCATACAAAGAAAAGACTAAAAGAATTGTAGATAGGGATGGCAGAATATTGGTTGACTTATCCTCAAAGTCCATAGGACAAACTTTCCACATCCCCACCTTTGATGAGATAGAGGAGACATGAAAGGAATATGCTGAGAGCAGATGGAAAGCTAACCCCCTCAAGTGCAAAAAGCTAATTAACCAATACTGGCTGAAGGAGAAGAGGGGTAGCATGAAAAATGTACCCCAAGAGCTCTTCAGAAGTGATTTCCATGAGGATTGCCATGATTTGGTAACCTTTTTGAGCAGGGTCATGGGCCTCCCAACTATAGCATACTTGTAGGAATGGATATTGTATTTCATAGAAGAAATCATCAAAGCAAAGACTAAATTCCTTTGGGAAGAAATGATCAGCAACTACCTGCATGAGCAGTTTGTGGCTGTTAAAAAGAGCTCTCAATTCTACATGACCTCATACTTGGTCTATCTGTTGGCTGACTGTGCTCAATACCGAGGTCTATTTTTGGGGCCAAGCTAGACTCTGGGAAGAGAACTGAAATTCTATGATAGATACCTATAGCTTCAATACAAAAATTTCAAGAAAGATTACTGCATGGTAATTGATGCCTTTATCGGGCACATTATCAGATTACTCAGAGGAGACCTTGAAAGGAGAGTCACTCATAGTGCAAATGCCTTAATTTGCTAGTTCAAATTTCTATGTATTCAATTTCCCAAGTTTACCTACATTAGAATTGAAGGCTTTTCTAAGAGGCCATATAAGCTGCCTCGATACCCAAATGACGGGTTGGTACTGTTTGAAGTCTCTCGGTAGCTGTAACATGCGCATACTCTCCTATGTGATAAGCATAGCCCAGGAATTCCATATCCTCTTACCTTTGGCCAAGGAATGTATGCCCTCCCTACATCCTAGTGTGTTGAGTTTTCTAAGAAAGAAATGATTGAATTTAATCTAGAGCTCCACACTACGCGGCCACAGATGGACTCGTATGGCAAGCTGAAGAAGATGGTCGAGAAAGAGTATGGAAATCTACACAATGTTGAAGAATTTTTAGAAAATTGCAAGGATGAAAAAGAGGTGTGCATGAGGCACTATATGTGCAAGACAATATATTTTGTTAAAACCGTTAACTTGTTCTTGGTGTTGGATCAAGTTGTAGATGAAGAAAATACTGTAATAGATCCAAGATTCGAGGTCGTTGCCAACCTGCCATTGCCCTTGATTGACTCGGATGAAGAAGAGGTCAATGAACTTGATGTTATAACTAAACCAATAGAGGAAATAATGAAGAAATGGATTGAGGGGTGTTTAGCTCAACTAAAACTCCAAGGTGCCACTCTAACCTATGGTGAGCTCGAGGACAAGCTCGAGAGTGAGACTAACAGTGGAACTGCTGCTGCCCCATCTGGGGAAACCTCAAAATCTTCACCCACTACTAGGTCAAAGAAGAGAAAAGAGGTAGTAGAACGCCAACCTAAGCACAAGGTATATTCAAGAAAGGCGTTAGAGGGTGAGCCCTCTAAGAAAGCAAAGAATTCAGGTGGATTCACAGAGATGCCCACAATTCAGGAGGTTCCCCTCCATGAGGGAGAAAAGGAAGAGTCTGAACAACCAAAGTCTTTGCATGCCTCCTCTGCTATTTCTACTCTCGCTGCCACCACTATTGCCACTACTGTCATTCCTCCACCAATATCTCAAGTGTTGCTTGCTTCTTCTCCACCTGTGGTGGACATTTCGGTTCACCTTGCCTCCACCTCACCTACTACACCAATCTTGGTGATAGATTCTTCCTCTGCCACCACTTCCCCACTCTCTTCTTCCTCCATGTGTCCATCAACAACTATTCCATTGGCCTCAACAACAATAATTCCCATTCTTACTCTCCCAAAATCTTTCACCAAGCATATGCAAAAAATACCAATGGAGATTTCTGGAGTATTGATGAATCCCACAATGCAGGCTGCCCTAGCACAAGTTGTCATTGGCCTCCATGTCCCTCCTCCTTCGACTGAACCACCCAAGATGTAGGCAAAAATTCATATTTCTGAGGAGTTGGAGAGACAAGAGATGGAGATAGCTAATGAGATGGATGAGGAAGCTAATGAATATAATGAACATCCAAAGCACCAACACTTAGTTATTGATGAAGTGGTGCATAAGGAAGAGGAAATGCAATCCTCTAAAGAAGATATTGAGGACCTTGGCACAAAATATATTGTGGAAACTTTTGATCAAGAACTTGAGGAATATTTGGCCCAACAACTCAAAGATGTTGGGGAAGAAATTGAGAAGCAACCCTCTAAAGAGAAAAAGGATACATATGAAGAAATAGAGGTAACAACAGAACCTCCAACTGGGGAACAAGATAAGAGCCCTAAACATGATGAAGACATGCCTCCTACAGGGGAAGAAGAAAAAGAAGAGGAAAAGAAAGAAGAAGATAAGCCTGAAGAAGAGGCTGAAATAAGAAAAAGCCTAGAAATAGAGCATCATGAAGAACATGGGAAAGAAGAAGAGAAGGAACCCAAATGGGAAGATAGCCCCAAGGAAAACATAGCCACCACTGAATCTCCAGAGGGAAATGCTATATTTATTCAAGATTCAAATGAAGAAGAGGAAGAAAAGATAGAACAAGAGGCTCTGGGCCATGAGGAAATGGAAATCCAACATTCCCAAAAGGAGGAAGGTGATCGTGAATCACCAAAAGAGGGATCTCAAATGCCTGAGTGCCTAGAAAAGCAATTATAGAAGAAGGCTCGCATCCTTATGGATCCCAAGGAGAGACTAGAAGCCATCTTAGATCAAGCACATATAGGGACAAAGAAGGAGAAGAAATTGAGGATCACATCCCACATAACAATCAATGCATCAGGATCAAGGACCATGCAAATAGATACTCTGGTGGTGGAAGGAGAGGGAGTCAACTATAATGTCTCCACCATTGACCTAGGAACAACAACTAGGAAGTAGAAAATTGACCATCTTTAATGATTTGTTGCTACTATTGTGCATTAGATGAATAAGGACAAATCCTCTAAGGAGGAATTAAAAGCATAGGTAGTGGAACATATGACTTATATACAACAATGGTCCTCCACTGAAGCATTTCCCTCGACATTGTCGACCACTCCTCTGCTGCTCCCAAAAGATCATATCAAAAATTTAGAAAGGAGAAATAACTGGACTAAGGTCACCGAGGATTGGTTCCAATGAGTCCTCTACAATGGAAATATGGGTAGCAATCACACTGTTAGAACAAAAAATAAGTTCCTCAAGGTGTAGAAGCAGCTCGAGGGCTCAAGGAAATTCTGCACTAGCTTCCTAGAGCTCTATAGAATTACATATCCTAAAATTGAGGCTATCCTTAGGATGCTCGAAAGAACGTGGGAAAAGGAGCTGGTGCTAGTAAAAGATGATCATTGGCTTGTTGAAATATGTAAATTGGTCCTCGATCATAGAAAAGAGATTCTGGAATAGGTGCTTCATGAAGTGGAGCTTGACATTGATTGGGCTAAGGAGATCAGGATGGCCTACGTAGAATTTTTGAAGATGATGATAGATTATGATATGCTTGTCATCGAGTTGGATCAAGAGAAAATAAAGTTGTACTTCCATAAGATGGAGAATGGAGCCACAAACATACTCACGCTGGACTTTATGGATTTTGTTGCTTGATCCTTCACTCAGCCTGAGCAAGTGATAAAGAAAATGCCAAAATGTGATAAAGATTGGGATTTGATTACAAGTAGGTCTAGGAAGTTGAA
Organism: Sequoia sempervirens; assembly: GCA_007258455.2. Classification (NCBI taxonomy): domain Eukaryota; kingdom Viridiplantae; phylum Streptophyta; class Pinopsida; order Cupressales; family Cupressaceae; genus Sequoia; species Sequoia sempervirens. The sequence continues at coordinate 331,229,905 of VDFB02000003.1, forward strand.
TTTCTAGTTAATGCAATTTGACATAATGGAGTGGAATAAGCTCTAGGTGTTGATTGAAAAATTTGTAGAATATGCTATTGTGAAGAAGCATGAAGGAAATTTAGTTATTGATGATGAATTCCTCACAAAGTAGTTGTAGCAATAGGGAAATCAGCTAAAAGACAAAGTGCTACAGTGTTGGCCACTAGAAGACAAACTGGGAAAAAGGACAAAGATATAATTTTAAATTGTAAAATATTAAGGGGTAGGTGAAACCCTAGTTTGTAGTGAATCTTGGCCACACAATGAGATTAAATCTTTGCCATTCATTTTTCCTTTTTGACACTATAAATAGGGGGTCTCTTCTCATTTTCAAGAGGGAGTTGAGTTGTTGTAAAGACATGCTGCTAGAATTTTAATAGAAATTCATTGATTTTGGTGGATTCTTCTGCTCCATTTCTTATTTCATGATTCTTCTCCTCATAATTAGTAAATTTGAGTAGATTTACTTTGCTATTCTATGTGTTTAGTATGCTTTAGTAGATTAGTTAATTTTGTTCATTGGTATTGAAGAATTCTGTTGTGTTGATGCCCTTCCTTGTTCATGCTTTTTGTTGTTTATTGATGATAAATAGCAGTGTAAAGCTATTATGAACATTAGTTGAATGTTACACTTAAATTTTGTCTTTTATTCATGCTTTATGGTGAATGAAGGGTTGAAAATCTATAGACCTTAGAAGATTGCACTAGTTTCATGAGACTGTTGGTTAATTTGGTTAAGTGGAACTTAGTTTGAGGAAGGTTGTCCATTGTAGCATCCTCCATTATCACTGTTTATTGGTAGTTTCAGGTCTAGGAACTTCCCTCTTCCCCTGCCCTTTTGACTTTTCTTTTAAATAGTAACTTTAGATAAGTTCAACCATCATTGCACATTGTAAAGCCAAATTTGATGATGGAAATAGAGTTCTAGACTACTGTTGTGAACTTGCAGTAGTTACATATCAACTCTAACATCCTAAGAACTCCATTTGAAGGACCAATTCCCCTCCAACTTAACTTATGTAAGGCTGCCCTATGATTACTAGCAAGATCATGTCAAACCACTAAGACATTCCAAGCAAGTCATGACCGGACACTTGAGAGACCTTGGGGTAGTGATCTAGAACTTGTTTGTAGATTTCTACCTTTCAAAAGAGGTAGGGCACTTGTGTGCTTCCTGTGTTGAGAAGGTACAAAAGCGCCCATCAACAGAACTGGTGTTAAAAGGAGGGTCGAGTTTGTGTTAAGTTGGATCGAATCAGTTCATTTTCTCCTGAAAGATTCCAAAGAGTTCTAAGTTGAACTTCAAACAAAGGGGGAATTTTAGGAACTACATCCCCCTACCAGGGCTAAGAAGACCTGAAGAGGGGACTTAGCTTCATCATCTTTGTCTACTCCATCTGCTTTACCTCCCTCCTCCTTCCATTCTTCCCACACTCATCCTTCCTTTTCCACATCCACCTTCTCCACTCTGCCATTCCAAGTTTCCTTCCAATCTCTTACCTCCTAGGGCAAGGGTGTTTCCCCTATCTCTGCCCTTCAATTCCAAGGAGCATTCCAAACTATTGTTTCCCTTGCACAGCCCCAAGTTTCTTTCCAACAACAAATACAACCCCTACCTCCCCTCATGGATTGGCTGGGTAACAACCCTTCTCAGTTGTCTTTCAATGATTACCATGACATGCCAAAGAATCCAAAAGCCTTTTGCATGAAGTTTCATCTGTAAGATCCTCAAAGGACAGCTGAAGAACACATCAAGATATTCCAAACAACATTGAAAGATATGCAAATTGATCATGAGGATGTGGCTTGTGGAATATTCCCTTATTCTTTGGGAGAGGAAGCTTTCTATTGGTATATCAACTTGTTGATGGGATCCATCACTACTTGGGACCTCTTGAAGAATGCATTCCTGTAGAAATATAAGATTTCAGTCAGCCCTTCAGAGTTATATCAACAATTCATGTTCTTTTGCAGGGAGATTAGTGAGCTAATCAACTCCTTCAATGATCGGTTCCATCGGGCATACATGAGATTGCAAGCTCCATATGTACTTAATGATGTCGCTATCCTGCCAGTTTATTATGCTACCCTAGACAATCTTACAACTTCATTAGTGAAAAGAATGTGTCCGCCACCTGCCAAATTGGTAGAGGCCTATGTTGAGGTAGTCATAACAAGCACTGACTTGGGGAAAAATGTTTCAGGTCTACTGCCTTCCATGGGATAGGTTGCTCATCCCATGTAGATTCAAGGGCTTACCCAAGCTCTACAACATCAAACACCTCTTATGAACCAAGTTCCACAGCTGCCCATAGTTCCTCATCCAGGAAAGTCATTGAACCAGGCACCCCCTGTGCCTCACTACTTGCAATCACAGTAGCAACAGTTCTATCCACAACAACCTCAAATAATTGCATACCTACAAGGTCCCAAGTTCCCACAAGCATAGAAAAATCAACCAGTGGTATAGCCAGTCTTCCTCCAAAACCAAGTATCACAACCAAGTAATACAAAGAAGGATCAGTTAGATGAGCTGACATAAATGATTAAGAAAATGTCCACATAAATGACACACTTAAGGAATTAAAATAATCAACTACAAGCTTCTCAATGCAGCATTCAAGCCAATCTCAATCGAGACAATAGAGATAATTGTGAAGCAAGTGCCTCATTCGGATAGAGTTACAAAAGAGGGCAAAATTCTAACTAGAAAATTAAAAGGAGAACTTCCCAAAGGCAGAATTGAATGTGGAATACAAGGCCAAACAATGGAGGTGTTCCTACTCCTCTTGATCCATCGGCTAATACAACTAAAATAACTAGTGGAGTGTACTTAGCCGAGGCGGCCCTATCTAGATGGTGCTGAATTCACAAAACTAATAGACATGCAGAGTTGGATTTTCTCGAGTTCCAAATAGATACATAAATCTTTCAAGTGGAGGTCTAGAATGTCATTGATAGTGCTAGCTATTGAGATATAGTTCCATCTAAGCCTTACAATTCCTCTGTGCTCGTAGTCAATCAAGCCCCATTCCTGTGAAGTGAATGTAATGAACCTAAAAAGGAGGCTGCCCCTTCAAAGAATGAAGAAGCAATTGAGGTAAGTAACAGATAAACTTTATCTCAGCTTTTCGCTTTAGTAGACAATGGTCCAATAGATGAAGAAAAAGAGTCTCGTGAAGATGAGATCCAAATGTTTCATCAAAGGGCGACCCCATATAACTTGAGAAGTAGGCAAGTAGGAGGACCTTTTACAACCTCCATTCCACCAAATAACTTTAGCACCCCGCCTGATTCAAACGCTAACAATAATCCAAGCTACCCTCATGTGCCCACCCAATACTTTAACAAGAACAAATAGCCAAATTGGATGCAAAACCAGTCCACTGGCTCTTCTTAGAGCAAGTCCTTTGAGGGTAAAATTGAGTAGATGGGTGAGTATGTTGCTGAAAATTTCAAGAAGGTCAAGATATGTCTATCTGCCTTTGAATTTCTTAGATTCCTTGCAGTTAGGAATTCCTTCTTTAGAATTATTAACAAGACTTATTCCTCTAAGTCAACCTAAGAAATACTAGCCAAGAGACTCTCTTTTGAAGAACCACAACATGAGATTGTAATTCATGAAATCATAGGAAAGAAGAAGGATAACCTTTCAAATCAGCAAATTGAAAAGCAGCCTGCAAAAGAGAAGAATCAAATGCAAGCTAAAGAAAATACTAATGAGAAGGATAAGAACCAAGTGGCTCAGGCTGATGTGCCCATGGGTCTGTTCTAAGGGAAGTTAGAAAAATCACCCTTCCTCACAACTATCAAAATATTTGGGAAGAACCTACATAACTGCTTGCTTGATTCAGGAGCATCAGCCAATGTTATGCCTCCCATTGTATGTAAAGCATTGGGAATAGTCCCCACTCCTTCTAGAAGAAAGGTGACTCAACTGGACAAAACATAGGTGAACATAGTCAGGGAGATTAATCGGATCCCTATGTAGATTGTTGTGGATCCAAGAGTGCAACAAGTTATTGGCATTCAAGTTGTTGATATCCTTGACACATATGGCATAATATTGGGATGAGATTTCACTTGAGCATTGAACGAATATGCTACTACCAACTTCTTTCACATGTGGTTTCCTTAGAAGGGGATTCCAAATCATATCTACATAGACCGTGAGCCACACATGAATTTCATGATCACAGAGTATAACAACACCAATGAGGTGTTGTTTGCTGAAACTGAGTTGGGAAATTATTCTCTCGTTGCATATTGAGAAGAATCAAAGCCTCAAGAAGAAGAGATGATTGACGAGGTCCTTTTGGTATTATGCAGTCCTCCCGCCAACTTGGCATACACATCTCAAACAATAGAAATGTTAGTAGAATCAGAAGATGATGAATCCTACAATAATGGTAACATGGGACTATTAGATGGATTCTAAGATTTCATAGAAAAGTGCATACAAGATCAGCTTAGCCTAGGGGCAAGAATGGATTTTCGAGAGCTCCTATTTCCTAGTTGGTGCAAAGTTCATAATGCTTCCCACTCAAAATTTGAATGTTGCTTATGTGAAACAGCAGTAGAGCATATCAAAAGATAGTTCATGTCTCAAAAGGTGTTGCTGACAGGGAAACCTGCCACCAACCATGTTGAGCCAGTTTCTATTTAAGAAATGGCAGATGTTGGCATGCAACCAAAGAGGAATGAATGCATGATTGGTCCCAAAGTTAAGGAACCTTCCAATTTTTGGATGTTGCGCTTTGATGGATCTAAGTCCAAGCAAGGAGAAGGAGTTGGATTTAAGCTCATCAACCCCATGGGTAAGACCTACTTTTCCACTCATAGGTTTTAGTTTTATTGTACCAATAACGTAGTAGAGTACGAAGCACTAGTTCATGGTATCTAATGTCCTTAAGGAGGAAATTTAAAATGTTGCAAGTCTTTGGTGATTTAGAACTGGTAGTAAAGCAAGTTAGAAAACCATATTCCTGCCATTATAGAAGAATAGAAAATACTAAAGATTCCTGCCATGATATTCCTAAGCATATTCAAGCAATACTAAAGATTCAACTGCCAAGCAACAAGAAAGAACTAAAATATTTCTTCAGAAAGATAAATTTTATCAGAAAATTCATTGTTGGCTTCATTGAAATAGTCAATCCACTCATTGCCATGCTAAAACAAGATGCCAAAGTCAAGTGGACTCTAGAGGCAAAGCAAGATTTTGAAGAAATCAAGAAAGCAATTGTTGATGCACCCATGCTAGTCAGCCCTGATTACCTGAAGCCATTCTATATTTACTCCTTTGCTTAAAACCATTTGTGTGCCAATATATTGACTCAAAAGGATGATGAAGGGAGTGAGCACCCAATTGCATTCATGAGTGCTCCCTTAAAAGATACAGAATTGAGGTACCATAATATAGAAAAATAGGTGTATGCCTTGGTCAGGGGAGTCAAGAAATTCAAACACTACATCTTTGTAGAACAAAGTGTTTGCCATCGTGCTTGACCCAATAGTAAAGACATTGCTAATGAAAAATGAGTTAGGAGAAAGAAGAGAAAATTGGGCCACCTTGCTACAATAATATGACATGGAGATTCAAGGAATGAAACTAGTAAGAGGACAAACCCTCACCTAAATGATAGTTGAAGCAGGTTTCAAGCTTATAGTTCAACAATATCAACTTGAAGATCTCTCCCCAAGGGAGTGGTATGATGACATAGTATACTACTTACTACACAAAAAGTTCCCACCTCATCTCTAGGGAGTTCAAAAGCGTTCTCTCTGACTGAAAAGCAATAGTTATATGCTTTTGGGGTCTATACTTTATAAGAAGAATCATGAATGGATCTACCTTAGATGCCTCAGAAAAGAAGAAGTAGCATGTGTGCTAAAAGAATTTCATGATAAATTTGGCACTGGTGATGGATCTGGTCACTCTGCTCATCAAATCTTGTGGGAAAGATACTATTGGTCAACAGTCTTCAACGATGCACATAGCCATGTTCAAACATGCCATGTCTGCCAGACTGCTACAACTAGAGAAAGAAATGTTGTTGTCCTAATGCAACCAGTCCTAGAGGTAAGGCCTTTTGCATAATGGGGTCTTTACTTCATTGGTTCAGTAATCCCACCATCTTTTGCGGGTCCTAGGTACATTCTAATCGCCTCTAATTATTGTACTAGATGGACATAAACAATTGCATGTAGGCAATGCACTATAAAGGTAGTTACTAATTTTCTCAAAAGTTTTATTTTGAATCATTTTGGTTGCCCAGATGCTTTAGTCTATGACAATGGCCCCGCTTTCTCCTCACTTTAATTTTTGAGTTGGGCTTTTGATTATGTAATTTCCCTCAAATTCTCATCCTATTACTATCCCCAGAGTAATGGTCTAGTTGAATCCACAAACAAAAACCTAATCACCATGATCAAGAAATTGCTTGATAGAAATCCAAAAGATTGGCACACCCAACTTTGTTTTTCCCTTTAGGAAGATTTTACACACCACAAGGCTTCCTTGGGTGATTCCTTGTTTAACCTCATTTACAGGTTAGAGCCTGTGTTTCCTGTCCACCTTAAGATCCCCACCCTCCAATTCATCAACATTTTTTATGAAGAGGGGGATCAATGGTAAGCCCACTTAGCTGAATTTCTCCACCTAGAAGAAGTGCATGACTGAGCTATTGAAAATTTCACAAAAAATAAGGGCATGGTCAAAAGATGGTTCAATTGACAAGCCAAAGTTAAGGCCTTTTGAATTGTTGATCTGGTCCTATGTTAGGACAAGGCCCATGAAAAGAAAGGGGGACATGAAAAATTTGACAAGCTTTGGCTTGGCCCCTTTCAAATCTCTGAAATATTAGGAGATAATGCTTTCTTCCTCAAGACCTTAACTGGTGAAGATGTCACATTTCCTATCAACGAGAAATACCTCAAGCATTATTTCCTTTCCTGTGCTCTTTTGAGCTAGGCCTCTGTAAATACTTGTATATAGGTTAGTCTAGGTTGTCTTTCTTTGTTGTTTCCTGGTTGTCTTGTTTTGTTGATGGTGTTCTTTGTCTCTGATGTGGTGGTCGTGCTCAACTCAAAAAATGGTTCACTTTTCCACTTGCTCTTAGTGTTCTTTGGATAAATATTTACTCTCAACTATTAGTCTTTGATTGTTGCTATGGAATGGTCTCCGTATCTAAACTACTAACTTGACCTAGAAACTAACCGTTGGTTGAATCCTCCCACATTTCATCTCAGATCTTGCACAAAACATTGATGGTTTTTGAGGAGCTATATAATGGTTGTTATGACGGCCCGACAAGTGAAAATATTAAATCCACTTCAATGACCACTGTGATTCCAAACCCATAGTAAGCTTCGATGCTTACATGGTTGAGAAAAGGAAAGAACAATAAATTAGTGTCAAAAGAAAGAAAAGAAAGGAAAATTTTAAAATCAAGCAACCGTGTGGGTGTGCGGAAAAATCTACCAGGGCTATGGACGCCCAGCTAGCAGTAGAGAAATGTGGGGTCACAACGACAATTACATCAGGGCTATGGACGCCTGACTAGCAGCAGGGAAATGTCTAGGTTAATTTTGGAGTTAGACAATTCATGAAGCTCGCTTGGTGTGATTAATGCTCATTTATTATAGTCTCTAAGCAAAGGGAATGAATTCACCATATGCGAAACTAGAGATTTTGTGTTTTGAATGAGAATTTATCCCTAGAATTCTCAGGAGCATTCCCCAACAAAGTCGCCATTTTTTGTGCCTTTAGCACACACGCCCCGTTTAGAATAGGGACCCTCTCTTTTCACTTTGTCGGGTCACTTTTACTTTTGTCTCATTTTTGTGTGCTCCCCTGTTTTGAGTCCTAAGTGGTCAAGGAGTCTTAGAGATGTCATCTTAAGTTGACCAAGTTTCACCACCCTCAAAATTTTCAAGTCTGTAGCCTCTATAGAGTTCTCATTCCAGTTTTCCTTCAAACTTCAAAACTATCATCTTTCATGTCCTTCGGGTCTGCCCATGCAAGCTGCCCTACACAGAATTTTGTCAGTTCACTGCTATTCCAAACGATTGACTTAGCACGTCCACCTATCTTGTAGGATCCACAACCTTCATCACCATTTCCTATACCGACCTACAAAGCGGCTAAACCTTGGCTGTCGTCCACCCTATAGACCTCATTGTTCCCACTATCATCTCTTTTGAAATACGTGCCCACCAACCCTATCCACCATTGTATCAACATTTATGGTGGGTATTTAATACTAAAAATTCTATAAATAGAAACTTTGATGGGTCATTTTCACAGACAGACTTTTAGAAAACTTTTTAGAGCCTCCAGCCACCGCTACCTCTACGCCCACAGGATCCCGTTGCTATTCAAAGTAAAGTCACTTCCACCATCTCCATTGAATTCTTCTGAGTCCACTAGGTAGGACCTTCTTCATTCTAGTTTCATGGTTTTTTCTTAATTCCTACAAAGTTATTAAAATCTTGAACTAAAGAACCTTAAAACTAGGAAGTAGATATCACGGCAAGCAAAACCCATGTGCTAAAAATTTGGAAATCCTCTGAAATATGAATCAAAAAACCATGCGGAACTTCCACCTCTCGCTGCCATTCTTGAACTAGAGCCATCATTTCCTTGCAGCCAACAAAGAGCCCACCATCATCACCTCGATCCTTAAGTAATAAACTTCAAACAACTGACCTTCGCCTCCCTTGGGCCCACATATACGGGAAGAAGCTTCTTCATTGCCTTCATCGTTTAGACATAAACGAAAATCATAAGTTAAACATGATCTTTTCACCCCCACGGGTCCATGGATGTGGGCCTCCACTTGCAGATTTCCCTTTATGCCTCATCGTCCAAAAGGGATGATTTATCTTGTCCTTCTGCTAGGTGGGTGCCACCCCAATTGTCTCCGTCCAACTTGTTGTGCCAAAATGACCAAGTATTGACTCCTTCAGGTGGCCCAGTGCAGACTTCCATCCATGGGCTTCCATCGTGAGTTTTCCATTCTAAATGGCCTCAGTAGACCATTTGTCCACCTTTCGAACTCTGCAATGACCACCTCCGTCTAAGCTCAAAAGAACGAAGTGATTAAGTTTGTGCTTGTGGACCCTTCGATATGGTTTGTCGCTACCCCTCAACTGCCATTTCAAAATAGAAAATGACCTTTGACCTTCTGTTTTGTGGGCTCTGGCACTCACTTTGCCCTGAATAAATTAAAAGCCAGTAAGTAAGGAAAAACTTGATGTGGGTGGTCACTCATAGGCCTTCACCCAGACATCATCATTTCTAGGCTGCCAAGTAAAGCCCACTGCCTGCTATGTAGGACTCGACTTCACTACCTCTATCTAGTCAATGCTAAACAAATGAATCATCTCGAGGATCCTTGCAGACTTGATGGTGTAGACTGCTTCTTGCAGGTTGTCGTCCTGAACGGCTGACACCTAGTGTCTTTCTGCATCTCCCAGCCCACATCCATCTGAACCACTTGAATTCCAAAGATGAACTGAAAATGTCCTCCTTGGCTGCGGGCTCCACATTACGAATAATCACCTACAAGATTCTGCCTTGCCAACGCCATTTTAAATGATGGAGCTCCCAAGCAGCCAAGATAGCCCCTGTAGTTGCATTCCTTAGGCCTACATGCCTAAATGATCAATTCAACATTTTCAAAACCTCAAAATTGATCAAGTCCACATGCCAAAATGACTCAACCTCCTTGTGGGCCTCGCCTCAGCTCAACAAACCTAATGCGAGTAGATTCATGCGTGTTGTCGTGCCCTATTCACCGTTCGTTTACAGTAGCCTTCAAAACCACTACTAGCCCAGGGAAGTCTACACCCTTGGACCCAAATTTCCATATCTCCCCCAAACAAAAGGTAAGTGATGATCGAAGATGAATTTTATGATCTCTTAATGTTGAATTACTCGATCTAACATTGATTTTTCAGGATTTAGCTAACATTTCTAGTTTTTTTATGCATGAATATGCTTATTGATCCCTTGCTTGTAGGATATATGGAATCAGTTGTAGGACCTTCGAGAGTGTCCATAGAGAAGGAAAAGGGAAAGAAGGCTACCAAAGCACCAAGTGGAAAAGAGGATAAGGATCAAATAAAGTATAAATTTTAGGGAATGGAGATTAACACCAAAGTTACCACAGAGTGGGACACAATCTCAGACACCAACCTTGGACATACACACATTGATGAATTCAGGCAACAAGTCATTTCCAATCCTATTATAGAGAATTCCAAGAAGATTAGGAAAAGTGGATTGGCCAAGGTAGTTGGTTTCCCACCTACCCTTAACGCTCCTGAGCTCGTAATGGCCTGTAGAGAGGCATACCAAGAAAAGACTAAAATAACTGCGCATAGGGATGGCATAATATTTGCTGACTTGTCCTCCAAGTCCATAGGACAAACTTTCCACATCCCCACCTTTGATGAGATGGAGGAGACATCAAAGGAATATGTCAAGAGCACATGGAAAGCTAACCCCCTCAAGTGCAAAAAGCTAATTAACCAATATTGGCTGAAGGAGAAGAGGAGCAACGCAAACAAAGTACCCAAGGAGCTCTTAATAAGTGATTTCCACAAGGATTACCATGATTTGGTAACCTTGTTGAGCAGGGTCATGGGCCTCCCAACTGTAGCATACTTTAAGGAATGGATGTTGTATTTCATAGAAGAAATTGTGAGAGCAAAGACTAAATTCCACTAGGAAGGAATGATCAACAACTGCCTGTATGAGTAGTATGTGGCCATTAAAAAGAGCTCTTAGTTCTACATGACCTCATACTTGGTCTATCTACTAGTTGACCGTGCTCAATACCAAGATCTATTTGTGGCACCAAACTAGACTTCAGTAAGAGAACTGAAAGTCTATGATAGATACCTGCAACTTCAATATAGAAATTTCAAGAAATATTACTACCAGGTGATTAATGCCTTTATTGGGCACATTATCAGATTACACGGAGGAGACTTCTAAGGGAAAGTCACTCACATTGCACATCCACTGGTTCAGATTTCTATTTATTCAATTTCCCAAGTTTACCTACATTAAAACTAAAGGCTTCTCTAAGAGGCCATATAAGCTGCCCCAGTACCCAAATGACTGGTTAGTACTGCTCAAAGTCTCCCATTAGCTGTAGCATGCACATACTCTCCTAAGTGATAAGTATAGGCTGAGAATTCCATATCCTCTTACCTTTGGCCAAGGAAAGTATGCCTTCCCTGCATCCCAGTGTGCTAATTTTTTTGACAAAGAAATCATTGAATTCAATCTAGAGCTCCACACTACCCAGCCACAGATGGACCCGTATGGCAAGCTAAAGAAGATGGTCAGGAAAGAGTACACCTATCTACACAATGTTGAAGAATTTTGGGAAAATTGTAAGGATGACAAAGAGGTGCACATGATGTACTATATTCGCAAGACAACATATTTTGTTAAAACCGTTAACTTGTTCTGGGTGCTGGATCAAGTTGTAGAGGAAGAAAATACTGTAATAGATCCAAGATTCGATGTCATTGCCAACCTACCACTTCCCTTGATTGACTAGGATGAAGAAGAGGTCAATGAACTCGATATTCTCACTAAACCAATAGAGGCAAGAACAAATCAATGGATTAAGGGGCAGGTAGCTCAATTGAAACTCCAAGGTGCCACTCTGACCTATGGTGAGCTTGAGGATGAGATTGAGAGTGAGACTTACAATGGAACTATTGCTGGTCCATCTAGGGAAACCTCAAAATCTTCTCCCACTACTAGGTCAAAGAAGAGAAAAGAGGTAGTAGAACACTAGCCTAAGCATAAGGTATATTCAAGAAAGGCATTAGAGGGTGAGCCCTCTAAGAAAGAAAAGAAGTTAGGTGGACTCACAGAGATTCCCGCAATTCAGGAGGATCACCTCCATGATGGAGAAGAGGAAGAGGCCGAACAACCAAATTCTTTCCCTGCCTACTCTACTATTGCTATTCTTGCTTCCACCACTGCTACCAATACCGTCACTCCCCTGCCAACATCTCAAGCTTTGCTTGCTGCTTCTCCACCTGTGGTGGACATTTCAATTCACCTTGCCTCCACCTCACCTACTACGCCAATCTTGGTGATAGATTCTTCCTTTTCCACCACTTCCCTACTCTCTTCTTCCTCCATGTCTCCATCAATAGCTATTCCCTTGGCCTCAACAACAACAATGCCCATTCTTACTCTCCTAGAAGCTTTCACCAATCATACGCAAAATATACCAATGGACCTTTCTAGAGTATTGATGAATCCCGTAGTGCAGGCTGCCATTGCTCACATTGTCATTGGCCTCTCTATCCCTTCTCCTCTGAATGAACCACCCAAGATTGAGGCAACAATATAGATTTCTAAGGAGTTGGAGAGACAAGAGAGGGATATAGCTAAGGAGATGGATGATGAATCTGATGACTATCATGAAGATCCAAAGCACCAATACTTAGTTATTGATGAAGTGGTGCATGAGGAAGAGGAAAAAAAATCCTCTGAAGAAGATATTGAGGACCCTGGTGCAAAATATATTGTGGAAACTTTTGATCAAGAATTTGAGGAAGATTTGGCCTAGCAAATCAAAGATGTTGGGGAAGAAATTGAGAAGTAACCCTCTGAAAAGAAGAAGTATATGGATGAAGAAATGGAGGTAACCACATAACCTCCAACTAGGGAACAAGATAAGAGCTCTAAACATGATGAAGAGATTCCTCCTACAGGGGAAGAAGAAAAAGAAGAGGAAAAGAAAGAAGAAGATAAGCTTGAAGAAGAGGTTGAAACAAGAAAAAGCCCAGAAACAGAGCATCATGAAGAACATGGGAAAGAAGAAGAAGAGAAGGAATCCGAAGGGGAAGATAGCCCCAAGGAAAACATAGCCACCACTGAATCTACAAAGGAAAAGGCTATATTTATTCAAGATTCAAATGAAAAAGAGGAAGAAAAGATATAACAAGAGGCTCTAGGCCGTGAAGAAATGGAAATCTAGCTTTCCCAAAAGGGGGAAGGTGATCATGAATCACCAAAAGAGGGATCCACGATGCCTGAGTGGCTAGAAAATCAATTGTAGAAGAAGGCTCGCATCCTTATGGATCCCAAGGAGAGACTAGAAGCCATCTTGGCTCAAGCACAGATAGGGACAAAGAAGGAGAAGAAACTAAGGGTCAGATCCCACATAACGATGGATGCATCAAGATCAAGGACCGTGCAAATAACTACTCCAGTAGTGGAAGGAGAGGGAGTCAGCTATAATGTCTCCACTATTGACCTAGGAATGACCACTAGGGAGCAAAAAATTGACCATCTTTAGGGATTTTTTGCTCCTATTATGCATCATATGAATAAGGAAAAATCCTCTAAGGAGGAATTAAAAGCACAAGTAGCGAAACTTATGACCTATATAGAATAATGGTCCACCACTAAATAATTTCCCTCGACATCATTGGCCACTACTCTGCTGCTCTCAAAAGATTGAATATCAACAAGTTAGAAAGGAGAAAGAACTAGAATAAGGCCATGATTCCTCTATAAATAAGTTCCTCGAGGTGCAATATCAGCTCGAGGGCACAAGGAAATTTTGCACTAACCTCCAAGAACTCTATAGAATTACATATCCTAAAATTCAGGCTATCCTCAAGATGCCTGAAAGAACGTGGGAAAAGGAGTTGGTGCTAGTAAAATATGATCACTGGGTAGTGGAAATATGGAAATTGGGCCTCAATCATAGAAAAGAGATTCTAGAATGGGTGCTCCATGAAGTGGAGCTTGACATTGATTGTGCTAAGGAAATAAGGATGGCTTGTGGAGAATATTTGAAGCTAATGACAAATTGTGATATGCTTGTTGTTGAGTTGGATTCAGAGAAAATAAAGCCATACTTCCATAAGAAGATGGAGAATAGAGCCACATACATACTCATGCCAAACTTTATGGATTTTACTAGTTGATCCTTTGCTCAATCTAAGAAAATGATAAAGAATATGCCAAAATGTGATAAAGAGTAGGATTTGATTACTAGCAAGTCTAGGAAGTTGAACTTCCAGCTAATCCAATCTGATATAATGGAGTGGAATAAGCTCCAGGTGTTGATTAGAAATTTTTTAGAATATGCTACTGTGAAGAAGTGTGAAGGAAATTCGGTTATTGATGATGAATTCCTCACAAAGTAGCTGCAACAACAGGGAAATCAACTAAAAGAAAAAGTGCTATAGTGCTAGCCACTAGAAGACAAATTGGACTAAAGGAAAAAGATGTAATTTTAAATTGTAAAATATTAAGGGGTAGGTGAAACCTTAGTTTTTAGTGAATCTTGGACACACAATGAGATTAAATATTGTCCATTCATTTTTCTTTTTCGACACTATGAATAGGTGGTCTCCTCTCATTTTCAAGAGGGAGTTGAGTTGTTGTAAAGACATGTTACTGGAATGTTAATAGAAATTCATTTATTTTGGTGGATTCTTGAGTTCCATTTCATGTTTCATGATTCTTCTCCTCATAATTAGTGAATTTGAGTAGATTTACTTTATTGTGCTTTAGTAGATTAGTTAATGTTGTTCATTGGTATTGAAGAATTATGTTATGTTGATGCCCTTCCTTGTTCATGCTTTTTGCTGTTTATTTATAATAAATAGCAATGTAAAGCTAGTTTGAACATTATTTGAATGTTGCACTTAAATTTTGTCTTATATTCATGCTTTATGGTGAATGAAGGGTTGAAAATCTATAGACCTTAGAAGATTGCACTAGTTTCATGAGACTGTTGCTTAATTTGGTTAAGTGGAACTAAGTTTCAGCAAGGCTGTCCACTATAGCATCCACCATTATTACTGTTCATTGGTATTTTTAGGTCTAGGAACTTCCCTCTTCCATTTCCCTTTTGAATTTTCTTTTAAATAGTAACTTTATATAAGTTCAAGCATCATTGCACATTGTAAAGCCAAATCTAATGATGGAAATTGATTTCTAGACTATTGTTTTGACCTTGTAGTAGTTACATATCAACTCTAACATCTTAAGAATTCCATTTGAAGGACCAATTCCCCTCCAAATTAACTTGCATAAGGCTGCCCTGTGATTACCAGCAAGATCACTTCAAACCACTAAGACATTCCAAGCAAGTCATGACCTAACACCCGAGAGACCTTGGGGTAGTGATCTAGAACTTGTTTGCATATTTCTACCTTTCAAGAGAGGTAGTGCGCTTGTGTGTTGCCTATGTTGAGAAGGTGCAAAAGCACCCATCAACAAATATCTCCTCATCCCCCTCATGAACCTAACATCCCATCTAATCCTTTTCATGATCCCTTTCCACCTATCATCTAAAACTTCCCTACACTTTCACTATATCACTTAGGAACCATTACCCTCACTTTGTGGTGGTCTTCACAATGCCAAAGAATAACTATCAACTACAAATCCCTCTCCATCTCAAAATTAAGTCATATTTTGTTTCCAAAATAATCTTTATCTTATTTCCATCCATATGCTCAAGAAAATGAACTATCAAGGAAAAGGCTTAGGTTTTCTTGTAAAAGGTATCTTGGATCCTATCCATGTCAAATATAATCCGTGACTACAAGCCCTTGATTATACATCTTGTGGACACAGAAAAAGTAACCCTTCTACTTTTTCTCATGTTTGGACCCTCCTAGTGGACTTTGGCTTGATTTCAAGCCTAGATATAATGTTATAATGTGGTCAACACATTCACATTAGGTCTTGGACCCTTGTAAATCTTTAAGACTTCTAGGATGTCTTATAAAGGTGTTGTGAAGTGTTGTAACCCACTTTCACACTTCTCTAGGACCCTTTCATCATAATTCACTTAAATAACCCCTTGTAATCACTTACCAAGTCTTATTTTCAAAGTGTTGTAAAGTTTTGTAACCCACTTCCATACTTTTCTAGACTTGTCATCACTAATTCAACCCTTTTTCATGTATAAATGACTCCTTAATACACTTTTTGACCCTTCTTAAGTGTGTTTTTAAGGATATTCCCATTGGACAAAATTTAATGCCCTTTAATTCCTGACACCCACTTAATTTTCTTATGTGGGACTAAGTCGCCAATAGCGGCAACTTAGTCCTTTTTGGCACAAAACTCAAAATTATTTCAAATTTCTTAGGGTTTGATTACCAAAGTGGGGTTTGACCAAGGAAAACCCCTATCCTCTAACCCTTATCCATTTTTCCCTCTTTACATGTGTCTTTGCAGACTTTTTAGGAAGATTGGTCAAAGAAATAGGTGTTGAAAAGTGTTCAACAAGTCATCATATCTATTCAAGTCAACAAAGACCTAATTCAAGCTTGGAGACAATATTCAACCTGTTTTATGTAGAATCAAAACTGGACACCTGTCAGAAAAGCAAGTCCAGACCTGAAGCTATAGGATCCTATCTTGAAATTCCAAAAATTTGGAAGTGGACTAAGCCACCAATAGTGGCAAATTAGTCCCACTACCAAGCCTAAAAAGTGGTTTCTCCATTTTTGGATACCTGTTTGGAAAATTCCTATTTCAACAAGTTTTCTCCAAAACCAGACTAAGTCGCCTAGCTTGGCATAAGTGTCCCAATCAACATTTTTAGTCAATTCTTTAGGATTCTAGAACCTCTCCACATCATATTTCAAATTCTAGGTGCACCTCTCCAATTCTGTTCAGTTATTTCATCATTTACTTGCATTTTTAGGTGTTTTTGAGTATCAAAGTGTGTTTTCCAACGCTTTGCATTCTTAGGTTTAGCATCATTAAATCATTTTATTTTCATATCAGTGCATTAATACATAACAATTAGATGTACATTAGATTTCATTTACATTAATATTGAGTGTAGACATTTGCGTTTTGGACCCCATTCTTTCTCCTTTTAGGTGAAAAACCCTAGAAGGAGCTTAAAGCAATTGGGCAATCCAAAATCATTGTCCACATTTTGGTGAAGAAAACTTTTGAACATATTCACTTATGATTTCAAGTGCATCCTAGGTTTCATTTGCATTGCATTAGGTATTGCATTGTTTAAATTGCATCCTAGGGTTTTAAAAATTGCATTACTAAAAATCTCAAATAGTTTGCATTTTTGCATCATTTTTGCATTGAAAACAACAAAAATTCTACATTTTCATACTATAGTTGCATTTGTGCATCTGAAATACATAAAATTGCATTCAATTTTTTTGAAAAATCTCAAAAAAATCATCACTAGGACTAATTCGCCACACTGGGTGACTTAGTCCTCTTGCACATTTTGCACTGTAATTTATGGTATTTTCTGGGTAGTTTTTGCATTTCTATTTTCTAGTATTGCCTTCCCATTTTAGTTTACAAATTTTTTGTTGTTTGCATTCTATTATTCCTAGATTTCATTGCATTTGCACCCACCCTGCCTCTTGTGGTATTTGTATGAGTGTTTGGTTCCCTATTAATAATACTTTAGTGAGAAGAAGTTCCTAACTCATGGCATCCCGTGATAACACACTAGTTGTGGACCTTGGGTTGTCTTGAGCTCCTACTCCTAGTATGGAAAATGGTGCATTAGGCATGGATACTACCACTAGTACACCCTTACCTTCACATACAATGCATGTTGAAAAAATCAAATACTCACATCCCACAAGATAAAGTCATTAACATTCATGAGGATTTAGCACATTTGCAACAAAACTTGTGTCTTGAAAAAATTTCAACCACTGCAATTCATGCTATAGACAACATCCATTGAATTCTTTAAAGTGATGAAGGCTTAGATGTTATGAAACAAATTGTTGAGATATACCAAAAACATGCTTCTTCCACCTCTAGCACATCTCAACTAGCAAACAATGTGGTTAGCCAAGGAGGATCTCACATTCCTCCTCCTTCAACTGTAGTATCCATACCTACTTATACCATTCCTCAAGTTACAACAACCATGCAATAAGTTTGTGATGTGAATCCTTCTTTTTCTATTCCAACTAGCATTCCTAGTTCTTTTGTGGCATCAAATATTCCATCCTCCACCACCTTCACCCCTCTTAGTGTCCCCTTCACTTGTCCCAACATTAAATAAACTACATCACCATTCTCTCTTCCACCTCATACCACTTACACTAACCCTCTCATTACATAACTCTTCCAAACTGTTTCTTCCATGCAACAACAAATATCTACCATAAACCAAAACCAAAAAACACCACCCACATACTATGTCTATAGTAGCCCATTATCTTTGGAAATCTTAAGAACACCAATGCCACAAGCAATTGAGATGCCTAGGTTTGAGAAGTATGGAGGTAAAGGAGACCCTACTAATCATGTCAATGCCTATACAACCTTATGCAATGATTTTTTCCTTGATGATAAACTGTTAGCTAAACTGTTTCTTAGGACTTTAAAGGATACTAATTTGAAGTGGTTTTCCTCTTTACCCAGTCATTCAATTCGATCATTTAATGAACTTTTTGATGCCTTTATAAGTCATTTCCAAGTCCATATGACTCCCAAAATACACTGGCTGATTTAGTGAGATGTAAAAAAATGTAGATGAAAAAGTAATTGATTTCATTTCATGCTATTAGTCATTATATGCTTAAGTAGATGTCAAGGTTCCTAATTCACATCTCCAAAATATGTTTATCAAAAGCTTGCAAACTCACATTCAAGATAAATTGACCATGATAAAATTTCCTTCTTTCCTACACTTTTGCATAGCCCTTTTTGATTATCACAATTCAGTTAGTAGTCGTGATGCAAAGTCCACTTCCAACTGAACTGAGAAATCTGAATCTAATACTTTAGACAATTTGCAACCATTTCGCAAACCAAACAAAGGGTTTTTACAATTCCACCTCCTCCTCAACAACCAAGTAGCAGCTATTAAATTCATGATACCTTACAGTTATGAAGATCCAAAATGACAGTTTACACCAGTACCAGACACTCTTCATAACATCATGACCCAACTTATACATCAACAAATGATTTCTTTACCTCCTATTAAACCATTAGGTACAGCTAAACCTTTTCCTCCAACCTTCCAACCTAGCACTTATTTCCATTATCATAGACAAAATGGACATGAAAAAGAACAATGTAAGCATCTTAAACACATAGTGCAAGACCTCATCAATTTTGGTCCTCTATCTATTTCAAATTTTAATGTAAAAGGGAATATGTTTGTTGCCCCACCCAATCAAAATTTGCAATTTTTTTACCAATCCCATGCCTAAACATAATGTGTCATTCGTCAAATCTAGTGAAACTCAAAACAATGATGTGATGGTTGTTCATAAAGAGACTAAACATCTTGATCCTATTTTACACACAGCCTCTATTAATCCTATGGATGAATGGTAGATGCGATAGATGTTATGCCTCGTAAGGGCCAAACTAAGAAAAATATTGATATTACTTTCTCTTCCAAAGATATTCTTTTGAATCTTCTCGATGATCCTCTATACATAGTCAAACATATTTATGATAAGCCCACTAATGGGATACTCATAGATCCCAACTGTGGTGAGAATGTGATCACTAAGGAATTTTCGGTCTTACATGAAATTTATCAAGATAACTATGAGAAACCAAGAGCATGGATCAAAAAAAATAATGGTTTCGCATGCCCTATGATTGGATCAATTGCTCTTTCATTAAAAATAGGACCTAAGATAGTGGATGTTACATTCTCTATCATTCCATAATCGAATCAATTTTGTCTACGACTAGGCCATTTATGGATTTGCTCGGTGAAAGTTGTTCCTTCAATCATACATAAATGTTTAAAGTTTCTGCATGACAATGACATATTCACTATCCACTATAGTGGCTTTAACCCTCTATCTTCTAAAGGAAATTTCACCTTAGATGCCTTTTGGCCAAAGCCCATGGAAACCATCACACCTCGCAAAGATTTATTTTTCATTGCTTATCAAAAGTTTAAAGCAAAGAAAATTTCCGAATTGTCCCTAAGCAATCAATCCCCATCCACCTCCAACATGCCCATCCTTGACGAGACAATGCTTTAACTTGAACCTAAAACATAAAACTTAGATCAACCACCACTAACCACTTCCCCTTCTTCCTCCAAACGTCCATGAGATAATGAAACCAACCCCATCATGCCTCCTCACATTAAACAAGTTTACAAAGAAAAAGAGAAAGTTATTGACCCATCTCCTTCGGTTCCTTTCGTTCCTCCTCCTTAGGAAGAAAAGGAGCCTATGGTGGATCAACCCACTCTTTCACCCACATAGCTTCAAAATAGAATCAAAAGAAACCATTCTGCTAGGGAGCATAGGTGTCGACGTTGTCTCCTTGCTCGTCAATAGAAAAAATAAAACAACAAATAAAATCAACCTCTGCCTTTGAAAAAAGCAATACAAGATCATCCTCCTCCTCCTAACCTGCCACAAGATAGTGCGTTACAACCATCACAATAAAATCATCAAATACAACATCCCCAACTCCTGATACACCCTTCATTGTAAATTACCATTTTTCCCCCCGTCGTGATTAATTTGGATGATGATGATGAGGAGGAGATCTCTAACATTGATGAAGAGGTGCATAATGATTTGAATTCTTTATTTTCCTCTTCCATGAGCTTAAATGATAAAAATCCCACACCAAGTGAAGAACCTAGCACTTCCCCTAGTTCGACACTTGCAATTCCACCATTGGATAGTCATCCACCCTTGCAATACACTAAACATGATTGGGAGGTAGATGACCTATTAGATGGTTGATTTGCATTCACTTCACTAGCCTTTTGCATTTTTTTTATTTTCTTTTTCTTCTTTTCTATGTGTGTGTATCATGTTCCCCCATGACGTGATGTTTGATGTTCTCGCTCTCTTTGTGGACTCCCTCTATTTGTACCTCTATTCTTCGATATGTCGTGCATTGCCCTTTTTTTTCGCTTTTGTTTTGTGTTTCTCCTTTTGGGGATGTCGTAAAGAGTTGAGACCGCAATGTCTCTTCCATGTTGACCCAAAAGGTCCTTTACATTTTCTTTTTCTCTTTTTTTTTGTGTTTCTCCTTTTGGGGATGATGCAAAGCATTGAGACCGCAATGTCTCTTCCATGTTGACCCAAAAGTTCTTTTTATTCTTTTTCACTTTTGTTTTGTGTTTTCCTTTTGGGGATGACACAAGGCATTGAGACCGAGATGTCTCCTTCATGTTGACCCACAAGGATTTTCCTACTTTTTTTCCTTTTCATTTTATTTTTTCTTTTCTTTTCCTTTTGGGGATGATGCAAAGTGTTAAGATTGCTATGTCTCTTCCATGTTGACTCAAAACAGATCTTATTTTTCTTTTCTTTTTGCTCTCTTTGTGTCATTCTTCTAGTTCTATGTATTTTGGGAATGATGACATTTCTGAGCTCTCTAAGAACATTGCAGCAACGACCATACTAAACCCAAATCCATAGATCCCTTATGTGTTTGGTGTGTTCCTTTTGGGGGGAAACCCACTTTCTCTTGTTCCTTTTCCTTCACATGAAGCAGCCTTACTCAAAAACATATGACTTGGCACAGGAGCTTTCTAAGTTGGCTCTCATGTCTTGTTTCTTTTTGCATTTTTCATTTTTCTACTTTAAATTAATTGCTCACAGAACGGTGTGTAGTAATTCCTTTAAAGTGGGGGCGTACATTGGCATTATTCATTTGCATTTTTCCTTTTTCTTGGTTCTTTGTGTATCCTTGTTACTTTATACGATACATTCGTCACTTTGTGGATGACATTGGATGTAATGTCATTCATAATCGTGATCTATCTTAGCATATTACATTCCTCTTGCTAGCTTGATGCAATGTACTGCATCGCCTAAGTTGCGAATATTCTATTCTTTGATTGGTCCTCTCTTGGAGACATTAGAAATAATGTTCCCTAAGTTATAAACCTCGCATGATCTTAATAAGACTCATTTGAACATCTTCTGCATGTTGCATTTTGCATTTACATGGCCACCTTGCATAACACAACTTGCATGCCTGTGGTGCCATTACATTTGTTCATGAGTTCTAAGCATGCAAACCTTTGCTTGTCTCATGAAGCATGAAATGAAATTGTCCTTTGTGGCACCCTATTAAAGTTATAAGGAAGTATAACTTTTATATGGTTGAGCGGGAAGCCAATTCCAAGGCATGACTTTCCCCATAGCCACCTTTTGATATTTCTCATCCTGCGAACAACTAGAAGTTTTGTGGCCCCAGAGAGAGTATTTTGTGGATTTCTCACTTCGTAGACAACCAGAAGTTTAATGGCCCTAGAGTGAGTATATTTGGGCTTTCTCACCTGGTGGATAGCCATAAGTTATGTCACCCTAGAGTGAGCACATTTATTTTTCCAAACAAATATTCTAGATCTAATCCACAATGAGCTAGACAGATGATTAAAGCTTTCTTTCATCCTTTCTCGTCATCATGTGTGTTCCTTTGCATTCATGTTTGATTTTCCATGGGATCATGATCCTGGGGGCTTGATCATCCCTCTTGATTATCGTTATCTCATCTTATCAAGCATTAGTGCATTTGGACCTTTCTTGGTTGCATGATTGGCTACTTTAGTGCGAGTTTGAAGCAATTTCATCCTCTCACTAAAGTGGGGGCTAACTGTGGACACGGGAAAAGTAACCCTTCTACTTTTTCTCATGTTCGGACCCTCCTAGTGGACTTTGGCTTGATTTTTCCTAGATTTAATGTTGTAATATGGTCAACACATTCACATTAGGTCTTGGACCCTTGTGAATCATTAAGACTTATAGGATGTCTTGTAAAGGTGTTGTGAAGTGTTGTAACCCACTTTCACACATTTCTAGGGCCCTTTAATCATAATTCACTTAAATAACCCATTTTTATCACTTACCAAGTCTTATTTGAAAGTGTTGTAAAGTGTTGTAACCCACTTTCATGTTTTTCTAGACTTGTCATCACTAATTCAACCCTTTTTCATGTTTAAATGACCCCTTAATACACTTTCCAACCCTTCTTAAGCATTTTTTGAGGATATTCTCATTGGACAACATTTAATTCCCTTTAATTCCTGACACCCACTTAATTTTCTTAAGTGGGACTAAGTCGCCAATAGGGGTGACTTAGTCCTTTTTGGCACAAAACTCAAAATTATTTCAAATTTTTGATGGGATTTCATTCTCTAACCCTTGAGGTCAGCTTGTGATGTGTTACTTTCAAGAAATTTAGTAAGATCAAGTATAAATAAGGGTTTTTCTCCTCATTTTTCATCTCCTACAATCTCCTAATCTCTTCCACTCACTAAGTATTAAACCTTTCAAACATTCAAGCACTCTAAGCACAATCAAGTCATCCATTGGAGCACTTCATTACATATCTTTAGATTTCTACATCAAGGGTTTGGTAAGTTTATGACATTGCATGTTATTTATTTATCATTCTCTTTCCATTTCATTTCATTTCTTAGGGTTTGATTACCAAAATGGGGTTTGACCAAGGCAAACCCTTATACTTTAACCCTTAACCATTTTTCCCTCTTTGCATGTGTGTTTGCATACTTTGTAGGCATATTTTCCAAAGAAATAGGTGTTGAAAAGTGGTCAAAAATTCATCATATCTATTCAAGTCAACAAAGATCTAATTCAAGCTTGGAGACATCATTCAACCCATTTTTTGTAGAATCAAGACCAGAAACCTGTCAGAAAAGCAAGTGCATACCCGAAGCTACAAGATCTTATCCCAAAATTCCCAAAATCTATAGGTGGACTAAGTTTCCACCAGTGGAAAATTAGTCCCACTACCAAGCCTGAAAAGTGGTTTCTACATTTTTGGATACCTATTTGGCATATTCCTATTCTGACAAGTTTTCTCTGAAATTAAACTAAGTTGCCCAGCTTGGCGTAAGTGTCCCAGTCAACATTTTCAGTCAATTTTTTAGGATTCCAGAACCTCTCCACATCATATTTCATATTCCAGGTGCACCTCTCCAATTATGTTCAGTTATTTCATCATTTTCTTGCATTTTTAGGTGTTTTTGCATCACAGTGTGTTTTCCAGTACTTTGCATTTCTTAGTTTTAGCATCATTAAATCATTTTATTTCTAGATCAATGCATTAATACATCATAATTAGATACATTATATCTCATTTACATTAATCTTGAGTGTAGACATTTTCATTTTGGAGCCCATTCTTTCTCCTTTTAGGCAAAAAACCCTAGAAGTAGCTTAAAGCAGCTTGGCAATCCAAAATCATTATCCACACATCTCAAGGCACACAATCCAAATATGTTGATACAACCTTTACCATCCTTAGGAAGCCTCTTCCAAGAACATAATAGGTGCATCCCATCGATCCTCCAAAATATTTATCACCATGCCCCCTCCTCAATCAAGCTAATCCAAAATGAATATTGGTATCCCTCCTCCATCTTATCACACTTCCCCCATCAACTAAATCCATTTTCTGTACTTATGTCCAAAAATCAATTCCTTCATCTTCCCCATCCATTTTGAGTCTATAAAACTGAAACCCCATCATCCCATATACTACCAATCCATCCATTCAAATCCCTAATGAAGATTAATAGAAACACACGTCTTTGAATTGCTTCAAACATGTTCCCTCCATCACCCCATCCATGCACAATCCAAATAATCCATTCTCACATACTCATACCATTATCTTTGGAAGAAATTTAGATTCCAAAGTAAAAATATATAAAGAAAATAATCCACAGAAACCCAAGGATCACCATGTCACAATAAATTGATATGCTAAAGAAAAGAAAAATCAAATCCCAAATCTAACAAAATCCAAAAGACCATAAAGATCCACAAAGAAAAAAATAAAAACTATATGAATCCAAAAACACAAAGAAACAATGCATCAAAATATAGAATCCAAATATACTAATCCAAAATCTTTCTCCATTCTTAAATCCTTTCACCTGCCATCTCATAATATTTCATCTCCTAAATCCATTTTAGGACCTTACATCCCAAAGTCCATCATTGCCACTTCTCCTTCCGAATCCTTAAAGCATTAACACCCATAAGTCATTTTCCAATATTTATCCTATCAATATTTCCTCCTGTAATATGGAATCTATTGGATATTTCTGATATGTGGTTGTCATTGATTTCAACACTATTGGCATTAATGTTTTAAAGGTTGTATATGTCAAGGATATTGCAAAAATTGTAATGGAATGAGTTGTAGGTTGTCAGTGATGAAGTGAAGTTCAATATGTTGTCGAGCTTAGTACATTGATGATCAGAGGTTTTGGATTAAATGGTTTATTGTCAAGTATATCTAGTTTATCCACGTTAAGTTTCGGAGATCCACATGAAGATTTGATCGAGTTATGAGCAGTTGTGTTCTAACAGTCATTTTGTTGCTTCAGTTGGTGTTCCTAAAAGAAGATAATGTGATTCTAGTAATCTGAGATGTTGTGGATGCTTGTTTGGTGGTTCATGATGTTTTTGGATGTTTCTAGATCATTCTCTATCTATCTTGCACGTCCGCATTGATCGTTGTGCTCGTGATTGGTGATTTTATCTTTTATGTGTTCATGTTTTTCATGTTCATGGCTGACATGGTGATTGTAGCGTGTTGTGGATCTTCATGGAATAATTTTTGAAGGTGTTTCATGTTTGAGAATTTTTGTTTGGGTCTTCATTATGTTGTGGCTGACATTGGTCAATTCGCATTGAAAATTATTTATTGTTTTGGGTCGACAGTTTGTATATGTTTTATTATTTTTTGAAGCCATGTAGCGATGTAATCTCTTGTTATGAATATATATAAGTGATTTTTTATTCCATTTGATGGCATGGTGTGAATGAGATGTTCGAATAATGTCCTAATCATTCAAAGGTAGAAGCAGAGTGAGTAGAGTGTGAAGAAGTGTTCATGTGCTTAACCAGAACTATAATCAAGCAATAGTAGATGTCATTTTCTCAGTTCAAAATCTTGTGGATGTAATCCAAATGTTTCTGTAAGATAGTGTGTCTTCCTTTGGGCAGTAAGTCTTGTTGTATTTGAGCAGTGTGCCTAAATGCATGTGCATTCCCCATTTATTTTTCTTTATACTTTTAACAGGGTATAATATTGTGGATTAACCTCCACCATGGTTTTTCCCCCAATAGGGTTTCAACATAAAAAAATCTTGGTGTTTGTGTGATTTTGATGTGGTGATGATTTATGCTTTCATATTTATTTATCAAATCTAAGAATAAGTTTAATTTTTGTGACAACTGATTCACCCCCCCTCTAAGTTGTTTTCCCTTGTGTTGCCAACAATTGGTATCAGAGTAGGTTCCTCGAAAGAATTTTGATAGCTTGAGGTGATCCGGGATGGTGAAATATAAGAAGGATAGTCAAAGATTTGATGGAAAAAATTATTCTCTGTGGAAGGCTCAAATGGAGTGTCATCTAAGATGTATTGGTGAACCTTTTTGGAACATTAAAAAGAATAGGTATATCATCCCACATAATGGTCCTTCTACAACCGCTAAAATTAAGGATGTCAAGTAGAATATCCGGGCTAAGGAAGCATTGTTGAGTGCTCTAACTGATTCTGAGATGAAAAATGTAATGGATCTGAAGACTGCTTATGATATCTACAAAAAGTTGGAAACTTTGTATGAAGGTGATGCACATGTGAAGGTTCCTAAGTTGCAAAGTTTGAAAGAGAAATATGAAATGTTGAGAATGGGTGATAATGAGAACATTACTTCTTTCATGTAGAGAGTGAATGAACTTGTGTATAGTATCAGATGTGTTGGTGGAACATTGGATGAATCAGAGATTGTTGCTAAAGTGCTTAGATCTTTGCTTGCTGCATACAAATCAAAAGCTATTGCTATTGAGGAGATCCAAACTATGACAAATGTAACCAAAGACATGTTGATTGGTAAGCTTACTAATTTTTAGTTAAGTGAGTTTGGTGATGCTCTTCCTAAGACAAAATCTGCATTCAAAACTACTACCTCCAAAAAGAATAAGTAGAGATATGATCCGAGAGAAAGTTCTTCTAGAAAAGTTTTCAAGTATGAGGAGGAAATGAGAGATTGAAAAAGAGGAGAGAAAACTAGACGAGCTTGAAGCAATTATTTTCAAAAGGGAAGCCAGAGGAGAAGGTAAGTATAAAGGGAAATTTCCTATTAAATGTTTTTCTTACAATAAGATAGGTCATTTTGTATCAAGGTGTTTGGAAAGAGTTCCTAAGCCAAGACCTAACAAGCCTAGATTTCAATGAAAGTGTTACTATGCTATTGATGAAGGTGTGACAGATGATGAATCTAATAAAGGGAATGTAAGCAAGGATGAATGGGTATTTATTGTTATCAAAGAAAATGATCTAGTGCCTACTGAATCTGCTAAGTGCACAAATGTGGAGAAATCCCTAGATGTCTGAATTGAAGAAAAATATGAATGGGTGATTGATAGTGGATGCTCTCATCATGTGACAGGTGATAAAAGTAAATTTGTGAGCTTGGAAAATTATGATGGTGGTGTTGTAAGATTTGGTGATGACAAAGCTAGTGTAATTTGTGGTAGGGATCCATTTCTCTTGATGGTAAGAATAATACTGGTGATGTTCTATATGTGAAAGGTTTGAAGCATAATCTTTTAAGTGTTGGAAAAATGGTTGACAAGGGATACCATCTTCAATTCAATGATGGAAAGTGTAGAATATTGGGGAGTTCCAAAAATGTGATTTCTTTAGGTACAAAAACAAAAGGTAATATCTTTCACCTAAATGCTACTGGTGAAAGTTGTCTAATTTCTCAAGTTGATGAAAGTTCGTTGTGGCATAGGAGATTGTGTCATGTAAACTTTGACAATATTATCAAGATAATTTCTACTCAGGCAGTGAGAGATCTTCCTAAGTTGGTAAATCCTACTACTACTATATGCAAGGAATGTCAGTTAGGGAAGCAAACTAGAATTTCATTTCAAAGCAAACAACATTGTTCAAATAAAGTGTTGGAGCTTGTTCATACTGATTTGTGTGGTCCTTCTAGAATAAGAAGTTTACAAGGAGACAGGTACTTCATGTTACTTATTGATGATTACTCTAGATTGATGTGGGTTACTTTCTTAAGGGAAAAATTTGAAGCTCTAGATAAATTCAATATTTTTAAGGCTATGGTTGAGACAAAGACAGGTTTGAAGATTAAATGTTTGAGATTATATAGAGGCGGTGAATTCACTTCCGATGAGTTTAATTCTTTCTTTGAAGAGCATGGGATAAAGAGACAATTATCTACCCTGTGGACCCCTCAACAAAATGGAGTTGTGGAAAGGAAGAATAGGACAATTCAAGATGTTGCTAGGAATATGATGCATGAAGGAAATTTTTTGCATATCTACTGGAAAGAAGTTGTGAATACTGTTGTTTACACTCTCAACCAAGTAAAATTCAAAGGTGATATCAGTAAGACTCCTTTTGAGCTATGGTTTGGTCATAAGCCTACTGTTAGATATTTCAAAATCTTTGGGAGTAGATGCTATATCAAAAGAGATGAAGAAATAGGAAAGTTTGATGCTAGGACGATGAAGGAATCTTTCTTGGTTACTCTACTAAAAGAAAGGCCTACTGGTGCTACAATAAGAGATTGAGGAAAGTAGTTGAAAGTGCTAATATTAAGGTTGATGAATACATAGTTAGACCATCCAAAACCTATGGCTATGATTCAAATGATCAGAATGATAGTTCAGATAAAGGACAGAAAGTCTAGACTTCAAATCAAGTTCAGTTCATTCCTGTGAACTAGGAAAATCAAGAGAAAGGAACTCACTAATTCATTTGACTACAAAATTCGACAAAAATGTCTGATGAAATATATATAATTTTATGTGTAATTTTCAATTTTTTGAAAGTTTATCCCCAACGTTCGTCGAAATTTCGACGAACCTGGGTTTCATTGAAATTTTGACTATTAGTTTCGTCAAAATTTTAACAAACATGAAAAATAGAAAAAAATCAATTTGTCGCTGACATAAAGAAAAGTGAGTTCGCTGATTTATTGTGATAGTGTTTTGCTCTACTTGATTCAAGTTGTGGAGAACTAAGGACGATTTTCTTGGGAAAAATCAGAAAAAATTCAAGAAGATATCACCAAGTTGAGGGTAGTCATTGTCTTTTTGCGGAATTCAGTTGTGAAGTTAGATTTGTAGTTCAAGTTTTGAAAATCATATTTTAAAGTAACATATCATCAGATTTCATTTTTAGAGGTTTAGGGTTTTGAGAATTTCATGTCCAGATTTTGTTGTGTGGAATCACCATAAGATCACAACCAAGGAACAAATTCTTATGACTGTAATTATGTGATCCATAACTCTATTGGTAACTCAAGTTTAACAGGTTAG
The DNA here is from genome assembly GCA_007258455.2 of Sequoia sempervirens. NCBI lineage: Eukaryota > Viridiplantae > Streptophyta > Pinopsida > Cupressales > Cupressaceae > Sequoia > Sequoia sempervirens. The sequence goes on from VDFB02000003.1 coordinate 331,259,282, forward strand.
GATGTAATTATAGCATGATCAAAGAGTGATTACCTCTTGCTGCAATAAAGAGCCTATAACTCTGGTTGATATGCAGAGTGGTTGTGTTATATCAATTATGTAGTTCATTCAAGCACAACCCATGTTTAATGGGCTATTCTAGAGAGTGATCAAGATTTTCTAAACCTTATGAATGTTACTTAAAAGTGTATAGCTTAAACTACAAACCAAGTTTGTTACATGCTTGAATGCAATCTTGGGTTACAACAAACTATAATAATGTGATCTAATAATAACCATTATGGAAAGTATTAAAGCAAGACCCATGATATATAGGATACATTTCCCTGATCAGGTTTACAAACCTTAATGATCAAACACAAGCTTCCCACACACTCTAGGATACAATCCAAGATCATACCACAACTTTTCCAAGACAACTAATTTTCTGACCCAAGATTTAAGGTTATTTTTTAATACCAATAGAAGCATTGGTAAGAGCATGATTATGGTACAAACCCTAGGCCTCCATAGAAACATAAACAATAACTCTAGTAGATTAGTGAGGTTGAAATACCAGAAAGATTGAGACATTGTAGCTAATAACAAAATATTGCAATCTAAAAATTGTAGCCAATAACAAGAACACTATGTAGCTTAGTGACATTTCTAAATGCAATCTACAGTAAGAAGAATGATAGTCACTTGAGATATGAAATTCAAAAAGGGGTTGAGCAGTGACAAGATAATAAAGCTCAAACCTTGCATAATAAAGTGGAGATTTTAACATTGAGTTTCCTTACCCCCTTGCTGACCTTAAGGGTTTTTCAAATGCTTTTGGTAGTGTTAGACAAGGAAAATGCAATTAGGGAATGACTGTCCAAATGAAGTAACATTGGTAATCATAAGTTCAATGTTTCTTCTTAGCCATTAATGTATAATGGAGGTAGTGGATTGCATGTTTGAGCAGTGTTTTGAGACTCATCAAAGATGGGAGAATAGTGAATAATACCTTGTGGACTATGAAGTAGTGTCAATAAGGTTGAAGGATCTTAAGATCTACAATACCATGAAACAATGAGTCCCCTATAGTAAGTAGGCAGTTTATAGGGCATAGTTTGATTTTATAGAAGGATGCTCATGAAAGGAATCTTCAAGTGATAGTGAGTCAGTTGTTTGAGATTGCAACTGAGGGTGCAATACCCAGTCTTAAAGGAAGTTAGCAAAGCAGTAAATGTGAAAGAAAATCAAATCATACACAAAAAACAATTCACAATGTTATCTTGCATAATGCCTTGAGTTTGAAGACAAAAATCTCATTGTATCTTGATGAAAGTGGTGACCTTAATGGTCAATCACTAGCAACCATGATTCTAAAACATGCTATTGTGCTTATGGAGGCAACATTTTAAGCAAGGCAGTGAGTGGTGGTTTGGAACAAAGGTAGGTATGAAGGACTTGCTTTATATGCATACTATGCAGTATAGCTTAAGACACCGTTGTTAGAAGAGATTGAAGGTGGATTATGGAACTCAAGGGTTACCATAAAAAAGGATTAAAGCAAAGACTGAGATCTATTTAAAAGCCACGGTCATGAAGATATTAAAGATGCCACATGCAAAACCCTAGTAGCTGGAGTAATGAATACAGTGCCAAAGAGGATAGTGTGCTGAGGAAGATTTAGGAGATCTCCACATTATCTAATTATAGGGAAAAACATCATTTATTTATGTTTTTAATTAAAAGAAATCATTCTAAACCCTATATAGGATACATTGATACTTCAAAATCCTCTAAAGGAATTTGAGATTATGCAAATATATGTCAAGTAAATACCTATATTACAAATAGTAGCGGGAACAATGTAAGATTTGTTGAGTAGAGCAGGAATGAGATAAGAAGCAATGAATCATATGCCTCCTTTCACACACATCTCATTGCCGTTCTCTTTCATTCTTTACGGAAACACTTCTCCATTTTGGTGGTCTATGCTTGAAAATAATGTTTTGACGAAGGTTTTAGTGTATGTTTATTAAAATGAAAACTCCATTATGGTGGGCTACACCTAAAAATAAGATTTTGACAAAAATTTAAGGGTATGTTTATTAAAGTTTTAGAATATTTTGGTGGGCTATATTCTTGATTCCTTAAATGATTTATTCAAATGGATTGTGACTAAATAAATAACTAAGTATTTAGTCATTTTTATTTGTGTGACTAAATAATTTTTAATCAACAACCAAACTAGTAATTTTTTTTACTCATTTATAGCTGAGTTGCAAAAAATTAGCAAAATTTAGTCATTTTTAATTGTTGTGACTAAAAGTTTTAGTCACCTAGTCATTTATTTTCCAAATTCTACTAGTGTGTGCTTCCTTGTGCGGTTAGGGCTCTCTCAATGTTGAGGGCCCTAGGGATAAGCTCGTCATAAGAAGTGACACATTGCATCTTTAATTAAAAGGATAAATCTATATTGACATTAGCAATGATGATTCCGACTTGTTGCTCCTTAGGAATGAGTCACTTTCTCTAACTAGCTCGCTACCTCCATCATTGTAGGAAGTTTGTGATCAAGTTCAATATTCTGGTTTTAGGAGTCTTAACGGTTGGAAATCATAGTAAAATCAAAATTTAATAAGTTTTGGAATTAGCATTTTAAAGTGTTTTTTGGGGTCATTAACTTCAGACTATCTTCTCTTTTGCATGGGTGGTTGCATGCCAAATTTTTTTGGTGTAAAATATCGGAATTATTAGATTTTGTTAACTGTCTATGAATAAAAATTATTGGAGTGTGAGTTTGATATTTTTTGAAGATCAAAATAGTCAAGCTTGGCAAAGAAAAATCATGTCAGATACTATTAGTCCAGAACAAAATGAAGAGACACTTGATAGATTGTGGGCTAGATTGAAAAGAAAGGGTGATGGGAAATATTATTGTCCTTGCAATAATTGCAAGGGCTTAAAGATGAGAAGACTTTTAATCACAATAGCTGAGAAACATTGTAGGAACCATGGTCACCTTGAAGTGGGGCATGATTATCATCCATTCATAAGTTGTTCATTATATGTGTTTGCGTAATTGAATTTGTAAATGTTTATATCGTTTTAACATTTATATATATATATAATCACTTGATCATGATCATGGTTTATTTGTGTCTATCATTATTATAAGGGTGGACGCCTAGGGAATTATGGATTATCTGACTAGAGAATGTGGTTTGCAATGGGATGAACGTGGGCTATGAATATCAGTTGAAGTTAATGATCCTATGGAAGAAGATGATCATCGCCTTATCTGATTGAAGATGATGGTACAAATACATTGATCCATTTGCATTTAAGTGGTAGAGGCGTTAGAGTGATCCAAGATGACTTTGATGGTTGCCTGCATGAGGCATCTGACATCTTGTGAGGCTCCCAGTAATTTTCTCTGCATTTGTATTGTTGTTGAACTTGAAGGTTATGAGAATGGTTTATCAAACATGCTGTCATGGATGTTAAGGTATGTCATATATGATCATATTTTTCATCTATTTTAATTGTTGTTAGTTCATCACTAGTAAATAAGGATGAAATATATACCATTAATATTCTTTATATTAATAAATTATTTTTTGTTGTAGATTGATTAGTGAATTTTTGTTACCACTATCAAATATTTTACCTCGCTCATACTGAGATTTATCTAGCATTATGAAAGATATCGGAATGGAGTATCAAGCAATAGATGCATGTCCCAATGATCATATTATATATTATAAACAACATGAATTTGCAACAGAATGCCCAGAATGTCATATCGGTAGATATCAAACATATCAACTAACAAAAAAGGTGCCTCACAAGGTTCTCCATTATATTCCCATTATTCCACATATGCAACGATTATTTAGGTGCGAAAGCTTAGCGCAATTTATGGATTCCCATGCACATAATAGAAGTGGAGATTACATTCTTCGAATGCCTGTGGATGGTTCTGCATTTAGGGATATAAAGGAAAAATGGCCACACTTTAAAGAAGAACATCATAATCTCAGGCTTTCATTGGGAGTGGACGGTGTCAATCTATTTGGAGAGCTGAGATCTATTTACTCGGTGTGGCCTGTTTCTGTTATCAACAATAACATTCCTCCATGGATGTCAATAAAGAGGGAGCACCTAATATTTGTCAATGATTGTTCTAGGTATTTGTTTACATCAATTTTCTTTAATGTAGCATCTCATTTGTCTTATTTTTGTAACTTATATTTTTTAGGCTAGTAGTCATGTACATTAATTTATATATATTGTAGTAAAAATGGTTATAATAATTATGTAATGTTTATGTTCATTCAACTAGGTAAGTACCAAGTTAAAGATATGAATGTATATATTGAGCCTCTTATCGACGAGTTACTAAAGTTATGGAATGGTGTTACTATGTATGATGTCTTTAGACCAATAGGACAAAGACAATTTCAATTCCATGCAATGCTTGTATGGACAATTCATGATGCCCTGGGGCTAACACATTTTGTGGTATGTTAGTGGAAATCATCACACTTCTTTTAACAATATTTAATTTGATGAAGTAGTTATCATGGATGTTTTTAAAATGACCATCTGGCTATATATAATTATAAAAATTGACATATTTAATCCAATTATATATCATCTTGCAGGTCTTCAAACAAAGGGAAAATTTGCATATCCAATTTTAGGTCCAAAGATGAAATCTCGTCGTTCAACAAGTTTAGGAAAGCAGGTGTTTGATGAGTATAGGAACTTCCTCTATAGAAATCATAAGTATCGAACTACTGAAAAACATCTTTCAATGGGAAAGAGGAGACTACATCAAAACCATGAATAATGACACCTCGCCTATGGAAGTTGGAATATACGAATTCAATCGTCAAGGTTATACATCGGATCAAATTGTTTATCTATCATATATGATATGTTTTGAATTTATATTTTTATATTGTGTCGTGTTTACTCATGTTGTAATTGACAATGATTGTCGTTGTTAATTTGTTTAACTTATATGCTTCATGAAGGTCGTCAAGGTATTAATGGCTGGCTTCCATAGGGACTAAAAAGTTATCCCAGACAATTTAGTAGGTTGCCATATTATGAGCAGCTACAATTGTATTTTTGGATACAATGCATATCGAAGAATATAGGAAATGTTATAGAAAATATTGGATGGAAGCACATGCAAGAAAAAAAAAAATTATTAATAAAATTTGTAGTGACATTCAGAAATCCAATCATACAATGAAAAATGTCATTCAATTAAATAGCGATGGAGACCAAATTAATATAAGTGTCCTTCCTTGGTTATTAATAGATCAGCAAAGCAATGCTATAAAACAAGTCATACGAAAAATTCAATTTCCCACAGGATTTGTTGCGAACATAAAAAATATAATAACAAAGAAAGGTGAATTTGAGTCAGAGATGAAAACGCATGATTGGCATACCTTCATTAAGGTAATTATTCGGGTATATTATATACACTTGTATAATGCATGTACTTTTCAGTGTATTATGTTTACTACTTTTGGAAAAATAATGAAAAGATCATTTTATAATTGTCGTAGTATGTTCTACCTCTATCTCTCCCAGGAAACTTTGACAACAATGTCAAGCAAGTTATATATGATCTTGGAAATACATGAGGTAAGTAGCGATATTTGTTCAATTCATTGTATAGATCTTATATTTTCCATTTTTTTTACTTGTTATGTAATATATTGTATATTTTTGTTAAATCTCGTTAATATATTTGTGCCTTGAATCAATTGTAGATGGTTTTCATCTAAGGAGATCCATAAAGAAGATATAAATTATTGGAAGACAAAAATCCCTCATCTAATGTGTGAAATGCAAAAGTGTCTACCTTCGACATTTTTCAATGCACAAGAACACTACCTCATACACCAAGTTGAGGATATTGAATTGTGGACCTCGCATTAACACAAGGTCAATGTGGATGTTGAGAGGAACTTGAAATTTTGAAGGCTTTGCTAGGATAAAGAGCACTCCGAGGGTTCTATGGTGGAGATATGGTATACCATACCATGGTGTACATTAGTGAATATCCTCCTAAGTTTGCAGCAAATATCCATGTAGATCGCATTTGGGATCCCAACTTCATTAACAAATTTGAAGGGGAGTACCTAATGGGGAAAGGTAGATTGAGGAAAGTGAGGTAATTATAAGATGGTCATGGAGATTAATTGGAATACATTTTACATATGGTTTTTATGTATATTTTACTTATTTAATTTTTAATCTTCAATATACATCAATTATAAATTAAGGTCGTATACTGTGCTATTTAACTAATTATACGTTGTTTGTGAATTTCAAATTTTTTTGATACAATTGGTCGAGAGTGGGATGCACTACATTTGTACATCACAAACAATCTTGATTGGATGATGGTATGGATTGAACGATGTCAACAATCTGGTCGCGCATTAACATGGGAAGGTGTGGCTTTATTGGTTAAAGAAGCTCATTGTAATGGAGAGTCCAATGTTACACAAAGGGAAATTGATTTAGCATATGGTTTAAGAGATAAAAAAGTACATATAAATATATTAATCACCCATATTATTTAATTATTTTCAATTATATTGATTTATATATATGTTGAGATTGTTTTATTTGCATACATTTGGCCAAGAATAAATATGTTTATCAACTGATGATATTGCAATAATTTTTACATGTTTGACATATTGTAGGTGAAACACCACAAGGCTATGTGGTGGAATGGTCATAAATTTTGAATCAAAATGTTGGATGACATGAAGAAAACTTGTGATTCTGGTATAATTGCAGTCTTTCAGGTGACTAATGTTTCATCTAGAAGCGATATACATCCAAAAATCTTAGAAAATTGATACTATGGGATTTTGGATGATATACTTGAGTGTGACTTTAATTCCTTTAGATTAATTTTGTTCATTGTCCTATGGTACAGACTACGATTGAATGAAAATTATCTTGAGAGAACTGTTATTGAACATGATAATGGATTTACCATGGTCAATACAAGGTTGATCAAGTGAGCTGGAAATGATCCCTATGTTCTTCCAAGCCAATGTGAGCAGGTATTTTACTCAGAGGTTCCAGGTAAACCAGGTTCGTCATTTGTTGTTAGACATGATCCAAGAGGAAGGCCGACAAAGTATAACATGGTGGAAAAAGAAGATACCAAAGAACTAGAAGATGATGTAGATGATGATCATGATCAACAGTTAGTTGATGATGTCCCTGACAAAGATGTCAAAGAGGAGGAACTAGATCATGATGATGTAGGACTTAATGTTCATGAAGATGATATCCATGTGGATGATAACATTATCGAAACTGATATAGATGATGATGATGATGATATGACTAGTCCTTACAATGTCAAATCTGGATTGGATGATACAAACAAAGAGTTGGATGAAGAAGAAGATCAATGACATTGAAATGTATGAGTTATGCAATTATATTATCTATTTGATATTAATTTCTTGATAGAATAATATTTGACTTATGTGGTTACATAATTAATTCATGATATTTTTAATTTTTAAGTAACATATAAATAATTTTAATGATGTACTTTTAATGTTTGAAAGGTCAGGCAAATTAAAACATTTAATAGTGATGTTAACAACCTTGAAATTAGTGTCTTTTATGTTCTCATGATCATAAAAGATTAAAAAGTCAGTTGTAGAGGTGGTTGTTTAGTGGTTGATGTGTAAATTCCTTTAAAAGGCATAAAACAATCATTGTAATGGTTGTTGATGGTTGAGGATTTAAAATACAAGCTCTTGACATTCAAAATGTTTTGTTTTTCTTCAAAATTTATGTATTTTTCCTGTTATGTAGCACTGTACGGTCACATACAACCATATTTTGATGTGAAATCAATTCCAGGTCATGAAGATATGTGTTAGCTTTGATTTGAATCTGATTTGAGGGCTTAAAACATTGATTTGAGTTAGAAAGCTTCACTTCTTTGCATTCAACC